>CM042546.1:21467809-21580309 GCA_023630585.1 Cranoglanis bouderius
AAATATTAATTTTTACAAAGTCTGCTGCCTCAGTTTTTATGATGGCAATTTGCATATACTCCAGAATGTTATGAAGAGTGATCAGATGAATTGCAATTAATTTCAAACTCCCTCTTTGCCATGAAAATGAACTTAATCCCAAAAAAACATGTCCACTGCATTTCAGCCCTTCCACAAAAGGACCAGCTGACATCATGTCAGTGATTCTCTCGTTAACACAGGTGAGAGTGTTAACGAGGACAAGGCTGGAGATCACTCTGTCATGCTGATTGAGTTAGAATAACAGACTGGAAGCTTTAAAAGGAGGGTGGTGCTTGAAATTATTGTTCTTCCTCTGTTAACTATGGTTACCTGCAAGGAAACACGTGCAGCCATCATTGCTTTGCACAAAAAGGGATTCACAGGCAAGGATATTGCTGCTAGTAAGATTGCACCTAAATCAACCATTTATCAGATCATCAAGACCTTAAAGGAGAGAGGTTCAACTGTTGCGAAGAAGGCTTCAGGGCACCCAAGAAAGTCCAGCAAGCGCCAGGACCGTCTCCTAAAGTTGATTCAGCTGCGGGATCGGGGCACCACCAGTGCAGAGCTTGCTCAGGAATGGCAGCAGGCAGGTGTGAGTGCGTCTGCATGCACAGTAAGGCGAAGACTTTTGGAGGATGGCCTGGTGTCAAGAAGGGCAGCAAAGAAGCCACTTCTCTCCAGGAAAAACATCAGGGACAGACTGCTATTCTGCAAAAAGTACAGGGATTGGACTGCTGAGGACTGGGGTAATGTCATTTTCTCTGATGAATCCCCTTTCCGATTGTTTGGGGCATCTGGAAAAAAGCTTGTCCGGAGAAGAAAAGGTGAGCGCTACCATCAGTCCTGTGTCATGCCAACAGTAAAGCATCCTGAGACCACTCATGTGTGGGGTTGCTTCTCAGCCAAGGGAGTGGGCTCACTCACAATTTTGCCTAAGAACACAGCCATGAATAAAGAATGGTACAAAAACATCCTCAGAGAGCAACTTCTCCCAACCGTCCAAGAACAGTTTGGTGACGAACAATGCCTTTTCCAGCATGATGGGGCACCTTGCCACAAGGCAAAAGTGATAACGTAGTGGCTCGGGGAACAAAACATCGACATTTTGGGTCCATGGCCAGGAAATTCCCCAGACCTTAATCCCATTGAGAATTTGTGGTCAATCCTCAAGAGGCAGGTGGACAAACAAAAACCCACAAACTCTGACAAACTCCAAGTATTGATTATGCAAGAATGGGCTGCCATCAGTCAGGATGTGGCCCAGAAGTTGATTGACAGCATGCCAGGGCGAATTGCAGGGGTCTTGAAAAAGAAGGGTCAACACTGCAAATATTGACTCTTTGCATAAAATTCATGTAATTGTCAATAAAAGCCATTGACACTTATGAAATGCTTGTGATTATACTTCAGTAACAGTTAGTAACATCTGACAAAAAGATCTAAAAACACTGAAGCAGTAGACTTTGTGAAAATTAATATTTGTGTCACTCTCAAAACTTTTGGCCACGGCTGTATAGTCTTACTTTGTTCTTCTATAAAACAACTCATTAAAAGGGATGGAGCCATCTTTCTGCATCACTATAAAGGAAAACAGGGACAGTCTTACGCATCACTGAGACTATCAAACAGCTACGACAAACAATCATGTAGATCCTCTCACAAAGAAATGTTTGCTATGAAAACCTCTTAATCTTGGAGGTCTTTAAGAGCGTTCTGTCAACAAAAAGAGCCAAGAACAAGATCTGAAGGACTCCTAATCCAGAAATAGATAAAGAACTCCCCTTCTGAGCTAGCATGAAACATAAAAGTGGAGCACGCTGAACTATACGAATCATCACTGAAAGGTCAACATTAGCACAAGAAACATTCTGAACTGGGATTAATGTTCTGCAAAATGTTTTCTCGAATGCATATCTTTGCCAAAGCTTGCCCTTATAGAAAATTGACATTTTTTTTCAATCATCATTGCAGATTCCTAAGTCTATTGGACCATATGCCGTTGTCGTTTCATCAATCCAAAATCATCCAATCGTTAAACTCCTAACCGTAGAGACGGTTAAATCCTTATCCGCCTAAGAACAAAAGTTTTGACACTTTTTTTTTTTTTTTTTTTTAAATGCATATTCTCCTCCTGCACTGGTTTTATCTTGCAAGGGCACATTATGTCAGGGGTGTGAAGTTTCCGAAGTGCTTTGCTGTCAACATTTTTACCCACGCTTCGACAGAATCTTTATGATGCATATTTCATCAAAGCATTTAGCATATCTTTGATTTTCCGGATGTCTGGGAGAGGGCTCACTTTTTTACATTTTCTCATTGTGACAGGAAATCCAGCCCTCTGTCGATCCACCCTCTTTGAACGAAGTCTCAAGGTCAAAAGTTCATTATAATAATAAAAAGTTTTAAGGTGATCAGCTGCATGAAATCCGCCGTAGAAACGATACTATGGAAACAACAACGTATTAGAATGAGCGTATTGATATAAACCTGTGACTTGCAGCTGTACTACTGTACTTCTAACCAATCAGAATCCGGAATGCAACTCATGCTTATGAGATGGAAAACACGTTTAGACATGTACATCCTCAGAGACACTCACATTCATTTTTATGTAAATCACGAGAGAGAAGAGAACCGGTTCTTATTAATGAACCTCATTTCAAAGCCACATTAGCGATATAAGACTTCCTGTACCACTTAATTTAGTTCAAATGTCTCCCACTGCTCCTACTCCAGCCGAATTTATACTTTTATCTTCCCTTTTCTTTCTATGAATGCAGTTCGCATTACACAGGGAGCAGAGAGAGAAGAGGGAGGGAGTGAATGAAATATCCCGAGAGCACATGTGTGTTTAAGTATTAGAATATGATTACGTGCCATTCAACTCTTACAATCCAGTAAGTAACATAAGTGCTGCCTGTCATTATCCTCCCACCAGTTCTGGAGCCTGTTTCCATGACAACATCAACTTAAATAAGCATCAGCATGGATGCGTATCGGACTGATTCAGACATTTTCCTGAGGCAGGAGGTAGTTATTTACTCGAGAATGGAAAAAGAGTAAAATATAACTTAAAGAAGATTGATGGGTTTGACAAAAGCCTGGATACTGCACCAGTGAGCACTGGTGCCAAACTGCTGTGCAAAGTAGAGGTATGCGGAGGACTGCATTTCTGATCCCATTTCTGAAGGAACTCCAACCAATCTTGCCCACTCCTCCTGACAATTTGACCAAGCCTCTCTGCTCCTGAAGGACTTCTGACCAATCCCATAGACTCTTGAAGAAACTCTGACCAATCCTGCCTGCTCCCCCCAGAAAGTTTGACCAAACCCAAAAGAATTCTCAGCAATCATGGCTGGTCCAGAAGGAATTCTCAGCAATTCTGTCCATTCCTGATGGAATTCTACACCAAATCTGCATATTCCCTCAGAATGTTTCACTACTCCAGTCTACTCCAAAAGAAATTATGACCAATCCTATCTACTTCCGATGGAAGTCTGCCCAGTCCCAATCACTTCTGAAGGAAATCTGACCAATCGTGCCCACTCCAACAGAAAGTTTTATCAATCCCATCCGCTCTCAAAGGAATTCTTACTAATTCTGCCCACTCCCAAAGTAATTCTGACCAATCCTACCAACTCCCTACAGAAAGTTTAACCAATTCCACTTGTCCCCAAAGGAATTTGGACCATTTCTGCCCACTGCTGAAGGACTTCTGACAACTCCTGCACACTCCCATGGGAATTTTGACCAAACCGGCCCACTCCTGAAGGAATTATGATCAATACTGCCCACTCCCACAGACATTTTTTACCAATCCCATCCGCTCCCACAGAAACGTTGACCAATCCCACCAATGGAATTCTGGCCAATCCCACCTACTCTCAGTTATTATTTTTGTTTCTAACTGCACACTATTTTATAATTTATATTTTCTAATATTTTTTTTCCCCAAACTAGCAATTTAATCATTTAAACCTGACTAGATAAGGCAGTTATACGGTGGCCGAGAAGTGCAAAACAAAATAACAAATCCGACAACAAAATAACAAGTCAGACAAAACGGAAAAGGTAGGTATGGTTTGCAAATGGAATACTTACCGCTGACTGGATGAGACATCTAACCTCAAAGTAGCATCAAATTAATTCCATTTTCTCCTTTCTTGCCAGTAGAAACGTTTGTTCTTTTCTTAGTTTTAAAGTTTCACTATTGAAAAAACTGGTTTAAAGGGAACACAGAAGTCCACACACTGAAAAAAAGCTCACTAAATTGAATTGAGTTACATTAACATAATTTGTTTTTGTACATCCAACATGATTTGATCATATACAGTATTTTCAATGCCCTGAAAAAAAAAATCAAACTCCATGCTCTCACCTGAGCTGCGGATAAAACCCAGGTTGCTGGTATTCTGCAACAACCATATTACCGCTGCGCTATTGTATCACACACACTTTAGCCATGTTAATTTAAATACTGTAGCGCCAGCATCCCGACATTTCAGTGTAACTGGTTTATGTTAATACTATGTGAATTGATCCCGCTCATTTCACATAATTCAATCTTGTAATTAGAAACTTGTTCAAATTAAGTTAGGCATAAGCAATTAAATCATGTTTTGATGAGAAACATAATATTTTTATGTAAACCATACATAATTTTTTCTTAAATCTAACTGACCACACATTCCATTCACCGCAGCCTGCTGTATTTCCTGTATATCTTGATTGGCAGATGTCTCGTCCAATCAGCGGTAAGTATTCCATTCGCAAATTATACCTACCTGTTCTGTTTCATCTGACTTGTTATTTTGTTGTCAGATTTGTTATTTTGTTTCCAGATTGATTTTGTTTTCGGATTTGTTATTTTGTTTCCGGATTTGTTGTTTTGTTATATTGTTTTCGGATTTGTTATTTTGTTACTTTGTTTTCAGATTTGTTACTTTGTTAATTTGTTTTCGGATTTGTTACTTTCTTTTGTTTTCAGATTTCTTATTTTGTTTCCGAATATATTTTGCTTTCGGATGTTATTTTGTTTTCGAATTGGTTACTTTGTTTTGCACCTCTCGGCCACCGTACAGTTACAGTTACCAGTTGGTAAGTAAGCAGTAGTTTACCAACCACACCACCTGCATTAGCCTAAAAACTGCCTGGTCCCATTTGCATGAAAGTGAAAATGCTGTCTTTTGTCCCACAGGATCCCAGTTCCTACATGCCCAGTTAAGCACAACAAATACACATTAATCTCTATGTCAAACAGGTATAATTGTCATCTTATTCATATACACGTGGGACAAATTGTCATCCTTCATGGACCCGGGTGAAAGACACAACATAATACAAGATGTACTTACAACTTACATAGAGCAAAAAAAATGTGAGTTTATGGCACAGGAAAACAGTGCAGCACAATACAATACATATGCAGGGCAGTTCACAACACATTATATGGAAAAAATTAGGACGATGATCACGAGGCCAAATCTCGATGATGCCACAGCCAAATGGGATTCCAAGGGAGTGTAATTGACCGTGCTCTTTGAGTGGGTGGGATCGTGTTACTCTCTTCCCTGTCAATCAGTGCTGAGAGTGGGTGTTGAGCAGCCTGACTATCTCGGAGAACAAGCTGTAGCCCTGATGCTGTGGTAGTTTCTGCTAGACAGTAAGGGGGTAAAGAGTCCATGACATAAGTGGGAGGCCATCAAAACTTTATGGATGCAAGGGAGACTGTGATGATGTTCTCAGCTGGATTCTTTATGCGTTCTGGGACACTGCGGTGACCATAACAACATCGTGGCTCAGGAGGGTAAAGACTGGCTTTCTTCTTCATACGCTGCAGGAAATTGAGACGCTGCTGGGTTTTTTTTTTGTGAAGCAGGCAGTGTAGAGGATCCAGCTCAACACCTCTTGCAAGCACTTGATAGCTGTTAGCTGTCATATTTAATGATAAATGATGGTGTTCGCCCAAAGCTCTGTTAGTCCGTTGTTTGCTTCACCTTCTTTCCACTTTCCAGTGTTTTTTTTTTCCTCCTCTACTTTGGAAAATTGCGTGAGCTGGGTAATGCAGTCAGTAGAATGCATTAGATCATATATATATATATATATATATATATATATATATATATATATATATATATATATATATATATATATATAAACTGATCAGTTATAACCTTTGCATATGCAAATTACACCAACATTGGACTAAAAGCCATGTTTCTCTTTGTCATTCACTCACAATCCACTGATCTGGACACCTTAAATACTACACCTTCAAACACACTAGTGAGCATTTTTATCCAAACATACTTCTGATGCTTTGCTTGGCATAAGCTAGCTACAGAGGTATGCAAAATATTCCATCTGACCTATTAAAATGAAATATCTTGACCATTTGGACCACAAACTGGCTAATAAAATATATTCTGAACTTGGATCTACCAACTTCCATTCACTGAACTGAACACCCCCTGAAGTGTAGAGGGAAAACTATTCACATAGCTGTTTCTCTGCATCTCAGGGAGAGAAAAAAAATCCCTCTTCTCTACTTCTGCAAAAACACCAGAGCTTCTTGACTTATCAGACTGCAGATACAAGTCAGAACATTCTCTTCCTATCAGCTCCTCCATCTACCCTGCAGAAAAAAATATGCTTTCACACATAACATCTTAACCAAGTGCTGTTTTTTTCCCCTCTCTCTCTCTCTCTCTCTCTGGGGAAAAAAAAAAAAAAAAGCAGATGCTCTAAACCATAAAGTAGAAGCTGAGTAGCTTAGTATCATGCAAAACACTCAGGAATATTTTAGTACAAGTGCTCTAAAGTTCTGGTCACTACCTACATGCAGATGAGCTGAAAGTAACAGAAATTCTGTTTCAGTAAAACGTTATGTTAGTTGACCTTAAGTTCACATTCAAGCAACAAGTCCTCTGTGTTTCTTGTAGTTTGTCTCTTGTGGGCGTGGCCTAAACATTGGTAACATCAGAAAATCATGGTTGAAAAGAAGAGACAGGAAATGATTTACAATATTTAAAGTGTAGACATGAGCCAAAGTTGATATTTTCTGGAATATTCCTGCAGCAATAAACAGGGATGACAATTACTGGGAAATTATTGGGAACCACCATGAAAGGTCAAAGTCAAGAGGTTTAAAAACCACTGGACAACCTCCTGTCCTGCTAAAAAAAAAATAATAATAAATAAAAATCTTATAGGTGACTTAAACCACCTGAATACTCGCTTTTCTTAATGCAGTCACTTGCATGAGTGTTCATCCAGCTTCACATTCTGTAGTGTTACAACCTGCAGCTGGACTGAAACACACTTAAATCGGAATTAAACATCATGAATCTACTGGCAAATAAAATTCATATAGTTTGCAAAATTGTTCACAAATAAGAAAAGTCGTGATTGCATAAGTATTCACCCGGGTTACTGCGAAACCCCTAAATTAGTCACAAACAAAAGTCATTTCATTATTTAATGGCGTTGATCTGTGTGCAATTAAAGTGTCACATGATCGCAATATAAATACACCTGTTCCTGGAGGAACCTAGAGTTTATTAGAGATCGTACCTAAACAAACAGACCAAGTTGGGGACAATGATCTGGAAAAAATATTAATCAAGGTAAGTCTAAACACTTATTAAACACTTAGTTAAATCCATTATTAAAAATGAAAAGCTTAGAGGAGACTGTACAGTACATGACAAGTCAGTAGCTGCGTAAATCATGGATTAGTCAGGGTAATTCTGAAGGCACACAACAGTTTCTAGCCACAAACCTATATCCACTCCTACACTTTTCCTGTGAAATGGACCAGCTGCTGAAAATTAAAGTCCTTTTTGAGACTCTGCCGCTGTGTGAAGTTGGACAATAGCTTATTTTCTCATTCTTTCCTGACTTTTGACTGACACCAAATCTCTCTGTAGTATTAAGCTCTTCTGGGCAGGAGATCGATGCAGTCACTCCTGTAGGGTTTCAGCTTCAGGGTCATCGCTCCGATTTTTCCCATCACCAGTGGGACTCCCATGATTACACCTTCTGTTTCGAGCTCTGCTATTTCTCCAGCTTCTGCTTTTCTTTTTTTCCTTTTTCCTTTTTTCTGATCGTTTTTATTTCTTTAATAAGCATTCTTACTGAGGAGATTTGTCATTAATTAAGGATAAAACTCTCCTTGTCATGCTGCTGTAGGAAAATAAATCAACAACATGGTGGTGGGATGATGAGCTGGAGTTTGTTTCCACCCCAAAGTGTTTTATTTCTCTTGTACCACAGCAAGAGCTACTGTTATAGAAAATGAATCGCCACCTTCTGACCAATCAGAATCCAGAATCCGACATCATCGTGTGTACTAAAAGGGTTTTAAATGCAGTCATCGCACATTTGTTCGAACACATGCACTTACAAAACGTTGCCCAGGGAACATTTGAAATGTTTGAGTAGATTTCGCTTTAGGCTTTTCATTAAGTATGATTTGATTTCCAATCCTAATTATAATTATAGATGCATATTTTTAATTAATGACAAAGTATTATGGCTTTGTGCTTGTGAGTCATTAATCTCACTCGCTGTGGAGTAATTAACAGCAAAATATTATCTGGCTGTGAGAGACTGTTAGAAATTAAAATAATTATACATATATTTGCGAGTTATTTATATTTATACAGGTCACTCATTTAGGAAGAGCAAAAGTTTTTTTTTTTTTTTTTTTAGAAACCCAAATGTATTTTTTTTTCCTCCGGCTCTGATCGGTATAAAATTCTTTCAGCATATTTCTTTCTTTCTTTCTGCTTCTCTGCAATCAGATTCTGTTCTCTTCAGTTTCTCCTCTCCTTCACATTTCGTCTTCTTTTTTTCTTTGATTGTGGGTGAGCGCCAAAGATTTTTCAAACCTAGGAGAAAGCCTCAGATGGAGTGGGCGCAAGGTCTCATTGGGGAAAAAGAAGGAGAAGAAAAAGAGAGATCCTATTCAGCATTATAATCACTCGCTTTCAGTGATGCTTCAATGTTTCTTTTTCTCGTCTATCATATGTATCACTTAATTCTCTTTAGAGTTCAAAGAAATTAGTATAAAATTAGCTAATCGGTATGAGATAAAAGCTGGAGTGTATGGGTCATGACCAGAAAGCCAGCAGTCTTTGCAGATGCAAAGTCTCATGAGATAAGACTGTGTTTAATCAGACTGTTTGTGTGTTATATTATGTAACGCAATCTGTATCTGTTTAGTTCTCCAAATATGGGGGGAAAAAAAGAGCCCAGTTTAGACCATGCCCTCTACTGGTTTAAATCCGAATACAAATACATGTACTATAATATTTTGTAGCTGTTGAAAAAGAAGCCTTTGTTTTATTCACAAATTATAACAAATCCAAACAAATACTAATTTGCAGAAAATAACTTGTACATTTCCTCAAATTCAGCTCCGCCCTGAGGAACTTTCTGTCCCAGTGCCCATAGACATACTTCCTAGTCTCAACCAGATGCCCTGTGAACCATTCTGGCAAGCAATCTAAAAATAATTGTGTGTGTATCCATTATTGACTATAACTTACATTGAACCAATCACATTCACTCTCATGTTCAAAAGTAAGCATCATACAGCTGTCATCAATAAAATCATTCTGATTAACCACAAACAAAGACCAGCGTTTTCTGTTGGATTTCCTTCACATCTTCTTGGTTTCATCTGGCTGCTGAAGCAATGGTCCGCAACATGCAGAGTTTACAAAGCATGCACTTGCTGAAAGGTATCAATCAGGAGAGGGGTATAAAAGAATTTCCAAAACATTAGATGTACCGTGGAACACTGAAGGCCATCATCAACAAATAGAGAAAATGGAGCACCAGTGACCTCACCAAGGACAGGAATCCCCTTCAAAACGACAAGACAGAAACTTACCAGGGAGGCTGCCAAGAGACATACATCAACATTAAAGGAGCTGCAGGAATTGCTGACAAGTACTGATTACTCTCTACATGTGACAACAATCTCTTGTATTCTTCACATGTCTGGGGTAGGGTGGTTAGACGGAAACTCTTTCTCGCAAAAAAACCCCCAAAAAACATCCAAGCTCAATTAAATGACCCCAAACCATGTGGCCAAATGTGTTATAGTCTGATGAGACCAATTCAAAAAGGTACAATAATCCATAATTCCATTAATGTTTGGTGCAAAAGGATATCACCAAAAGGATGCCATACCCACGGTGAAGCATGGTTGTGGCAGCATCATGCTTTAGGGCTGCTTTTGTTCAGTCTGAGGCTTTTATCACGGTGGAGGGGATCAAGAATAGCTACAAATACCAGTCAATTTTAGTGCAAAACCTTCAGGTGTCTGCCAGTAAGCTGAAGATGAACAGGAATTTCATGTGTAATAAAATCAAAAGGTACAAAGTATTAGTTTAGGGGTGTGCACACTTATGCAACCAGGTTATTGTTTATAAGTTGTTTTTTTTGTTTTTTTCCTTTTTCCCCTTAAAAAAGTATCTGATTGTTTTTCATTTTATTTGCAATGTACCTTTACCTTTGTACTTTCATACTTTTTCCATTGATTCTGACAAAACAGAAGAAAGAATGCTTACTAGTTACATTTTATACTTTCTCTTTCTAGTGAAACTGAGACAGTCTGGTCTCTCAGGAATACAGATGAGGGGAAAGCATTAGAGCGGTACTTGATGGGGCACTCGTTCATGCAAAGATAATTATTCTGCTAATTAACCAGGTTTCTTCCGGAAAGTTTTAAATTAATGCATTTTGCAAAACAACACGAAAAGAACAAAAGACACCTCTTTATAATCTCACACAGCTAAACAAAGGGTAAAGCCAGCTTTTGATGGCACTTCAGTGAAGCACTGCATCAGCAATGACCATATAGAGCAATATTGTTAGCTTCATAACAGATCTAAGGGAAACCGTATTACCAGTCTGATCTAAAAAGAAGTGCTTTGACCAGCCTGATTTAAAGAGAATGGTATTAACCAGTCTGATTTACCAAAAAAAAAAAAAACCCTACTAACAAGTCAAAAGTAAAAACGAACTCTATTAATCAGTATTACCCAGTCTGATCTAAAGAGAATTGTATTATCCAGGCTGATCGCAAGGTGTTTAAACGTCAGATCTAAAGGGAACTGTGTTAAGTAGTCTGGTCAAAAGTGACCCATATTAACCAATCTGATCCAAAAAACTAGTAATGCATCTGATATAAAAAAGAATTGTATTACCCATCCTGATTTAAAAAAAAAAAAAAAAAAAAAAATCCTACCAATCTTATCTAAAAAGGCAAATGGTACTAACCATTCTGATTTAAAAAGAACAGTACTAACCAATCTGATCTAAAAAAATAATAAACTAGTCTCATCTGAAAATAACCATATTTACCAGTCTGATCTAAAAAAAGAACTGCATTAACCAGTCTGATCTAAACATAGAACCTGACTGCCTCACCAGTCTGATCCAAGAAAAACCACCATACTGAAAATACACCTGTACTAACCAGTGTGCTCTAAAAAGAATTGTGTTGACTGATCAGTCTGATCTAGTCTCCGTCTAAACCGAACTATATTAACGAGTCTTATCTAAAACAGAACCGAATTAACCAATGAAATATTCAGGAAGGTAAGGAACAGTTTGACAGACTGACAATGGACATAAAAAAAGAATTCTGTGTTTCATGTCAGAAGTCCGAGCAAAGAATCATAAACCAGTTAAGTGTCCACAGTGCCAGAACGATCTCCCAGCAGACGGAGAACAGGAATTTGGCTACGGATCTCTGTTTTGCCACCAATTAGAACGAATTCTGCAAACCAGCAATCTGTTGGCGACGGCTCCAGTTCCAGAATGGCTTTTTGAAGCTGTAAAATCACAAAAATAAAAATCCGATCAAGCAAGCAGGACTGTTGCAAAGCCGTCCGACTGAAGAGAAACGTAAATAACACGACGACAAGCTGATGTACAGATGCAGAGATCGGTGTCAGTTATACAGGTGTCATTATCCTGCCTCATTAAACACCCGTGTGGAGATGAAAATGGGTCATGTTTGTGCACTAGGTTATAAAATCAACAGATAGTGAAGGATGTCGGAGATCCAGCGTCTGCGTTAGGTGAATGTGATGAAAATGAGTTTGAGAATGTTGTTCTAAAGAGAAGTCGACAGAGCTCAGTGATCTTCTGATGCATTTCTAAAAGGGATTTGATTTAGGAAAATTTACATCCAGCATGTTTCGTACAACAAGAAATTAGTCTAGATACTTGTTTGACAACTCATTGGAAATCTTAGAATTTCAGCTTTACCCTGGTTCCACTTTCATCATTTAAATAAATAAATAAATAAATAAATAGATAAATAAATAAATTCAAATTAGCTCATACAAAATTTAAAATGACTAACTGAACGACACAAATTTATGAATTTGTTTTAGGTTATTACTTTTTCAGTTTCTATCGCTATTTCAAAAATAAAGTATATACTTTATAAAAGGTTCTATTTTAATAGCTCTTTTATTTAAAAGGTTAGTTGATTTTGGAATGTAACTTTCCTCTAGATTGTTAGATCAGTTACAAAACAACTTAACCAGTGCTTAATTTGTAAATCTGTGCATTGCACATTCTATCAGCTTATGTGCCGTCACCTCAGTTAGCTACAAAACACATTTTCCCAAAGCACTTCGAAAACAAAGCTACGTTTCATACAGTAAGCGTACTTACGATAAACATTAACTGCACATCATGATCAAGAAAAAAAAAACGTCTTACCCAAGACAAAATATTCCACAAAGCTTTCACGTCAGTGTCCTCCTCCTCTTCCCACAAAGTCCTTTACATATCCATGAGCGCACAAATTGAACTCGGGATTGAACTCTGTAAGCGGTGGACCCACGATGTTCAAAAACATCAGCGATGAGATGATGGGGATGAGAAGGGCTGCACGCTGCAGGTACAAATTAGATTGATTTCGGAGAAACCTTGCTCGCGCTCCACTCGAGATCGGTATGGTGTTCACAGTAGCCAACAACTGCCTCAGTCCTTCTGGAACTATTTGTCTGTTTGAGTCCCTGTACTCCCCTTAAGCCTGAATGACTGTACGCGGGCTGTTAACTCTATTTAATTCTGGGCAGTCAATCTCACTTTCAAAGCCATGCGCATATTGACAACGTTTAGCCTCGTGGGCGCTTCTAAAAACCTTCCACAATGAGGCTATAGCGTTATCGCTGCTAGTCGTTGGAACGGTCACCAAACTGCTTCATCAGTGACCTGCTGCTGCTCGCTCTCTTGGACTCCTGCCTTTTTAGTATTTTGTTTGTGTTTTTAAATAATGCTGGTTAATAATAACCGCCTTCTTTTCGCCATGACATGCTATGGGTTAGGTAATGGAGGCGAAGACGGATGCAAGTGCAGGTAAAGTTTTAATAAAAATGACAAAAAGAAACACAAAACAAGAACTAGGGAACACAAAGACAGAATAACAGGCAGGGAAGACAAGTGAAGGACAATGTCAGCAGTGCAAAGAGTGACTATATATAAAAGTGGTAATCATCCCAAACGTGAATCAGGTGCAGATAGTCATGTGACTTGGTCAGGTGAGGTGCAGTGACTGATGGGAATCGTAGTCTCAAGTCCTTTATCGGTATTTACATGACATTACGTGACTGTAGGCTTCGCTTCGTGACAACGAATTCAGATGAACTTGCAATAATTGTGTTATGTGAAAGAGGCTACTGATTGGCTGTTAGCAATATTTGAGCACTGGTAATATAAGATTAGCATTTTTATTGACTTTTTTTGTTGTTCTGTTTTACTTTTGGTGAATTTAAAACGAAAATATTGGTTTTGATAATATTGCTGTGGGAGACTTTAAACACCCAGCTGCAGAGGTGCCGGATCCTGTTCCGCCAAATTAAGCTCTGATCTTATCTGTCATGAAGCCGTCAGAGCATAGTGCTTTGGTCTGTACTGTGCTTGCATTTTCTCTAGTTACTTCCTGGTTTTAACCCTTGCATTCATTTCCAATTTTTGAATATGGATCATAACAACCTGTTTGTAAAAAATTGTTGGTAAATTGCAGAGAAATAAAACACTTCCAATCTTTTGGGGTTGTAACAGTAAATCTGCTTCATCTCACCACCCCACCTTTAATTATTTTCCTATAACAGCACTACACAGAGTGTTTTATTCCCTATTTAATAATCACACCAGTCCTATTTACAAAAGTAGGTTTGGTTTTAAACATATCACCATAACAAGTATTGCAAATACATTGTATATACAGTATTGGAATGGTTCCCTATATCAATGGCTGCTACAGTAATATTAATAAGAATAGGAGGTAAAACGGTAAAAAGCCGATTATTTAAGGAACTATGACTATGTAAGGAACATACAAGTAAATATACCAAATTTATAGCAAAATTATAGCACATGGAATATTTACACTGGAGACAAACAGGAACCTTATGAAGATTAGCTTAGGGATTTCATTATATACAATATTATGCATAGATGAAACATTAATGTTTCTATTACTGCATATAGACATTAAAATGTTACTGGATTATAACAGTGATGTTTTAGCCAAGTGGAGATTATTAAAGAGATTAATATTTAATTAGTTCGGTTTATCTCTTAGTGAACTGCAACAGGCAGAGCTGCACAAATTAAACCTGCCGGCTTGACTTCAAGAAATTCTCAAGGAAATGAAATTTCATTTGTATCTTAATCTAATCATGTTCTTTTAATGTAGGTTTCCATTTTGTTTCCACCGCTAGAGAGTCTTCATACCTAGTGGCACATTTAGTGCTGACCAAACACTCGGCACAACCTAGAACATAATAGTGTATATGCAGCATTACTAATTTGAGAAAAAAAAAGGTCTTTTTTCTTCTTTTTTTATGCTTTCCTTCTTGAATGGCACTGATTAAATGATACAAAACACTATTCCTGTTCTAAATAGTTCTCCTACTTAGGAACGTGGACACAAAACAGTGGGCCAAAAGTGGTCTCACAATTCTCACAAATGTGATAGAAATCACACGAGGTGACTCACATAAAAAGTGAAGAATGTTTTGTATGAATGAAATTCAGCCATAAATTGATACAAATTTCTCATGAATGGTAAGAATGCATGAGACACGAAATATTAAGCGGGACTGTAGCGTATGAAAATGATTCTTGTAATTGTACTAAAGCAGTAAAACAACCGTGATTCTCATTACATTCGTCTGCGTAAGATTAACTACAGTATTATACATTTCAAATCCATATCAAGTGCTGGGATATGAGCATGGTTGTCTTTGTCGGTTTAATTCCAATAGATTGCCAGGCTCTTAATTTCCAGGCTCTAAACTAAAGCCTTGTGTCTATAAAATTGATATTTCTTGCTACAGCACCTCTTTCAGGACACACAAATTTGCCCAGAAGTCTTGCAATATACTGTACGTCTATATGTTTTTTAGTGAAGGTGTGTCTTCTGGACCATACATGACTGACTGCTTACCCATTGTTGAAATATATATTTACCAGAAATGTGAGAGGCTTCACAAAGCACAAAGTGGACTCATATTTCAGCTAAAGACAGCTCAGAAAGCTAGAAGGCCTCCAGGCACCGAGGCATTATTCTTTAGCAGTGAGATACAGAAGGCCGATCCAATTCTACCTTCCCATCAGAGATCCCGTACCCCTGACATTTGCATGATGAATGTTGTGCAGTGCGGCAAGACTAGGCCAGGCCAGCTTTGTTATTTTTAATTTACCATTTCATTGCTGATGTACAATAAAGAAAAATAAGCAGGCTTGTTCAGCATGCTGGTTACAAACATCAACACATATACAGCATGCTCCATCATTCTTCCTTCAAACAGACGAGGATAGGATTGGCATTTTTGATGATCTGTACTCTTTGAATAAACCATGATCATATTCCTGGCTCGTGATTCCTCCTATCAGTTTACAGCGCTAACTTACTGTAGTTTCACTTCAAGCACTGTTATTCCACTTAAAGGCCCAATCAGTGTGGTTTAAATAGGGAATTGCAAGGACAGGCAAGAAAACCCAGAGCACAGAGGTAATTAAGTCATTACAGGATCATTTCCAAGTGGACATAAGCCAGAAATAGGAGGAAATGGCCACAGGCAAGGCTAAAGGCCTGAGAGAGAAGAACGCACTGAACATATACCACTGAGTGAATTTGAGAGCTGGGGTTAGAATCAGGGTTAATCAGAGCCCAGTCGCAATGAAATTTTGATTAGCATGTTAATATTGTAATGGATTTCTTTCCTTTCAGATTAAATTTTTGAGACCTGGCTAGAGCCATGAATATTTTGGCCATCTACATCCATATAACTGGCGATTACTGGTATTTAACATCAGAAAAAGATCTCCATTAACATACTATTACAGTATATTCCATTGTATACTCTGCATACCACAGCTTATTTAAAGTAGTACTAAGTATATAGTTTCTGATTCCATGAACTAGTATTGATACGCAATGGGAATCCCATGGGTTATATAAAATGAAATCAATACACCTCGTTATTTTCTATAGAAGTAGACTACATGACCAAAAGGATGTGGACACCTGACCATCACACCCATATGTGCTTGTTGAACCCCATTCCAGATTTAGTCCACCCTTTGCTGTTATAATAACCTCCACATTTATATTTGACAAAACTGGAATTCCTCGTCCAAACCTACCTTCACAGACAATCATTACAAATTTGTAAAGAACAATTTTGTTCAATTTTCGAATTGTAGCAGTACCGAAAAAAAAAACAAGCTAATGCTATTTCACTTCCCCTATTATGTATGTATAAGAGAATTTTATTCAAATTAAAAGTTAACAGCATTCCACAAGATAAAAACTACTCAACCAAATAATAAGAAACCAACAAACCATCATTTGTCAAACTGAAATAAATCTGCAGGTGAACTTCAATGTAAAATTCTTAAGTCAGCAGAAAAAAGCAATAAAGCAAAACCATTTCTCACTGCTTTATATAGTCCACCTGCTTCAGACTCAGAAATGCCACTGTAACAGCAAAAATATAAACCAGTCTGGATTTCTCACATCTTATGAGAACTATGGGCATATAGGATGGGCATAAAGCTCAGGGTACACCAATCTACCATGATCTGACCTTCTAAAACAATACAGTCCGATTTATCACTAGCTAGTATCGGACTGACAAGTACAAACATGCCCGTTGAATGAAGGAATCAACCCTGTCCTGAGTTCACATAGATGGCACAGTCCCTGACAACTCGGGTTTCTCATCGTGTGGAATTTGCCACATTCTCCCAGTGTCCCTCTCAAGTTCCTCCAGGTTTTCTGTAGTCCTCCGACCTCCATATAGATATGGCTAAGCTAAATCATCTCTAGACGCAAATGTGTATGTTGATGGTGCCATGTGATGTATTCAGGGTGTATTCCCACCTTGCATCCAGTGTCTCCAGGATAGGCTCTGGATCTACCACAACCCTGGCCAGGATAAAGCACTGACTATAGATGAATGAATTAATGAAGACGAGGACCATCTCCAAACCAAAGTAATAAATACAACAGCAATCCTAAAGGTACCATTCAGAAATCTTACACAGGATATATCATGATGGAAGATTTTAAGTCAGTTTATAAAAACCATCTCTTTCTAAAGCATTTCATCAACGTTTCATGATTTCAGCTGGACTTCAAACTCATTTTAAATTACTTCAAATGACCGTGGCCGAGTGTGCTGCAGCTGCTATGAATACTAAATAGCCTTTCAGATGTTCTAAAGGAGAATTTAGCATAGAGACAAATGCTAAAGTCATTAAAAAAAGAATCACCCTGTTTTGACTGATAATTCTGTGAAAAGTGTCAGTGAAGAATATTTTCTTCCCAAGTTTCAGTGCAAACGAAATCTGCTAACTAAATTAAACAAAAAAAAAAGTTCAGGGAAGTTTTGTGTCGAGATGTTTTAATGCTGAAATTAAAATATAAACTGACATTTCTGGTCCTTTATCCTTTTGTCAAGGATCACGCTGCACAGATCCATCACATCACTGTAAAATTTATTGTAGAGATAATACCGCACATCAGATCAGCTACAATGAAGGTCGTTCATTCTTCATCCCCCGAAAGATCTAAAGTGTATCTCCAGAACAGTGTCGTGCTCTTTCTAAAGAACTTGTACTTGTTACACATTTCCATGGCAACATTTCATCTCCAAATATCAGAGATTAATTTTAGCCATCTGTTAGACGGTGCGTTCTCATGTTACCTTTTTCTTACCAAGCACAAATTCCCTTCAAATACTGTAATTCCCATACAATTCACATACTGTAATTCCATCCATATTTGCATGTTAGCATAATACAGTCTGTTTGAAAGGCATGCAGTGTTTCTCAGCACGACAGAATAATATTGTTCTAGCCCGTGACACATAATAATATTCATCATAGAGTTGGACGGCACAAATATTGGCTGTGGTTCGGCTGTCAGAAGACCAGAGGGGATAACAATCTCTCTGTGGGGAAACTATTGAATGTAGCATCCTTCTGGTTTATCATATGTGGGGTTAATGGATGGTGAATAGAGATGAGTATTGAGGCAAGCGACTATTGAAACTGGAGCAAAGATTGAAAAGTAAGTAAGTGAGTAAGTAAGTACGTAAATAAACAAACAAACAAACAAACAAACAAATAAATAAATGCATTTCATTCTTGGTTGAAATGGAAACTGACATCTGGATAGAAAACTGAAACTGAAATCTGAAAATTAATTAAAATAAAAAATAATAAAAAAGAAGAAACTGACACTCAGGTTCTAGACGAAAAAGGAAAACTTATATATATATATATATATATATATATATATATACAGGTGCATCTCAATAAATTAGAATGTCATGGACAAGTTCGTTTATTTCAGTAATTCAACTCAAATTGTGAAACTCGTGTATTAAATAAATTCAATGCTACAGACTGAAGTAGTTTAAGTCTTTGGTTCTTTTAATTGTGATGATTTTGGCTCACATTTAACAAAAACCCAACAAATTAGAATATGGTGACATGCCAATCAGCCAATCAACTCAAAACACCTGCAAAGGTTTCCTGAGCCTTCAAAATGGTCTCTCAGTTTGGTTCACTAGGTAAGCCACAAACATTCATTGCCAAAGAAGCTGGCTGTTCACAGAGTGCTGTATCCAAGCATGTTAACAGAAAGTTGAGTGGAAGGAAAAAGTGTGGAAGAAAAAGATGCACAACCAACCGAGAGAACCGCAGCCTTATGAGGATTGTCAAGCAAAATCGATTCAAGAATTTGAGTGAACTTCACAAGGAATGGACTGAGGCTGGGGTCAAGGCATCAAGAGACACCACACACAGACGTGCCAAGGAATTTGGCTACAGTTGACGTATTCCTCTTGTTAAGCCACTCCTGAACTACAGACAACGTCAGAGGCGTCTTACCTGGGCTAAGGAGAAGAAGAACTGGACTGTTGCCCAGTGGTCCAAAGTCCTCTTTTCAGATGAGAGCAAGTTTTGTATTTCATTTGGAAACCAAGGTCCTAGAGTCTGGAGGAAGGGTGGAGAAGCTCATAGCCCAAGTTGCTTGAAGTCCAGTGTTAAGTTTCCACAGTCTGTGATGATTTGGAGTGCAATGTCATCTGCTGGTGTTGGTCCATTGTGTTTTTTGAAAACCAAAGTCACTGCACCCGTTTACCAAGAAATTTTGGAGCACTTCATGCTTCCTTCTGCTGACCAGCTTTTTGAAGATGCTGATTTCATTTTCCAGCAGGATTTGGCACCTGCACACACTGCCAAAAGCACCAAAAGTTGGTTAAATGACCATGGTGTTGGTGTGCTTGACTGGCCAGCAAACTCACCACACCTGAACCCCATAGAGAATCTATGGGGTATTGTCAAGAGGAAAATGAGAAACAAGAGACCAAAAAATGCAGATGAGCTGAAGGCCACTGTCAAAGAAACCTGGGCTTCCATACCACCTCAGCAGTGCCACAAACTGATCACCTCCATGCCACGCCGAATTGAGGCAGTAATTAAAGCAAAAGGAGCCCCTACCAAGTATTGAGTACATGTACAGTAAATGAACATACTTTCCAGAAGGCCAACAATTCACTAAAAATGTTTTTTTATTGGTCTTATGAAGTATTCTAATTTGTTGAGATAGTGAATTGGTGGGTTTTTGTTAAATGTGAGCCAAAATCATCACAATTAAAAGAACCAAAGACTTAAACTACTTCAGTCTGTGTGCACTGAATTTATTTAATACACGAGTTTCACAATTTGACCTGAATTACTGAAATAAATGAACTTTTCCACGACATTCTAATTTATTGAGATGCACCTGTATATATATGTGTGTGTGTGTGTGTGTGTGTGTGTGTGTGTGTGTGTGTGTGTGTGTGTGAGAAAATAAGAAGCAAGTGCGAAATATTCACCAAATATTCACCAAATATTGACTTTGTTTCATTTACTAATGTTTACTGCACTATATATATATATATATATATATACAGTCCCCCCCCACTAATATTGGCACCCTTGGTAAATATGAGCAAAGAAGGCTTTATTTTTTAACCTTTTGATCTTTTGTTCAAGAAAATTCACAAAAATACTCTGCTCTCAAGGATATCAAACAATTGCCAACAGAACACAGGTTTATCCAAAAAATATATCTTTGTTAAATATAGGTGTGCAACAACTATTGGCACCCTTTTAGTCAATATTTTGTGCTACCTCCCATTACCAAGATAACAGCTGTGAGTCTTCTCCTATAATGCCTGATGAGGTTGGAGAATACATGGCAAGGGATCTGAGACCATTCCTCCATACAGAATCTCTCCAGATCCTTCGAAGTTCAAGGCCCACGCTGGTGGACTCTCCTCTTCAGTTCACCCCACAGGTTTTCTATGGGTTTCAAGTCAGGGGACTGGGATGGCCATGGCAGGACCTTGATTTTGTGGTCAGTAAACCATTTTTGTGTTGATTTTGATGTATGTTTTGGAAGATCCAACCACGGCCAATTTCAAGCTTTCTGGCAGAGGCAGTCAGGTTTTCATTTAATATCTGTTGATATTTGATAGAGTCCATGATGCCATGTATCCTAACAAAATGTCCAGGTCCTCTGGCAGAAAAACAGCCCCAAAATATTAAAGAGCCACCACCATATTTAACCGTGGGCATGAGGTACTTTTCCATATGGCTACCTCTCTCTGTGCACCAAAACCACCCCTGGTGTTTATTGCCAAAAAGCTCTATTTTGGTTTCATCTGACCATAGAACCCGATCCCATTTGAAGTTCCAGTAGTGTCTGGCAAACTGAAGATGCTTGAGTTTGTTTTTGGATGAGAGTAGAGGCTTTTTTCTTGAAACCCTTCCAAACAACTTGTGGTGATGTAGGTGACTTCGGATTGTAGTTTTGGAGACTTTCTGACCCCAAGACACAACTAACTTCTGCAATTCTCCAGCTGTGATCCTTGGAGATTTTTTGGCCACTCGAACCATCCTCTTCACAGTGCGTTGAGACAATATAGACACACGTCCAATTCCAGGTTGATTCATAACATTTCCAGTTGCCTGGAACTTAACTTAATTATTTCCCTGATGGTGGAAATTGGCATTTCCCATGCTTGTGCTATTTTCTTATAGCTACTTCCCATTTTGTGAAGCTCAACATCCTTTTGCCGCACATCACAGCTATATTCCTTGGTTTTTCCCATTGTTATGAATGACTAAGGGAATTTGGCCTATGTGTTACCTCATATTTATACCCCTGTGAAACAGGAAGTCATGGTTGAACAATTTCCTGTTCCTAGTCACCCAGGTGTAATAAAAAATGAAATATCAATGGGAATATACTTCAACTATATTTTTCTCATATGAATTCATAGGGGTGCCAATAATTGTTGCACACCCGTATTTAATAAAGACCTCTTTTTACAAACCTGTGTTGTGTTTGCAATTGTTTGAGCCTTCTTTGCTCTTTGCTCATATTTACCAAGGGTGCCAATATTAGTGGAGGGCACTGTATATATATATATATATATATATGTGTGTGTGTGTGTGTGTGTGTGTGTGTGTGTGTGTATTAATTATCTTATTGTATTGTTGCATTAAAAATAATAAATGATTTTGTCATTTATCATTTTTGTCCATTTTCACCAATAATTCTCAGTGGCCTAAACACTGGTGCATTTTTTGGTGCAAACCCCCCCCCCCCCCCAAAAAAACAAAAAAACAAAAACAAAACAAAAATCCACAAGTTCTATCCTCTATACATCATAAATGGAAATGTCCTGAAGATGCTATTTGGACATCACACCACGAGAAGTCGTCTAACAGTGTGTGTGAGCTCAGTGAATGATGGGGCAATGATGGCTGATGGAGAGAAATCTACGCCAACGGAAGCAGCAGGGAATTGGATTAACACTGCATTAGAAGAAGAGCATTGAGCACTCTAATCAGTATCGATTCTTGAATCAGATCTTTCAGAGAATAATGCGTTATCTTCTTCTAACAACAGATCACTGCAACCAGAACAGAGAGCGAGAACAACACAAGAAAATAAAGCAGAAGAATAGAGCCTAGGTGCTTCTTACTACTTCCTTTCAGACGCTTGTTCACACGTGACCCACAGCGCTACTGAGGATGAGGTTCAGTCTGAGGGAAAGATCTCCAAACTTACCTGTGGAGAGAGAAAGAGACGAGAGTCAGGGGAAAAAAAAGTTACCTAATATGCTAATGAAGCATTATTAATTAAACTGTTAAGTAATAAGTCTAATAACAATTCCATTAGCAATTCACTGTTAACTAACAATGAACTACTGGTAGAAATGAGTTACTAACATCTACAGCAAACATTTTCTATATTATTAAATTTTGTTTAATGATCCATATTAATCGTTACTTAAGTACTTACTTAAGTAGTTACAAAATAAGTTGTCCATTAACTAATGATAATTAAAGATACCGTTCATTTTTTAAACATTATGCATTATTCATTAATAATATGAATCACTTATGCTTAATTACTTTATTAATTATTTCATTTAAAATGCAATTTAAGAGTATTTAAATAAATACAATTATTTCAATGAGAAACCTTTGAACAATATTTATTTATGTATTTATTAATTTATGAAGTGACAATTTAAAATATGAACATCATGTTGCAATAATTACAAGAAAATCAAAGCAAACCAAACAGCAAATGAACCAAAAGTATCAATTTGGTTCCGATTCAGACCTGAAAAACGAACTAACAGGTGTGAAAGCACCGTAAGTAACTTTATGCAAATATGCAGTGTGAATAGAGGATAATTGACAAAAATACAATTAAAAAAACAAAACAAAAAAAAACAGGCGCCCTCAATGAGTCGTATCATTTTGCATCATATGGCTAAATGTGAAAATCTTACGTGTGATGCACCACGTTGCTCTAATTCCATGTTCATTTGGAATAATTATACAGTACAATGAAAACAATGTAAAAGATATCCAAAGCCTTTTGATAAACACATTTCCAACGCTCCCTCTCAGAGACACATCCATTACACTGTCTATTAAATCTCTCTCAGGACATTTGGCCTCAGCTTTTAGCTCAACTATTTTCAGACATTTAAGACATGGAAGTGCAGGATGAGTGAGCTATGGGATGGATAGATGGACAAGCGACGGCCCCATTGTGAGTGAAATGGACCTGATGTCCATTACAAAAAGAATCAAAATCTCTCAGCATGCATTCATTTTCTCCCAACATTAAAACCAGCAGGGTTTTCCTCCTCACTCCGTGTCCTGTCAGCTTCCTCTGAACCGCTGAAAATCAAAAACAAACAAACAAAAAAAACTGCTAGGCACTGATCCAGTGCTGTTTTTAACATGCCCCTGTTGACTCGGTTGTCCTTGACAGAACCTCTGTAGTCATCTTAACGGCCATTAAAACACTTTATTTAGCTCGAGTGAAGTTTATGAGATGAGCTCTGGGAGGTTTGGGGGATCAAGTGAACGTGAGAGAACATAACTTGTCCATAAACCAATCCAAGGTGACCAATCCAATGTCAAAACAATAAATAAATAAATAAAACAACTATGCTTGATACATTAAGCTAGCTTATACAGTATTTTCTGATTAATACCAGTGCTATCTAACATATTAGCTATGTTATTTTTTTATTTATTTATTTTTTGCTAGGACTAGCTATCCTCAGGTTAGTATCTAATATTTTAGCTAACATTAATCTACCTTATATATTTTTTAACTGATACCACTAGACACTTTGCTAGGAAGCTAGCTAACATTAGGCTAGTAAGCTCAATAACTTTAGAGAAGCAAGCTAACTAAAGTTTCAGCTACCACACTAACTAATAATACAGTAGTATGCTAGCAAACTGCAAGGAATTAAGCTAGCTAATGTCAGGTAAACTATTGTGATGATTAAATCCAGTATTTAGCTTGCTAGTAGACTAGCTAACATTAACTAGGGAAGTAGCTAAATTTGGAATTAAGCTAGCTAATACTAGGTAAGGGTTGGTGTAGACTGTTGAAGTCCCTGTGAATGAGCCGTTACTATAGAAATGATAACGTATTAGGACAAGTGGCCTCGTTTACAAATCCTCCAGCTTTACTTCATAAAAGATTCATGCGGTGTTTATGGATGCGTTCTGCATGCTCAGCGATTTCTCCTGATCTTCCTTCGCCTCCAGCAGCCATGTGGCATTACGCCGAGTGATCGCGCTTGTGGAAGCAATCATACTTTTACACAAAAAGAGTACCGTTTGGCGAGAACGTGTTTTTAGCACGCGCTACAGTCTGGAATCCACATGAATAATGTTATTTATTTAAAACGTTCCCCCCATATGAGCAGCAGGATACCTTGGACTGAATGTCAGAGTGTCGTCTTAAAGGTCGTTTCTTATGGAAGAGCAGCGGGAGGCTCCCCAGGTAAAGCACTGCAACAAACATTCATTCATCATGCACCAAAAACAAGCTGAAGCACTATATATATATATATATATATACAATTTATTTATTTATTTATTTATTTTTTGCGGAAACTTAACAATAAATTGCTTATGTTTTAAACAGAGGTGTATAAAAGCATGATTTGAATATGTTCTAATACGTTATCTTTTCTATTGTAACAGATTTAAATATGTGTAATCATTGATATGGTGATGTTTTCCGTTAGTTAACATTTCTGTAAGGAGTCTCCAGTGTGAGTGCTTTCTAATAGTCAGGGGTAAAGCTGTAACTTTAAGTTTTATGTCAAAACTGAGGAGTTTTTCTATGGAAGCCTGTTTATAGAGAATGATTGATGCTTTGTCGGTGCATTCTTTGTAACTCACTGAACGTCAAGCGGACGTCTAAGAAACTCGTAATTGTGAGAAACTCAAGTCAAAATTGTGTGATATGAACTCACAGTTGTGAGAAACAAATTCTGAGATATAAAGTCACATTTACCTTTTTTTTTTTTTTTTTTTTGTCCGTGGCGAAAATGGGCTTCCATAATTTTTTTTTCTTTTTAAATTAACATTGAGAGAGCTGCTATAATGTAACTAATAACCGGAACTAACTTGTTTCACAGATGTTCCACAACGTTAAATGTATCTCTAAATGGATAAAAAGTAACAAAATGGCATTTTTGTAACAAGTAAAGATTCTAACAGTTGGCAAAGTGCTGTTGTGTAAGAGGAATAAAACACTTCAGGACATGCTGTTGGAAGAAAATAATCAACTATGGCGTGATAACAGTAACTCATCAACTGCATCATCATACAACGTCATCGTTGATTACTTTACTACAACTGCATGTCACCGAGTGTTTTATTTTGAAGCCTAGCGTTGACGCCTCACGGCTCCTGAGCTCGGGTTACTGCCTTCTACTGCTCGGGTTCTTCCATGTTCATGTGGGTTTCCTCTGGGTTCTCTGGTTTCATCCCACCTCCCAAAAACATACCAGTAGATAGATTGGCATAAGATATACACAGACTGTCCATGTGAATGAGTGTGCTGGACTGATGTACGTGTTCCCTGTGCCGATGTGCTACAGCTATCTTGGACTTGATAATGTGATGAATTACGGCCTCTGTTTTTTTTTGTTTTGTTTTGTTTTGGTTAAATACAACTGTATTTATTTGTTTAGAATGCCAGCCCTCTGGCTGTGTGAGACATTATCATCAACAGCTTATGAATTGATGATCTCCACATAATCATTTCAAATTGACTTTCAACTCCGGGGCAAACCGAGACTCCGCTTCATAAAGTGCAACTTTCCCGCTGGTATAATGCTAATTCGATTAATGATACACTCCAAGGAACAATGTTATTATGGGCTTGTTTTAGTTCTGAGCCTGATATATTGCACATTCTGAGTATCAGTACGTATGTTCCTTTTTCAGGAATGAAAAGCACACCCGTCACTCTTTACAACATCAGCGAGTTGATTTTAAAATGAACCGTGTTAGCTAGAGCTACATTAGTTAGCTTGGATCGAGTTTTGTTTCACTGTGGAAAAGCATCGTTTACACCGCACCTTGTTGTCGATAACTGATAGCGGTTGATCGTCAACAAAAACAACTCAACTTGCGTTGACTGCAGATGTTTATTCTCGCATAGCCTGTTTTTTTTTGTTTTTTTTTTAAATGTTTACGATGTTTTATCACTTGTAGTGTAGGAAGATGCTATAGCTCCCAATCATGCTATTTTCGCATAGCTTTGATTTTTATCTTTACTCGCGAAATACCTCCAGATCGCCATCATTCCATGTTGTTTGGTCATTAGCGTGACTGGTTACGTCTCAGTGTCAGCTGGTAGTAGATGATGGTATTTTTTTATGAGTATGAATAAATGAGCATGGCCTGATAACAGTATCGATATCGATGCATCTCTACATTAAACCACGATACTCTTGCGATATTCTGAGACAGAAGTAGTTCAAATCCCACTGAGCCGAACACAAATGGAAAGTGAATACCGTATTTGTTAGCAATCCACCTTTAAATCAGTCCTCACCTCTTTCTTTGTGCGTTTGGCTTCCAGCAGACTCTTATTAAATCCGATTTATTTATTTTTTTCTAACATCCTGCTGCATGTTGATGTGAATACATGTTTTTTTTTTTGTAAGAATGCCAAAGGCAGCATGTAGTCATTTGTGCAAGATTAAAGGCTTTTTTCCCCATTTTATTTTATCAAGAGAAACACAGCTCATTTCTCCAGGAGCTAAATTCCTCCTCTAATTAGATCTCGATCCATTTTGTAAACAACCACATACAGAATTTCAAGGTCGCGCTGGTGTTAGTTTAGCTTCGAAAGCTCAGGCGATCCAGAACAGCGGTTCCTTTGCAACACACAACCTACACGTTCGCTAATTGGCGTGTAATTAGTGCTCCACCGATGTCACACGGATAAATCCGTGCGTAAATTAAATCGAAGAGACATTTTAAACACGGTGTCATTCACGACAACCTTGCGCGTGGTTCGGATAAATCACTCCGACTGTCAATACCATTTCCGAGCAAAATGAAGTAAATGATAAATGATATTGTTGTCTGAGACGCAATTTAACGCGTTTTAATGAATAAATGTACATCTTCTCACTTTCAGTATGGAAAGCATTATAAAAAATGAAGTTTACTTTTAAGCGCTCGTCATGAAGTCTGTATTAGACTCCAATATTTGCCACGTTTGGACAGAAATCTGCATTGTATGACACTAAAAAGTCTTAGGAAGATACAGAGCCAGCGACACCATCAGTACCCTGAATATTTTCCCAAACTGGCGCATGATAAGCCAGTCAAGGCTCATGAGGGACCGGATATAAAAGAGGATCTCTCCGGAGGGGAACAGGGAGAAGAGGGAGAACAGGGAGCTTGTCAGGCAGCAGTGCCAACATCACTAACAAGAAAATCCCAGCAGGAAAAGAAAAGAGAGAAAAAACAGAATTCTACCACAAAAACCCTGAGCGTTTATATTGGTGGACGGGATGGCTCCATGCTAAGAGTATAAATATTAAAACGGACTGATATTTATCTGTAAAAAAAAAAAAAAATGTTTATAAACTGTTTTTCTTTACATTTTTTTTACTGACATGAATGGAAAATATAAACCAAATCAAAGAATTTGACGTAATGTTTTTTTTTTATTTTTATTAAAATTTAAAAAAATTAAAAATTATTTAAATTATCTTCAAATTATTTTTCAATTTATGCTTACACACTATGGAGTGAAATTTGTGCCAAAAGAATTGAACATAACTTTTCAGGATATAAACAAAAAATATACAATGAGAAAGAAGAAAAAACAAAGTTTTCCTTCACGCACCGCAAGTTTACGTTCGCCAATCTGGCACAAAGCTCTCGTATGGGCGGGGCTTAACTGTTACTTCCCTCTCATTGGCTCATTGGTCACTCCCTGACCAGCAAGTAGAGACTTAATTGGCGCAAATTTTGGAGAGCGTTCTGGATGCGGTTCTCTGTATAGTTATAGTGTTTGTACTTTGTAGTGGAAATGACTTACTTACTTACTTACAGTAAATTAGTTTGTAATTGATATTTGAGGTTTGGGTAGTCTCATACCAATTTTTTTTTCGAGATGAGCTCTCAGGAGTGTCATCATCATCATCATCATCATCATCATCATCATCATCCTCCTCAGCTGGACACTTGAGCTGTTGATCCAAATCTCACTAGCCAATGAGAGTAAAGCACTGTTAAGCCCCGCCCAGATGAGAGGTTTGTGCCAGAACGGCGAGCGTAAACTTGCAAAAGCATAAGCGAAAACTTTGAAGGCATAAATGGAAACTCTGGCAGCGCATTCATAAACCGTGATTAGCGAAAAGGAAGCTTAGAAAACTGATAACAAAGAATGCTGTTTATGTGAAGACCATGTTAAATATTTACCACTGTGTTCACTGTTTTTATTTTCAAGCAAAAAAAAAAAAAACAACAACAGTGAAAACACATCATATTCCCATAAATGTTAAATAAACATCTGCTTACAGAAAACTTCACCATATCAACATTTATTTTTTTAATTCGTTGATGTGGAGCATCTGTCATACAAGTCCCTGTTACTATAGAAACGAGTGAATTCATATAAAAATATGATTTTGTAGTAATCTGCCTAGTTATCTCATTTTTAGACATTACATTTCAGTAAGAACACACTGACTGTGCTCTCTGTAGCCCACCATCTGAAATGTATTGATGTAGAGTGGTAAAGTGAGACAGACCCCCCCCCCCCCCCCCGATGCTTTCTTTTTACACCAAGTCTTTAATAACCATAACTTCTGACAGATGAACAGGTCTAACAAGTCTATAGTGAATGCACGGCGGCTCGGGAGCCATTGCAGCTGATTATCTTTATCGGGAAATGTTTATTGCACGGCTTCCCTGGCTAAATATTTCCCAGCATGCAGCGGGAGGCAGTGGAGAGGAGCTGAAGCCATCAGCTTTCAGTGATTGAAGAGGAAGTCATCGTTCATCAGTCAGAAGGCTCATATAGAGACACTCGGAGACCTACAGCAGGGCTGATGAGTTCAGTTTGGATGTGAAAGCCCATCTCCCATCTTTTCACCTCGCTGAGGGTCTCTCGTTATAAAAGATAACCTTTAGCTTTTTTCTAATTAAACACACACACACACACACACACACACGCATGCTTCTACTGTGAAATGCAAGCAGAGCCGACACACTGATTTGCCCAGATAACTATGGGTGAGAAAAATCGAACCCATAATAAACACTGAACTGCAACAGCGCAGGCATTTAATTTAACTCTTCTTTTCTCAGACATTCAAAGGAGTCCAAGATGCAACTGTAGCAAATCCACTGGATAGCTGTAAACAGAGCTGTTTCTTGCTATAAACAATACGACCGGCTGCTTAGGGCCTCCAGACCACCAGGGGGCCTCGTGCAAAAAACAAATATGTAAAAAACCACACTTTAATACCATTTAGCGAAAGAAAAAAAAAAGGTTTAAGTCACAAGGCATTCCCTTGTGGTGTGAAAATAAAAACTGCAATTTACGTAACTAAATTAGACAAATAACGTGAGAAGATCATGGAGACGCAGTGATCGTGAAGTGCTCATATCTATCCAGGGTGGAAAAACACAAGAAGCGGGGAAAAAATGCAAAACAGGAGAAACGGATCCAGAATACCGTTAAGAAATTAATGCTAAATAGTTTAGTCAGTTTCAATAGCTAGCTAGTACCTAGAGTAAGAAGTGTTAGGCTAACACGTTAAGTTACAACTAGCTACGATAACAGTAGCCTGTTGACTAAAGGTACGTTCACACATACACCAACAAAGCGACCGGAGACCATTCATTTTCAATGAGAGCTGGTGATTTCCGGCGACATGAGCAACAGCAACTAGACGTGGGCGTGTCCAGTGGCACGACAAAGTTGAGAAAAGTTTAACTTCATGCAAATTCGGAACGACTTGGTGCAGCGACTACCAAATGGGAGTGAAGACAGTAGAGCGCACGTGATCTGTGATCCGCCATGCTGCCTGCGAATACGAATTGTTTCATGGACCCAGACAGTCCGGAGCTTGCGCTTTCACCACAGATAGGTGGCCTCAATGGCAAAGAGCACACACTGCTTCTCCTTCATCTCGTAGCATATGATGCATATATACACTGGTGACTTTTATATACAAACGCTCTCCCTCCAGAATGTTTCATTTTAAAGTGGAATGCTAGTTGTGCCACCTACTTATAAATGTTACTATGGCAACCAGTAGTAGGAACGACTTCTGGCGACTTCATAGTACAGCGAAACATGAGTAACCTAGAGGTCTTTTCAGATCTATAGTGACTTTTTCCAGTCAAGATTTTCATCCTAATTTCTGTTTAGCTGAATGTTTAATATTTACAATCTGAATATCAGAGCAATCCTGACAAATCGGTCTTGAAAGACACTTGCCTGAAAGATGGTAAGAGCAAAACAGCCTCAAAAACAGCCTTGGGGTTGTTAACCTGTAGTATTGGCCAGGCTTTTCTGTATTCTGTAGTCATTCTGTATAAAGTCACTTAGACTTTGTCCTTCCATCATACACTGGGATGCCATTTTATTAGGGATACTAATCTTGGCTAATAAACTGGCAGCTCAGGAGGAAGACATCAAGCCAACTTTATCCAAAGTGACTCATTTAGGGGCATTACAGCGACAAAGAACTCTGGACTGAAAAAACTCAAACTTTGCACCCAAGTTGTACTAATAGTGTCCATGGGCAAACTTTAAGGAAGGATTTAAAGAATGTGCCAAATGCAGTATTCACATAGCAGACCCAAGACTGTAATTTTATTCTGTGTTTCACTCCAGGTTCACAGACTCGCCAGAGAAGAACAGCTGCACAGCCGGGTGCTAAAAAGCAGCATATTACACTCGAGAGCACCCGAGACCCAGTCATGATGAGCTCTAGGGACCATTATAGTACTTTTCCCCCCCCTAGAAATACCTCACTACCTACTCTTACACCATCCCCGATCACTGAATGAAAGGCTATGAAGGAGTGGTGAATGGAATCAAGGTTGGTCTGGCTAATCAGTTACAGTAGGTGTTGCATTGGGGGTGAACTGTGAAGTACTGTTCTCCAGGAACTGGGTTGATGGAATATATAGATGACTAATCAAAGCCAGAAGATGATATCATGCCAGTAAGTGCAGGGGTGATGGCTTTTTTGGTCTGGCTGGTTGGGGTTTGAAGGGTGAAGAAGGATATGGAGGAAGGATATCTTTCAGGAATGGCGCAGATGCTTTGGTTACCTTCTACCAGACAGAATAAAGAGTAAAGAGCCATTGATGGGGTGGAAGGACATCAATAATTCTGTTAAATTAACATCTATACCGTTGTGTAATTCGTACAATGATAATCATATTGTTAGTGGAAACACTCTCTCTCCTCCCACCACACAAACCTCCATCTCTCATATGACTCATATGTCACACCTCTACAGTACTGCTTTCCTCTGGAGCACTACAACGTTAGGTTGAGCTGGTGTTGCGGTGGACGGGGGGGCTATTACATTCAATTTGTTCATTTATGCAGCAATTAGAGCTGGGTCGAAACGCTCCAGAGACTAACCACACGATAATCACAAGTAAACTCGTTATTAACAAACTGTAAGCAGGCTTTAAATCAGGACAATTGTATTACACGAAAATAGAACCTTTTTGTTGTTTTTTTATTTACACACAATTGCAAGGTCAACATTACATGGAACAGTCTCATTATCAGTTTGCCGAGTCTGAATTTGATTCATTTGATTCATTTGCTGTTTGGTTTGGTTTCGTTTCACACTGCATATAGTTAAACGAAGCAAAAAGTGAAATAAAATACATTGTCCGAAGAGGATGTAGGGCAGAAAATGGCCTTGTAAAACTCTTTCATTCATTAGTCCAAAATATGGCGATGGAAAAAGTAGTGTGTTGAAATCACAAAAGGAGAACACGGAAAAATGATAGACTAGTTTAAAACATTTTGTATATGATCCAGCATTTATTTTCTCATGGCATTTGTGAAGCGCTACAGCTTTGTCATTTGGCTCAGATCGCATCTTCCAAAATAAATAAACAAATAAATAAATAAACAAATAAATAAAATGGTGCAACTCAAATTAAAAGACATGGCTTGTTTGTTTCACTTCCTGCTGGTGAGTCGATTCAGAGTTGAATCACTTTCTCACTAGAGTTCACTTGACGAACCAGATTGAGACCACCTCGCTCAGGTGCTCTCGGAGTGTGATTGCCAAAGAGGAGAACACACGGCAGACACACTAAACACTGCATATGTGAAAGCACTGGAAAAGAGTTCCACGTGCAAACTGATCCAATTCCCAATCGTCCGTTTGCAGAGTTCATATTTGGCAAAGCTTCTCCGCTGATGAAAGGCACCGAGATGAATAACCTGAAATCTAATCGAGCAGCAGGGCTGAACCTGAACCGCACACATTAGAATGAGAACTCTTCCTGGAATGGAATATTGTCAATTACTGTAAACCAGGCTGAATGATGAACGCTGCTGAACTTCAGCTGCTTCAGCTCAAAGAGTCCCACAGGAACCATACTCAGGGTTCTACTCAGTTTTAGCTCTATAGGGGTTGGATAACAGCCAAGCAGCTATTATTAGTACAGCAAAAAAACGTGTCAGACCTGAAATGTGAAGAGTTTATTCAGTAAATGCTCAGATTACTGTCAGGGGAGAGTTTTAACAGCTCGGGGTATTGAGGGGTAATGATGTCTGGATTGAGAGGAAAAGTACCAATTTGTATAAAAGTCTGAATGTCACCTGCTACTTTCCATCAGAAACAGTAAAGAAGTGATGATGCTTACACTAAACGGACACGGATATGTTTTTTTTTTTTAGAAGACCTCATGTAGACCTCTATCCTAAACACACTCAGTTTATGTGGAACGTCTGCCGTACAAGTCCCTGTGAACGGGCTGTAACCTTATGGACAGGGTAGGGGGTGCCAATACATTGTGGCGACTACGGTCTGTAATTTTTTGCCTACTTTATAAAACAGGGAATCAGTGTGCATGAAATGGAGTCATTTGAAATAAGACACCGTATCTGTACTTCCCTGCTGCATATCCATGTTGTATTACAAACCATTAAGGTAATTTCCTTAATGCTTTAAGTTCAGGAACCATCCACCTCAGAATATATATATATATATATTACCCATAATTCCCTTTCTAGCTTCTCTTTTATCTAATAAAAAACAGGAACGGATCCATAAATCTCAGTAAAGCAGCGGACTCCAGCCCAAATGGGAATAAGTTTATATTTATCAGCAGCCACAGGAGCTGAAATCACATCAGTCTGATAAGAAAGCAGGCACATTTTAAAAATGTAATATCCCCAAAGCGATACGTTACGAACAGCGAGCATAACCAATGACGGATCGGTAAGATCAATCGTCCAGGCGCGCAATTCATCTCAGGCACGCATTGAACAAAGAACTTCGAGAGTACTGAATCACGTCAAACACAGACACAGGGTTCTGCTAGCACAGAACCGTAAGGCACACTCCAGTCCTGATTAACGGCCACATATATTAACAACACACGCTCTGGAAACGTTTAATTTTATTAAAGGCATCAGGCTAATTCACACATGTAACTCCTTTAATTTAATTAAAGATAAGTAAAAATACTTCCACATTCAGTGTTTTTTAAACAGATTTTCCTTACAGAGTTATGTTTGTGTGTTTCTGTTATGTTTGAGTTCTGTTTACATTTATGGTCAGCCAGTTCCCGCCTCCTTGCCCGTTTTTGAACTTTGTTACATTGGTGCCGAAACCCGGGAAGTAGGGGGGCATGCAGTCGGAGCGCCCTCGCCCCTGTGGGAGGATTGCGGCACCGAGGAATTGTGGTGCTGGAGCGGTTGCCGGAGGAGTCACTGCTGTCCACCGGGAGGTGGAGGTGCGGCTGCCATCCGCCTGAAAAGGGGAGGAGCCATAGCTGTCTGCCAGGAGGTCTAGTGCCAGCGCACGGCGTCCTGTGGGATCGCTTCCTGGCTGGAATCAGATGACCGCATGTCTGGGGACCGGAATAAGCTTTTCTTTCTCTCTCTCTCCTCTCTTTCCCTCTTGCTCTCTCTCCCCTCGTCTCTCTTTCCGCTCGCAGGATGCAGGGCCGGCCGGCCGAAGAAGGCGTGGCCGAAAGGCAGCACCTCTCCTCCAGAATGGTGAGAATGGTGAGAAAATAAATGAATCATATGTAAAAATTACATGAAAATAAATGCATCAAAATGAATCATGTGTCAAAATCACTTGAAGAATCATGAAAAAAAGAAAACATTGGAAATGTGTTGTGTACGTTTGTGTGGGTTTTTTTTTTAGCCCAGCGGTGGTGAAAGTGAGTCAGGCTGCTGAGAAAGAAATTCCACGAGCATTTATTGTTATCTCTACAAACACAAAAGACGCAACAACACTGAAAACACTTTTATTCTCATCATTTCTCCGAGCATGTCTCGCTGTACAATCATAAAAGCGGATCAGTGACTCCTGACTAAGAACCATCCAGTTTCTCTGTGCGAACTATGTAAGGAATAAAACACATAGTGCTGTGCTGTTACAGGAGAATCATCAGTGATGGAGAGGTGTGAGGATGCAGAGTCACTGCTGATTACGTTCCTATAATGGCACGTCCCTAAATGTTTTATTCCTCTTATACCACAACAACTTGCCACATGCCTGAAAAATTGAAGTTACAGCTTAACCTCTGACTCTTACAAAATGCTGACACTGGAGACTCCTTTCATAAATTTCCTTCACCATGTCAATGATTATACACTCAGATTATGCATAGCACATTAATTAATCAAAATCTTCTGACCAATCAGAATCCAGAATTTGACAGCACTGTGAATGCTCTTTTGTATAATTCTTTTTTTTTTTTTTTTATGATGTAAAAAGGTCATAAAAATTCAAACAGCCTCCAGGGAAAATTAATCTGAGCCATGGAAAATGGGGGGAAAAAATCCATTGGAGGAGATATTCAAAGTGAAATGTGGAAGATTTTGAGCCATTTGAATGTAAATGGAAGGTGACAGACTTGACAGTGAAGGAATAAATGACAAGCTCTTTGTGCCTCTGCCTGCATTAAAACTCAGTTTTGACAGTTAAAGGAAAGAAGCAAAAGCTCATATCCATCTTTACTCCATCCATATTTATTAAACTCTCTCTCTCTCTCTCTCTCTCTCTCTCTCTCTCTCTCTCTCTCTCTCTCTCTCTCTCTCTCAGATGATGATGAAGGAGGTGAGGTTTGTCCTCAGATGCAGATTGGCCTTATCCCCAAATCCCACTGCCTCCTTCACCAAACTATAACATCCCATAATTACAAACAGCACATTCTTCAAATCTGTTAATGAATAAATATCAGACAGCTGCCCCGTCTGCCCCGTCTGCCTCCTGGGGCATTTAAAGTGGGATAAGAATAAATTGCAAAGCCCTAAACGCTCAACGTGAGCCAGATTTGTAATTGAGAGCTGAATCAATTCGCATAATCAACTTTCTGAAGTGTACTATTATTATTATTATTATTATTGTAAAAATATTACTTTTTTTATGGCTAATCGTTCTTTACTTCCTAAAAGGGTCCTAATTGGAACCCTCTCTGAAATGGTACCCGCAAAAGAATAAACCAAATAACATCACAGGGTTCTAGATTGATTGATTGATTGATTGATTGATTGATTGACTGACTGACTGATTTAGGATTTTCAACTTTTACCACAAATTGAATTGTTTAATTTAGCTTTCTTGAGTTGAACCTGAAAAGTTCTATGTTGAACTAAATAAGAAACGATTCCCACTAGAACCCTTTCTGGATGCTACGAACCCTTAATTTTCCAATAAACCCTTGAAGAACCTTTGTAACACCTGGGTACAGTGCCTTCCACTACTATTGACACCGTTGGTAAATATGAGAGAAAGAAGGCTGTGAAAAATTGCGTTTATTGTTGAACCTTTTGATAATTTGTTAAAAAATAATCACAAAAATACTCTGCTCTCATGGATACCAAACAATTGCAAACAAAACACAGGTTTATCCAAAAAAAACAAATACAAATATCGTTGTTAAATATAGGTGTGCAACAATTAATGGCAACCTTTTAGTCAATACTTTGTGCTACCTCCCTTTGCCAAGATAACACCTCTGAGTCTTCTCCTATAATGCCTGATGAGGTTGGAGGATACATGGCAAGGGATCTGAGACCATTCCTCCATACAAAATCTCTCCAGATCCTTCACATTCTGAGGTCCATGCTGGTGGACTCTCCTCTTCAGTTCACCCCACAGGTTTTCTATGGGTTTCAAGTCAGGGGACTGGGATGGCCATGGCAGGACCTTGATTTTGTGGTCAGTAAACCATTTTTGTGTTGATTTTGATGTATGTTTTGGATTAAATTTTGTCCTGCTGGAAGATCCAACCACGGCCCATTTGAAGCTTTCTGGCAGAAGCAGTCAGGTTTTCATTTAATATCTGTTGATATTTGATATTTGAGTCCATGATGGCATGTTTCTGGCAGAAAAAAACAGCCCCAAAACATTAAAGAGGCACCACCAAATTTAACCGTGGGCATGAGGTACTTTTCCATATGGCTGCCTCTCAGTGTGCTCCAAAACCACCTCTGGTGTTTATTGCCAAAAAGCTCTATTTTGGTTTCATCTGACCATAGAACCCATTTGAAGTTCCAGTAGTGTCTGGCAAACTGAAGATGCTTGAGTTTGTTTTTGGATGAGAGTAGAGGCTTTTTTCTTGAAACCCTTCCAAACAACTTGGATTTTAGTTTTGGAGACTTTCTGACCCCAAGACGCAACTAACTTCTGCAATTCTCCAGCTGTGATCCTTGGAGAGTTTTTGGCCACTTGAACCATCCTCTTCACAGTGCGTTCAGACAATATAGACTCACGTCCAATTCCAGGTTGATTCATAACATTTCCAGTTGACTGGAACTTCTTAATTATTGCCCCGATGGTGGAAATAAAAACATTTTGCTGCACATCACAGCTATATTCCTTGCTCTTACCCATTGTTATGAATGACTAAGGGAATTTGGCCTATGTGTTACCTAATATTTATACCCCTGTGAAACAGGAAGTCATGGTTGAACAATTCCCTGTTCCTAGTCACCCAGGTGTACTAAAAAAAATGTAAAATATCAATGGGAATATACCTAAAATATATTTTTTCTCATATGAATTCATAGGGGTGCCAATAATTGTTGCACACCTATATTTAACAAAATTTTTGGATAAACCTGTGTTGTGTTTGCAATTGTTTGATATTCATGACAGCAGAGTATTTCTGTGAATTATTTTAACAAAATTATCAAAATTTTCACAGCCTTCTTTGCTCATATTTACCAAGGGTGCCAATATTAGTGGAGGGCTCTGTATGTGTGCTGTACAAACTCCAAATTATTGCTCATTATTTTCTTTTGAATATCTAGAACCTGTCAGGAGTTTAATGTTCAGCTCTTGGTACTTTAAGGTTCTTCAAGGGTTCATTATTGGATAATTAAAGGTTTTGTAGATTCAAAACCAATTTCCGATAGTGAAACACTATGTTGTAGGGTTAAAGGGACAACTGAAGAACCCTTAAGGCGTAGAGTGTAGTTTCAGCTCTGTGGTTCCACTTTTTAAAAATAAATATCTAACACAGCTCTAAGTGCCTTTCCTGCCTCTGTGTCCTCAAACAGCCAGATTCCACTTTATTATATGTTGAAGAAAGAAAGTGGTTGTGGAGCTACACACTCGCTGGGCCACACACACTGACCCAGCTACACTACACCCACTGCCTTCATTTCAACAAAACTAATCCCCGTGGAGACAAATTACGATGTAATTCTCAGACATTAAGCCGTGAATGGATTCACTGGGCTAGGCTATAGGGTGCAAAAAATTCTTTCTCACTCCCACTGACCACACAAACCTCAAGTATGTTAAATCCATAAAAATGGTTCAATCTTTGTCAGGAAATCACACTGGAGTCTTGTCCGTTAACAATTTACCTACAGGCCATGCTCAATGAATAGTATGACCAAAATCCAGTCACAGACCAAAGATATAGTACTATTCTGCCCGAGTCCTTTATAGTCACCCTCATTCATAAAATTTACATTAAACATTTGTTAAAAAAAAAAAAAAAACCTTTTTAAAAACAAACCGTCTTAGCTTCAGGAGCTGATTGTCTTTTGCTTCCAATCAGGTGCATTTATGTAAATTATTATATTAGCTGATGGAAGCTCACCAAAGTGGCTTGTTTATTATTAAAACATGGAAAGAATATGGCACAACAGCAGCTCTGCTTAGAGGAGGCCGTCCTCCAAATGACCACCAAATGTCAATGACCAGGTAAACAGAAAAGCAACCAAGATACCATCATTAACACTGAACATGTTGCTACCACCACCATGCTTCTCTGTGTCTATACCTTATGTATTTGCTAAATCTTTAGAAACTGCTTTTTTGGCCATTTCATGTGTCCCTCTACATGCAATGCTACAGATGTTCTTTAGTTCATTTCTGCTCTTCAGGACTGGCATGATATTAATCAATATATCAATATTGTTTTTTTTAGTATTATTATTATTATGATTCTTAGTAAAGTTTCAAGTCCATAATGCTCTACTGACTTCATGGCATGTTTCCTCCAAATACCAAACAAAGAGAAAATCATCAGCACAAAAATGGAGATCAAATCTAGGGGGCGTGTCACACTGTGTAATCACCTGACACATCTGTCATTGATAGGCTTCATGAATCTACAGTCTGGGCTAGAAAGATCACTTGTTTTTTTTCTGATGACTCTTGCCCTCGGTTCCACAAACATCCCAAATAATCCGATTTAAGAAGTTTGTTAACATATAATTGCCAGAAATAGAACTTGATGTCTTTATCATTGAAAAACAGAGGGGGATTAGCACTACAAGCACATTTGTACCAGACTCCCCTGACCAAACCCCTTTACAACAAGTTTTCAATCATTTGCAAAGGTCTACAGTATATATGAGCCTTTCTCAATAAAGGATAGAAAAGTAGACCAAAATCATGAGCTCATAATGGACCACAAGTGAAATCTCCACTACTACTTCTTCAAAGGAGTGATCCAGCCTGGTGATTTCCCTCAGCTCCTCTGCTTGTGCATGGCATTTAGCCTGGCAAGATGACAGCATCTCTTTGGCCAGGCTTTGAAGCCTCTCTATGGTCCACTCTTGTCCTCTGGCTCATGGTGCCATTTCGTCTTCCAGTGCAGGCTGAGATGTGCCAGCGCACCATGTCTCTCAAAAGCAGGCTAATTAGGGCTACACCAAGCTCACTTACTTCTCACATATTCACACTTCATTTACACTCCCAAAATGTACCGCAAAATCTTATTCGGACATGGAGATACTATTAATTAGCTTGTTATTATTATTGGACCAGTTTGAAGCTGGATCAGGACAACAGGACTGGACAGATGATGGGGGGGGGGGACTTTTTCAGCATTACAGAACTAAAATCCACCTTTAAGGAATGATGGTTAACCTTTAATGAACAAGGTACAGTATATGTGAAGATTTTCAGTAGATGTGTCCATTTTATATACAGTTCCATTATTAGACAATTTGGAAATGCCAGTCAGACTACAACGCATGTCTTTGGACTGGCGGAGGAAACCAGAATACCTGAAGGAAACCCTCAATGCATGGGGAGAACATGCAAACTCCGTGCACACAGGGTGGAGGCAGGATTCGTAACCCCAGCCCCAGAGGTGCGAGGCAAACGTGCTAACAACCAAGCCACTGTGTCTACTAATAGACATATAACTCAATTAGGAAGAGAATAGTCATTAATTACCATGCAAATCTTTACACATTTCACATTTTTGTTAGCAACTTCAGGCACAAAAGGCTCCACAGTGGCAGACACTCACTACCTTCTGATCATCAGCCTAGAAAAATACCCACAGTACTCCCACTGCTTGCCCGACCGATCCCATAAGCCCAAAGATGACCTGAATATTTATGCATGATAAAGCTAAAGCTAAACCTAAACTCTCTCCCCTCTCAGACATCTCAAACGTCTCGGGAATCAGCGACCCATTTACACAAGGAAAGTTTTAAAAAGCTCCAAGAAATCAGCACTAAACCAGTCGGAGTAACGTTCCGATATACGTCAATCCGCCAGCATGAGTGCGGCTCGATTCTAACGTATTTGTCTCGTTATTAATTTGTAAACAGACTTCATGATTGGCTTTGATTGAAACTGGCTCACGGTGGACTGACTGGCGTAAATCTCATTTTGGTTTGATGGAGCACATTTTCAAGTCCAAATTGTGTTAGAAAGATGAAAATGAAGTTTCAGCCAAAGTCAACTTGGTAAATCTACAATGATGCAAACTCCATACTGTCACCTCCATCAAATAATCTTTCAATTCTGGATTTGAGCTGTTGATTAATTTTCTGAAGCTGCAAATCAGGTTTATATTAATGCGCTCGTTCTAATAAAAGAAAATCAGTTATGTGTCTCTAGAATGCGTCTTTAATTTCGTCCTCGGGTTGTTTGATATACACTTTTAAGAGCTTCAGAGGGTTTTGGATGAAATCCTGAAGAAGGTCTTAAGAGCAAATGGACACCAAACGACTGCCAGGTTTTGGATTATGTTTTCTGAGCTAAGACTATAAATTATGGATCTCTGCCCAAAGATAAAAACCCTTTCATTTCCGTGGAGTGGACATGTTTCTTTACTTTCGTCCTCTGTTTTTTATCTCTTTGCCTGTTTCTATCTGTCAGAGAGGTCACCATGAGCCCTCAGCTCTATCCTCCCCTGTCACTGTAATGGCAGGTTAGTGGTTTCACGCAGAGACGCCCGAATGCAGAATAAATACACTATGGCGCACGCTCGATGGTCAAGTTAGCAGAAAGTCTACAATTTCCACCAGACCTCCAATAAGAGAAATAGGACGAGACTGTGCAGAATCTCTTTTTGTTCCCAGATTAAGGTGTAGCTCAGAAACATGGCTAAATCATTAGCATCAACTTAGCATCAAGACAAAATATGGAGCAAGAACTCTGAGGGGGGAAAAAAATCCCTAATGGTTTCCATTTGGAATTGGCTTATTCGCTTCTGTCTGATTCATACAGGTTTCCATTAGGGATTTTCTGGTTACCACCAAAACCCATAGATGATTAACATTAGAATAAAATCAGATCAACCAGAATAATTAGAAACAACACATACAGACTTTCCTTTACACTGGAATTTTGTAATGGTTTCCATATTTGTGACCCAATTATTTGGTTTAAACACTCATTTGAGCAGCATATTCTCTTGTTTGCTTGCTGCCCCGTCTGTATCAGAGCGGCGGTAAAATAAAAAATAACGGCCCGGTGCTTTGCTCATCCATAAAACATGACATGCTGTGTGTGGGATGGAGTTGTCTGTCTGCGTTAGTGTAAAGGAGAACGGAGGACAGTCTGATGGATCACGGAGAATATTAAACAATGTCACTGCTTTGAGGATGTAACGCAGACCTGCTCATGGAGAAACGTTTAGTGCAAGCTTGTTAATCAGAACGGGTTTTAACATTTAAATGCTGTCGCTGCAAAAAGCCTCGAGGATGTGACACCATCAATAAAAATTTTAATAAGAGCCAAAAAAAAAAAAATACCCACAAAAACATTTCCCCATCAAAGGGGATCCCAAGGGGAACCCTTTTTGGTGGCATAGAACACTTGATTGTGCAATGCCTCCTTACAGAACCCTTTTTTCCCCTAAGAGTGTACCAGGTACCAAGAAGCTAGAAAAAATAACGGGTTCTTCAAGAGTTCTTTAAGTGCTCACTGATAATTAAGGGTTTGCGTCTGAGTTTGCATTTGAATTTGATTCCGGTGAGTCGATTCAGAGTCGCTAGCGTTCACTTGGAAGCGAATTGAGACCAGAAAACCCAAGTGTGATTGCGGTTGTGGAGAACACACCAGGGTTCATAACATTGTGTATATAAAAGCTCCTTCAAATGAGCATCAGGAGAACAGAAATCTCCCAAAAGAGAATCTAATGAACGGCATACAGCCTGGAAACGCCTCCAGGATCCATGCGATGTTCTGTTCAGTTCTCTACACACTCAGATGATAATCAGAGACAGAGAGAGAGAGAGAGAGAGAGAGAGAGAGAGTGAAGCTTATTGCTGACAGGGTTGTGTTTGAACAGTCTGAAGGTCCTGAATATCCCTAAACAGTAACACAGAGCCATTCAGTTGCATACACTGACTTATTCATTTAGCTTTCGAGATGTCTGATGGGAGAAACAAAGATGTGTGTGATAAAGAGAAAGTGAATAAGAACGTTTCATTATTTATTGTTCAAGTGGAACAAAAACAGCTAGACAGAAACAGGAGCCACAGTATAATTACACGCAAGAAAAACCCAATATCTCACAAACATTTCACTTTTTTTCACAATCTTTTTTTTTTTTTACTATCATTTGTGTTACGTCTTGTCTTGACGCTACTGTTGTGGTTGCAAATTTTGAGAGGTGGAGCTTAGGAGCTGAAGACAAAAGGTGATTCCGGTGGTCCAGGATGGCCGCCGCAGTAACGTTCCAGTGTTCTGAAGATGTCGTAAAAAATAAAGTTACAGCTTCACCTCTGACACTGGAAACTCCTTCCATAATAAATGTATCATATCAATGTTTTAAATCTGTGTACCTTGTGACCAGTCAGATTTGAGAATTCAGCAGTGCTGTAATCAAGTATCCTTTCTTACACTGATGTTTTTTTTTTTTCTCCCTCCATCGAGGCAGAATCTCATTTTTATAAGACCTTCTACTGGAAGCTCTTAAGCCAGTTTTGCTTCGCTTCACTGCCCTAATCGATTATCATGCCTGCTTAGCTTTTAACTTGTCTCCTGGGCCGTACTATACACATGGTTAATGATAAATGCGCACAAAATCTGATAGGATCATCTGACCTCTCATTTACAACACGCTGTGGATCTTATCTGCACATATCCAGTAAAGCAGCGCTGCACCTACAACGCCATGTTCAGTGTTTACTGCTCAGCATCCAGCAGGATGATGGATATACATTTTATATATCTAGATCCTTAATATGGAAGTTAAATGTTGGTGTTTGCGTGTTTATGTGACTTTACTGTATATAGTGGACTTTGTTGTGTCCTGAGCTAAAGCTGGATGTGTGTATCTGAATGCTAATATGCACAATATTTTTTTTATGTTAGTGCCAACATGCTATTGCTATTGGTAGTTTACCTTCCTGTAACTTTACCATAACTACTGTAGAAGCACGCATGCCAAAACAAACAAACAAACAAACAAAAAAAATGCACTAACCAATGAGTGAAGTACCATAACTTATGGAATAGCACACCTTCAGTAAATACAGTAACAAATCGAATCAAATTTTTGCCTTTTTCAAAATTTGCGATGCAATTTGAGGAGTTTTTGTGTGTTTTTGTTTGTTTTGTTTGCAGAAAACTACTTGAATTGGTGAATTTCACTTTCGCAGTGATCTTTGTTGGTAAATGAGACCTTTTAGCTGTACTCATGTTCGGCGCACGTGAATCGAAGAGGGCTTACGCTGAATCTGCCTTGTGATGATGTCACATGATGCGTCTTGGTCCAAATCTGCGGTAATTTTGGAAAATTGCAAGCTCCTGAGAATATCGCAGAGTTTCCTTGATTGTGCGCTCATCCTGGAAGGGTAAAATCCTGGAGGGACTGGTAAATAGAGTAACAAATGAGTAACCTATCATATCTGCTGGAATAGCACACTTCAGTAAACACAGTAACAATTTGGTAACTGAGTACTAGTAGAGTAGTAGGCATGTCATAAATACAGGAACAAATCTGAACTGCCTGCAGTAATAAATGGGTTAAAAACCATAACTCTTGGAGTAGAACTAGTAGTCAGTCAACTGTAAATACAGAATAAAAACCTTAACAAATACAATAGCAGGCCTATCATGAATACAAAATGGAGTAGCACACCTACAGTAAGTATAGTAACAAATATTTAAACTGCCGTAACTACTAGAGAAGAATTCCTATTATAAAAACATGGCCGAAACAAATGGCCAAGCCACTCTTGGGGTTGCCATAAATATGGTAACAAGACAGTAAACTAGTGTAACTGCTGGAGTAGAATGGCAAAGCTGATGTAACAATTAGAGAGGGCTGTTTAAAATGACAGGCTTTCCATAAATACAGTAACCAATGCCTAAAATACAGTAACTGCTCAAGTAGAATATATACAATCCCCTCTGAAAGTATTGGAACAGCAAGCCCGGTTCTATTGTTTTCGCTATACACTGAATACATTTGGGTTTGAGATCGAAAGATAGACGATAGATCAGAATTTCAGCTTCCATTTCCTGATATTTACATCTAGGCGTGTTGGACAACTTAAAACATGCCACCTTTTTGCGGCAGGCCATCCACTTTTTTTTTTTTTAGGTGAGCAAAAGTATAGGAACCGATAGTCTTAAAGTAAAGAGCACTTAATATTCGGTTGCGTATCCCTTGCTTGCATTGACTGCATCAAGCCAATGTTCCACTGACTTCAGCAAACTGTTGCATTTTTCTTTTGTGATGCTTTTCCAGGCTTGTACTGGAGCTGCTTTCAGTTGTTGTTTGTTTTTGGGGCGTTTCTCCCTTCAGTCTCCTGTTCAAGAGACATTATTAATGAAGTAACATTAATAAAGTAAGAAATGGGTAAATTATTGTAAATGCTGGCGTACCAGGACTACCGTAAATACAGTAACATTCAGCCATGACTAGAACCTTCTCAGAGTTTTATGCAGCATCTGAGCCAAGTATTCAGTTATGTCCAGCTTCTTTTATGTGCCATTTCTAATGGTTTTAGTTTCTATGTCACAGACATCTAACATGTTTAGTATTAATGGTGTTAAAAGACTTAAATTAATGTCAAATGTACATAATTTTACCCACTTATACCCGAGTAATCATTATGAGGCAGCAGCAAATGGTGTGACCTTCACCTGATTTGTGAACCACCAATGTTTTGTTGTTTTTTTCATTAAGAAAACTTCAAGCATTTACAAATTCTTATACTGTTTTCTGTTTCTCACCTTTCCTAAGGAAGAGCACCATTATTTTTTCCATCCAGTAACAGAAATAGTGATGTTGTTGGAACATGGGGGCAGACAGGTTGATGCAATTGCGAAGATTATTCAAGGAAAGCAACACAAATCCAAACAAGCAAAGCTGACAGTACAGCGCAGGTCAAAAACAGACTACGGCGTGTAAAAAAAAAAACAAAAAAAACAAGACTCCTCAATATGAGTCACCAGTTGAGTGTGAATCAGAGTGGAATTAGTTCTTCTGGTTCATTTGCTATTTGGTTTGGATTAATTTCACAGTAAGTGTGCACAGAAATCACACAAGCGTGGTGAACCAGGAGTCGGCGCTAAATAAATAATGAGTGTCACGTCATTTCCCATCAGCCCCAACAAATCACATGACCCTGTCGTGAACCTGTTTTGTGTTTCCCCTGATTAGCACCACTATTTAAGCTCTGAGTTTGCAGCATGTAGTTGCTTAGCCTCTGTTGTCATGTGTAGTACTGTATGTTGTGTGCGTTTTATGCCACATCCAGCTTGTTTCGCTGTGTTTATGATTCTTGTTTTGACTGACAATTAGACAATTACAAAAATAAACATTCTGTGTATCATATTCATCATTTATTTTCATTAATTTTTTTGTTGGTCCGAAACTCTATACGTGAAAAGCTACAACTATTGTATATCTTTTTAGTAAAGTTGCGTGGGAACGTTTCCATGGCCGAACTGAACTACAAATATGGCAGGAGCCGGACCTACAAAAGATTCACGAACACCGACTTTCTTTGCACTCACTTGCGCATCTTGATAAATGACCACAAATCAGCCATTGTCATTAGACATTTAGCCACACCCACAAAACTCCATAAAAGGCAAAGAGCCAAAATTGACAACTAAAATGACGACTAAAGGGTGAAAGAGCTCTTCCTAAATGTGGCATGAGCTACAATATTTCAGTAATGCGGCTCAGTCATTGCAGCACTTCGACTACCAGACACACACTAACTCCTCCTCCTACTCTTCCTCCATCTCCTCCTAATCCTTTTACAGGGTGGTGTTACTTTTGTAGTAGTAGGATAACAACATTTCTGCCAACTAGCTGGATTTTTATGATTACCGCATTTCTTGGGTAAATGCTTCTACGAACGGTAAATGTATGATCAAATTTGTTCGCATCCAGGCTGACTGGTAAAATGGTCAAACCATTCTTTTTTTTTTTTGGTTTTACAGAGACTGACATTCATACACAGCCTGCAAGATTTCCCATAAGACCTTCTTTCTGTTTCCTTTTCCTTACACATTACTTTTCCGCCCAGTTACTATTATTTGTAGAACACATACTCTCCAGGCTCTCCAGGGGAGGCTGAAAAGATGGAAGTGGGCTACCAATTTGACCTCCTGAGCACTTTTATTCCGTTATTATATCAGGTTTTGTGATATTTACTTTATATTAGCTGTAAGCATTCCTCCTTGAAGCTTTCAGCTCGTAATCTTCAGGGTAGGTGTTCGGTTTGCTTTTACACCCTGCACGGCTCCTTGATGTTGTTGTTGTCATCGTCGTCTTCTTTTCCTTTTAAGAATCTATTTAAATGCTGCATTCGAAGTAAACAAAGGAATTGGGGTGACCCTCATTTTGGTCTCTCATTTTCAAGTGTCAGGACGGCTCTCGGAAATCACTTCTGTGCATAATGTGTTATAAAAACACACTCCTCTTGAGAAAGTGTCAGGGAAAAAAAAGAAAAGAGAAAAAACGCCATTACAAGTCACATCGCTGCTCCAATCACGGTAAGGAGAGCAGATGAGAGCTCGTGCAGGCGATGTGACCCGATCCTCGCTCGACTCATCTCGAATTGACATGAATATGCAAATCGTGGCTGAGCAAATGAAATGCAAATAGACTGGCACAACAGACAAGTGCATCTGATGGGAGGGTTCAAATTTTGTTTCGATGCGATTTGTGAATCTCGGGAGCTGTCTGGAATGTTAAACATGAACAGTGCTCCATAAATGATTACGGACGTCTAACGGCGAGTAGAAGAACAATCCAAGGCACTGTTGAGTCTTTTTTCGACTGTAGTTTCAGCTGTAACGATGATGAATGACAGGTTTATACCGATGCACTCGTTATATTAATACGTTATTGTTTCTATAGCAACGGCTCGGTTACGAGGACTAGCTTCCGTACCTGATGTGGTGCACACCGTGGTTGGGTTGAAGAGAACCCCAGGCCACTGTTTTTGAGAGACTTGGCTCTCTGGATATCTCCCATGCTCGAAAAAAAAAAAAAAAAAAAGCTTTCACACTTCACCAGAAGTCTGAGAAGTGTGAAAACGACCTCAGACTGCAAATGGAATGAAAACCTGTATACTGTTGCGCACTATTTTTGTCACTGCCACTGGGTTCCACCAGGTGGGAGTCCATCTTGAGAAATGATGGCACTGTGCAGTGCAGTTTGGGAATCATGGAGGAAATGGCCACAAATGTGTGCACTAATTACAATAAAATTTCACACAGTGTCTATTCCGAATGGCCTAATTTCCAATCTGTATGGTCCACTAAGCAGTGTACTGTTCATACTTTAAAGGAGACCTATTATGCCCCTTTTTACAAGATGTAATATAAATCTCAGAATGTGTCTGTGAAGTCTCAGCTCAAATTACCCCATGGATCATTTATTATACCATTGCTGTAAATGCCCCTTTTTGGGTGGGAGCCAAAACACGCTGTTTTCGTGTGTATCTCTTTAAATGCAAATGACCCGCTGCTCCCCGCCCCCTTTCCAGACGAGGGCTGTGCCTTTACAGCTCGTGCTTCGGATACTACGGCAACAACAAATCAGGAGAACCAATATGACTGACACAGTAAATACCGCTGTAAGCGTTTTTGGGTTAAAAATAAAAAAATGATGACATAGTTCTGGTCCCTGTGAATACAATCAGAGACAGTGGTAACCGCATTAGCCGTGGAATTTGCTAACAAGCACATTCAGGAAGGCGATTTGCAAACATTCTCAAAATAAAGTGCAACGCTTACGACTTCTGGATATGAAGCTGGATCGCGAACAGTCGGTATTGATCCATTCTTGAGAATCAACTTTTCAGCAGATCCTGCTTTGTATTGACCCTCGTTCACGAAGCGGTCTGGTGTCAAATGATTCGCACAAACATATATGAATTAAGCTATTTTTTGGGGGCACATTTCCTTCAAAAATAAAACTACTCCACTGCGTCTTCAGTGGCTCTGATGAAGTACATGAAGACTCTTACGTTCATTCTTACAGCCAACAACAGAACACTTACAAAGCTTGCGAAGCTGAGACGTTCTTCTGATCGCTTGCAGCTCACTCAGGGGAGGAGCTATGCTAATAGGGCAGATTCTGTCACCAGTCGTGGGTGGGGCCTGTTCCAACGTGAACAGGATAGAAACATTGGATAGAAAATGCGAACGACTTATTTTGAGACACTTTATGATTTATGGGGAATATTAAAAAAAACAGTGGGTAGATTTTTACCATTATAGGGTGGTTGTGTACACACATATTTATGTTCAAACACCATGTAAAGGTGAATTTTGCATAATAGGTCCCCTTTAAAGCAAAAGCCTTCCAATCTGCCAGTAGTACACACTGAATTTGTCATAATTTTTTTCTCTTTTTTCCTTTCGCACATGGATGAAACCGTGATTATTAGGATGCATCCAGATTCTCCTGGAACAGCATGTTGTGTTCCCAGGTGGCCATCCAGTGTGTGTCTACAGGGACATATCCACTGCGAATGCACCTGCAACCCTCATTTGGAAGTGTTCACCTCATCACTGAGTGCTTTTCTGTAGACACAGCAAACTATTTCAAGATGATCTAAAAATGAAGTATTGGAAAGCTGTAACCAAAATCAAAAAAATCTTGGTATAAATAACCTGACAAGAAAATTGAACTTTATTATTATTATTATTATTATTAGTAGTAGTAGTAGTAGTAGTAGTAGTATTTTTGGAAAAACCCTTGAAGACAATGGCAGAAACCCTTGGCGTTTCTGTCAGCATAATTAACGCAAGATTAGAAAAATCAACACTGAGGTTATTAAATACATGCACAATGACTGAGTGAATTATTTACATTTAATCACAGAGCTGAAGCGTTTTTTTTTTTCCAGGGCAATGTAGAAGTAAAGCAGAAGGCAGTTCTGACAGAGCTGCCAGCTAGACGAGCAATAACGGACCGAAAACGCTAATCACGAGCGAGCAGTCATGCAAGAGGATGGACTCGGGGGCTGAATAAAAAAAAAAGAAAAAAAAAAGAACCTGCAGAAATAATACTAATGTATGGTATTAGAAATACGTAAATTGATAATCTAGTAAGTACTGTTATTTTTAGCTCAATGGTAAATTAACAGTGAATAAAAATAAGGAAATAATCATTTACTAGAAAAGTAAATTAATTAACACATCTACACCCAAGTCTTAACCTTCTGGCAGAGGCAACCAATACATTAGTGAAGTTACACCAGCTGCACTGTACACATAAAATCCTGTAAAACAAAAATAAAATACTGTATATATATTATAGTTTCTTGTTCACGATTACGAACCGCAGCTGGCATTTGAGCTCTTTTCGAAAATGAAAGCCAGCATCCGATCACGATGCCTTCTGGGTAAAATTTGCTCTCAACTACTGACATCTCCAGTCATGTTGACTTATCCCTCGAGCCTCCAAGAGCTTGTATAACAAATGTCACTTGAGCTAATAAAGTATATGAACAGGCCTTAAGATGGCGACAGGATTCCCCACGAGAAAGAGAGAGAGAGAGAAAAGGCGAGGGCAAGTCGACGAGGGTGTGTTAGAAGCGGTATTGGAACACAGCCCAGGATTGCTGTTGAACAACTCCATAGAGAGCTGAACTTGAGTACTCAGCGTTATTCATATGTGACCTTCTCAAGCAGTGCAAGTATTTTATACACACACACACACACACACACACACACACACACACACATGCTCGAGTCTTTACTCAGCATAGAAAAACTTGTCACATGGACAAGTTTACCATATGTATATATACAGGAGCCGGTGAACAGGAGAGGACTGAATCTATGTCATGACTGAACTATTCACTGATTCAAACACTGACTCGCTGAATGGGAGAGGAGCAAATCGCAATCATGACTGAAAGATTTGCAACAAAGGACCAAATCAAACACTGAGCCACTGAACATGAGAGGAGTGAATCTCGGTCATGACTGAAAGATTCGCAGATTCAAACAGTGACTCACTGAAAGAGGGAAGAGGGGAATCTGTGTCATGACTGAAAGATTTGCTGATTCAAACAATGACTCACTGAACAACACAGGAATGAACCAAACGCAGACCTCCTGAACATGAGAGGAGTGAATCTCAGTCATGACTGAAAAAAATACACTGGTTCAAACACTGAATTATTTAAAGATTTGCTGATTCAAAAACCAACCCACTTGAACAAATCTTCGTTATGACTGAAAGGTTCACCGATTCAAACACTGATCCACTGAACAACACGGGACCGAATTAACATTTACATTTATGGCATTTGGCAGACGCCCTTATCCAGAGCAACTTACATTTGTAACGTCTGAACGTATCAAACTGACTTCTGAATCAGCCTGGGTTTAGCAATGAAATTTCTCTGTCTCCTTGAGCTGTAAATCCCTAACTGTTTAATGACCACTCTGGCCCCAGTTTGACCAGATACCTTTGGAATGCTAACAACCAACCTTCCCCTCTTCGTACACACACACATACACACACACAAGCTACCTATACGCGCACGCACACACACACACACACACAAGCTTACCTTACACACACAATGGAAAAATCTCTCTAGAATGTAACGTGTAATTATATGTAATTATTCAATGCCTAAATAGTGTGATGTTATCTTGTTTACATATACTGTGTGTTTATGTAACATAACCTTAATGATTTTAGATAGTCTTAACTTAGGATATTATTTTAAACGTCTGTAACCAGGTTTTACTTGTAATATTCGTTACAAGTCCATCGAATTTGGTATGTAGTTAATCGTCTTGCGATACCCTGATTGATTATGCATATCATATTGCAATGGGATACATTATTTCATGCTTTCTCTTAATTTCATATATAATACGGTATAAACCGGCTCCTCCCTGGACATGCAAATTCGGGTCTGAGACCAGACAAAGAGAGTTCATCCCGCCAACAAATCCAAATTCCTGATTGGCCCATAGCCCAAAGAGTCGTGTGTGTTGGTGTTGTCTTTAAAACAACACCACGCCTAGTCTTCTCTTCAGTCTTCTCAGTCAGTCTCTCTTCTTCACTTCAACTTCACTTCTACACTCCTTCCGGTTTCTCTCCCTCGGGGCCACGTGCCCCGGGAGGAGGAAGCCAGGATCTCTCTCTCCCGGACAAAAGATGCAACCGCCTCACAGCCCACGCCTTTTTCAAACGGCACGACGAACCAGCGAACTCTACACAACCTCACGCGAACTTTCAAACCAAAGCCATGCAAGTATAGTTAATGGATCTATATCTGCATTTAAGATTGTACCCCTGTTTACAGGAGATTTAAGTTCGTTGCTGGTTTTGAAAAAGGCTAATTAGTTGTGTTTTTGTCTGCCATTCCCTTTTATTTCATTACTTTTCCTCTATACCTTTTCTTTCCTTGTATATAGATGTACATATGTATGTTCTGCTTAGAGTTAGTCGTGTGTATCCATAGTTACATCTAGTTATTAAAATCTATTATCCCACGCTTGATTTGTCTCTGTTTTGGTCACGTGATAGAGTCAATTCTACGCTGCATAAGATCTCGTTTACCCGCTCTAATTTTTAATAACAAACTTTGTGGTTAATTCTTCCTGGCCAGAAGGATAAACTCCCTCTTTAGAGTTCATAATTCCAAACTAGACTACAGCTAATCCTAAAAGCTGATCTAGACCACATACATAGTCATAATTAATTATAATCCATTGTAGTTAATTATCTATATGTATATGTGCACATACATGAATTCCCTTTCATGGCTGATGTATATTTATAACTGGTCACAACACATGTTGATTAGATATATAGATATATTTCACGCCATTCGAGCTAATTCCTTATATAAATTGGAGAATACATTTAAACATGTTAAACATCTTTTAATTCGTTGCATAAATTGTAACTGGTGGAGAATATTTTTAAACGTTGCAGATTCATCCGATTTATTACACATTCTGGTAGATAATGCGGGCACGCTTTAAAACTCGTCTCCTTTAAAAAGGTGCTTCGAATCCAAGCATGCGCTTCTGTTTCGTTTTTCATGTTTAAAGTTGATCCATTAAATTATTCTGGTGGAAAAGAATAATGTTAGTAATGATTGATTCGTTACACATTTATACAACTGAGCAGTTGCGGGCCTTGCTCAAGAGCCCACAGTGGCAGCTTGGCAGGACTGGGGTTTGAACTCACAAGCGTCTGATCAGTAGTCCAATGTCTTAACCACTGAGCTACCACTACTCAGAATCCTTGACCTGCTGAATGAAAGACTAAAAGATTCACTGATCCATACACTAACCCACTAGGCAACAGAGGACTAAATCAAGCACTGATCTACAGAATGAGACAGGAGCGAATCTTGGTTATGACTCAAAGATTCCTGATGAATGTTTGTGAGAGGAATGAATCAATGTCGGAATTACACTTCTTTGAGAATCTGGTTTTATGTTTTTTTATACTTCCGAATAAACGCCAGTATCCATCACATCACCATCACTCTCCCGGTCTCCCTGTCACCTCTGAATCATGTGCAGCTTAGCAGCTTGTTAGCTCTCAGGCCAAATGCCTGTTGCAAGCCCGAGGTAATGAATGCGAATGTGAATATGGTTCTATAGTAATTTTAATAATATGTGTCAGGTTCTCACTTGCCTAGCGCCATTGCATCACACACTCTCCTAACACCTACGTACACTGCTGAAGGTGTGGGAACATGAGATATAGCTGATGAAGTAAAAGTTACAACTTTCTCCGCAGTTGCATCACGCAGTTCCACACGATGAACTTAGGGAAAAGTTATACAACTGCTTAATATGGTGGACAAACAACAGCACGAATTATATTCGACATCGGAAAAAAAGTTGGATAATACTGAGCATTTACAGCTGTTTGTCATGGAAACATGTATGTAACATTTGTTTCAGCTGCAATAAAATCACTAACACGGGCTTAGTTATTCATGTGTAAGAACACTTGTATGTAACGTTATGAGCAGTTAAATTCAATTAAATGATTCATTCAGATTTGCTCACTGATTCATTCAATTAAAGGGTTTGCCCCAAGTTACAAACAACCAGGGTAAGAATAGCTACTAATCGCTACTATTTTGTGTTCTTTTATAATATGACTGATTGGACGTGTTTAGAAAAATGACAAAGAGTGTAAATCTTGGTCATAACCAAAAGGTTCACTGATTCAAAGACTGATCAGCTGAACAGGCAGAAGAGAAGCGAATCTCATTCATGTCTGAAAAGATTCACCGATTCAAACGTCGAACCCACTGAACAAAAGTGGTGCAAATGTCAGTCATGACTGAATAATTTGCTGATTCAAACCCTGACAAGCTGAATAAAAGGGAAACGAATCTCGATCATGACTGAAAGATTCACTGATTCAAACCTTGATCAGATGAACAACAGAGGACCTGATCAAACACTGAGCTTGTGAACAGGAGAAGAGTGAATTTCGGTCATGACTGAGTGATTCACTGATTCAAACACTGAGTCACTGAATGAGAAAGGAGCAAATGTCAATCATGGACCGAATCAAACACTGCGCCACTGAACATGAGAAGAGTGAATCTCGGTCATGACTGAAAGATTCACTGATTCAAACAATTGACTCGCTGAACAACACAGGACCAAATCAAACAATGAGCCACTGACCATGAGAGGAGTGAATCTTTGTCATGACTGAATGATCTGCTGATTCAAACACTGAATTATTTAAAGATTCGCTGATTCAAAACCCAGCCTACTTGAACATAAACGAATCTTTGTTATAATTGAAAAGTTCACCGATTCAAACATTGATCCAATGAACATCACGGGACCGATTCAATCCTTTAACCACTGAATGAAAGACTAAAAGATTCACTGATTCAAACAATGACTCGCTGAACAACACAGGAATGAATCAAACAATGAGCCACTGAACATGAGAAGAGTGAATCTCGGTCATGACTGAATGATTCGCTGATTCAAACAATGACTCGCTGAACAACACAGGACCGAATCAAACAATGAGCCACTGAACATGAGAAGAGTGAATCTCGGTCATGACTGAATGATTTGCTGATTCAAACACTGAATTATTTAAAGATGCACTGATTCAAAACCTACTTGAATGTAAATTAATCTTTATTATGATTGAAAGGTTCACAGATTCAAACATTGATCCACTGAACAACATGGGACCGATTCAATCCTTTAACCGCTGAATGAAAGACTAAAAGATTCACTGATCCAAACACTAACCACTGGGCAACAGAAGACTGAATCAAGCACTGATCTACAGAACGAGACAGGAGCGAATCTTGGTTACGACTCAAAGATTCCTGATGAATGCATGTGAGAGGAATGAATCATGGTCATGTGTAAAATGACTCACTGACTCAATTGGCGTAAAATACATCTTACGTAACATAACCCTAAATAAAATCTGTTTGATATTCATAGATCAGGCCTATTTGCTGGTTTGCTGATGCTGGAGTCTGTCTGTTCTATCACAATATCCATATCATAGCATGACGTTGGTTGTGCGGTTAGCAAAAAATGAATAAAGCACATCGTTCCAGCCTCGTCGGCGTGAGAACTGAGCGACTGAATAGTTTAATCAGTGTTCTCTCTCACTCCTTCGCTTCAGCCTTAGACGGGTTCTCGTAGCCGTGCCGCACTGCACCGAGCCAGACGGAAAAACAAGCGAAAGTTCACATTTGGCACATCCTCTCTTGAGTTCTTTCCAAAGGCAGATAAAGGACGATCTTTTCACTCCAAAGAGCATCGCAATTGCCTTGAACCCTGTTCAGCTGGCACGCAGGATTCCTTCATTGCCAGCGCAGAGGCGTACCCATTCTCTAAAAGGTTCCGGCTGAATCCAGAGCTCGGTGCCTCCGAGGAAAATACTGGTCATGCAGCATGAGTTGATTGTTTCGGGATTTACGCACGCTTCGGTCTGTCATGGTTTAATGAGTGAATATAAAAGCCAGTGAGTTTTAATTGAAATTATTCAAATTACGCTGTCGATTGCCAAAAACAGCTCCAACATCAGTACCAGACATCCGCTGTGGCGTATTAGGATTCTGAACCCGGACCAAGTTATCAAAGCGAAATGTTCATGTGTATTAAATTAAACATCTCCGGCAATGTTTGAAGGTGATAAGACAGATCCGCGGCTTTACATTATTCATTCCGGTGTTCCACATTACAATGGACGTGGAACACACTCCAACACACCTTTATTCATGTGGCAGATGCTTTTATCTAAATAACTTCCCCATAAGTCCAAATATAATCCAAACAGCTGTGGGATTTGCTATCAAATTATATATGATCCTCTTTTTTGTAAAAAGAAAAAAAAAAAAAAAAAGCGTCTAATAATATTGTGTCAGTGCTTTCAGGCATTTCCTGTCTTTAAAAAAGAATGAACTGCAGTAATCTCTACAGAAGCATTAAAATGTCACGTATTCACATGTTGTATTAATTCAGGCTTCCTGCGATGAATTTATTTATTTATTTATTTGTTTATTTATTTATTTATTATTTCTTGTTTTCTCATTATCTCCTGGCATCATGAAATAATTTTCTCAACATCTGGAGATAATGAAACTTGTTTTTTCTGAAATGACAGCATAATTAATACATGTTTGCGGAAAACATTTTCCCTCTGAGGTAATAAATTTAGCACCGCAGCACACAGCTCATAGATGTGAACATAACTCTATTTTACATTAATTATATAATTATGAGCTTAACTAAATAGTGTGCTATCAAGCCATGAAAACTTTTCTTGTAACTTGTAATGACAAAAATAAGAACTAGATATCAAAGGCAGATTCAATAAAAATCAGTAAAAAAAAATAAATAAATAAATAAAAAAATAAAAAATCAATAGCTACAAGCAGCGATATTCAGGGGTCCAAGCACCATTCCAAAATAGTACTCCCAATGGCTATGTTACATAGAACAGTACAATGATCATGGGCCTGCTGAAAGCTGATTGGTCAGTGGTGGCCGTTCGATATATTTATATGAAAATGCGTGGCTTTTAGGACTTAAATTGTCACCCAATGCTAAATGAGGGGTCATTTATAGACAAAGGCCAGGTGTTGGTCGCATTCAGATACAGTTACTAAAGAGCCAAGAAAAAACAAAAAACTGCAATGGAAGTGCAAATGTTTTCAAAAGAGCGAGAAAGCAAGAGAGTGAAATAGAGCATTGTCCTAAAATATCCACTGGATAGAGATCAGATAGCTAATTTACTCCAGAATCGAGAAACCGAAGTAAATAATTCAATAAAACAAACCACAGAGAAACAGGAAGCCTCTTAAGCCATTAGGCTATAAGGAATTCTGCTGAAAGGAACATCTAAAACCTTTCTCCTCATGGTTGATGAGTCTTGATATGCACTGTTGTGTGCATCTAATCACGTTAAATAAGAAAAGCACCAGCGAAATCGGACACGGCAATATTTAACCTCTGCACAGAGGCTAACTAGTCTATCTGATTTCATGATAAAAAAAATAAACGTGTAAGGAACTGTTTCTAATTTATAGCAACCTTTACCAAATAAAACATTTTATTCTATTTACTCATAATGTTTACAACAACAACAAAAAGTGTAAACGTGTAAAATTATTTGAGAAACAAATTTAAACAAAATTGTTTTGCAATTTAAATTAGACCAGGTTTTGGTAAAGATGGGGGAAAAGGATACATTTGTTGACGCATCACAATTCTCCTATTGGTTGATAACTTTTAATAAATAAAATTTCCTTTTTTAATTACTTTGATTTATTTTTCCATGTTAATGTTCCCCTATTGCTAATATTTAGGTACGTGTCATAACAAAAATTGGAAATTTTGTCTTAGAAGTCTAAACCTTCATTGTTGTATCGTCTATACATAGTTTTTGTTATTTGTATTTTGTTATGTCTATTTTTTAATTTATTTTATTTTTTTTTTTTTTGCAAATGAATTCCTTAGTAATTAATCAGTAATTTCCAGTTATGTACTAAAAGTAAACATGGCTATTGTAAACATTTGAATAAATAAAGAAATGATTCATGAATCAGACAGATGATCAGTGACTCAGCTGCCTATGAAAGTGAATTGCTTCCAGTGTATCCAGGGTTGCCAGATTGATTTTGTTCCGATAAAACCTGTCCAGTTAATTACCAACCATCCCAAACTATAACATGGCCAATTATACCCAGCAGCCTGAGGCCTCTTTTTTTCAGCCTGTGACTAAATGTAACTAAAAATAGCATAATTGGGCTGGAAATTTGACAATCTGACAACTCTAAAACTAAAAGCACATCCAGCACCTGGCGAATAAACTAAACACATTACCGCAAACATGGCACACGGGATAATCACGAAATGAACGTCGCAAACATTTCCATATCAAAGCAACAAAGCTGTAATTAGATGAATGCAGCTCCAGTGGGTGTATGAAATGACAGGGACGTTTGATTAAACTGATGAATTCATCACTAATGAGACTTGTGTTTGCTGGCAGCAACGTAAATAGCAACGTTGACGCCCATGTCCGTTTCAACAGAGCTGATCTTTTGTCTGTTTATTAAACATCACTCATTAACTAGATAGAGGCAAATAAAAGAACGAACACTTTTCTGTTTGCAGTGCTCTTCCAAACAAACAGCTGATCTGGCACGTACTAAATTAAATGAATAATAAAAATGTTCTTAGCCACGTCGATGGAGCGTCATCAAATTTGGTTGATTCAATTGATCTTTCCTGCTTTAAAATACTTAAATGAAGCCACGTTTGTTAAATATTAACTTCTGAAAATCAAGAATCTTTTTACGTTTATTGTCTTGAACCAATGTTTAGTTGCATTGTGTAGGATTGCACAATATTTTTTTTTTTTTTTATAGAACTCTAACTACACAAGGGGATTAGACCATGCAAGCAAAGTTTAGTTAAACATTTGTGGAAAAAAAAAAGTTGTGATTACATAAGTATTGATGAGAATCCTCTAAATTAGTTCTGATGCGAGCAGTTGCCATCAGAAGTCACATAGTTAGTTGAATCTGTGAAGCGCGATGGTGGTAGCATCATATCGAGGGTTACTCTTGGACTGTTTTGCTTCTCTGACTAATCCCCCTGTACCTGCTCACTAAATTTTGCTGAGTTTCTAGACAGAACTGCAGTCATGCCCTATTCTTTACATTTTTTAAAGAATGGATTTAATAATGTTCAAAGTATAACCAAAACTCTGATTGATACTTTTCCAGAACTTTGTCCCAGATTTTTTGTTCCTGGAGTTTTGTTTGCTCCTTGGTCTTCATGTTTTTTTTTTTTTTTTTTTGTGTGTGTGTGTGTGTGTGTGTGTGTTTTTTTTTTTTAGGTATGTTCTCTGCAAAATGTGTAAAGTAGCATCCACCCACCTCCAACCCCACGGATGTAATGCGGTCGAGGCTCTGCAGTTCCTACAGCAGGAAGAGCTTAAAAATATACACGAACGCAGCCTCAGACGGTAAATAATTTAAAGGGCATGATTTAAATGCACTACTTGTTCAGCGTATCTCCTCTGACCCAGCTCTCTCACTCAGGCTTTCTTGGAGGGCTAAAAAGTTCAGATATTCTTGTGTATATTAAAGGAGAAAAGAAGATTTCAATGAAAAAAAAAGACTGAAACTTTACTCATTAGTGACTGAGCACGGCTGCCGCTCTCAGCAAAACAATCACACTCGGGTCGGAGTGCGCCTGAGTCTGAGCTCTTGTGAGAAAGCGATTCGACTCTGAATCGATTCACTGCAGCAAATGAATCAAATACACTGTGCGTTATGTTTTGCAGCATTTTATTATTTTTTTTGTAGAACTGAGCCAAAAGGAAAGAGCTGTAGCATTGCAGAAATGCCATGAGTTCTGGAGATTTGGAGCGATGAAACTTTCAAAAGGAGAAAATAAACATGTGTCACACAAAATGTATTAGACTAGTTATTTGTATAATTATCTAATCATTTATTCGGCACCGCCTCCGTGTTTTTGTTGAACTTTTTCCATCTCTGTATTTCTGATGAATGAATGAAAGAGTTTTTCTACGAGGACGCTTTAGCCCTACACGCCCCTCAGACAACTTTTTTTTTCTTTTTGATTTGTTTAAAGGGGTCATATGATGCTATTTTAAAAGTTCATTATCTTGTTTATTGGGTGTAATCGAATAGGTTAACATGCTTTAATGTTCAAAAAACACATTATTTTTCACATACTGTACATTATTGTAGTACATCTATTCCCAGTCTGTTCCGGTTTCTCCAAAGCCCCTCCTTCCGAAAAGCCCAGAGTGCTCTGATTGGCCAGCTGACCCATTGCGCTGTGATTGGCCAAAAACCTCAAGCGTGTGTCGTAAATGTGGGAGACCATGAGCTTTGTAACTTTGCAGATCTTATACATGCACAAACAGATACATTACACACTGAAGGAAAAGGAAAACATTAGAAAGCATCATATGACCCCTTTACATATGTGCAGTGTGGATCTAAACCAAACCAAATAGCAAATGAATCAAAAGAATCAATTTCGCTCTGATTCTGACTCAGTAAACAGACTAATAAGTGTGAAAGCACCCTAACAGTGTGAAACTTTCTCACTACATACAGTATGTACGCACCTGGCTGGTTTATGTACGTTCTGGTCATTACAATTTTCATACGCATTCATTTTCATTTTTCCATTTTTGTTTTCTTCTTTGATGTAAGAACTTCGGGGAAAAAAATGGGAGACAATCTTTTATCCAATTTTGGTTCTTAATGTTGATATGAGAGAGAGAAAGAAACATGTCCGGCTTTCGGGTTTAGTGTAATACAGTGCTGATGTTTCGGGCAGGTCTTTAAAATAGCTGTATTTAAATTTTCCTACCTTTAGAATGTTTTATTTATTAAAAACTTCATACTTTTTACTTCATTTATAGTTGCTGAACATCCAGGAAACAAGTTAGTTCCTGTTCCCACTTACGTTATAGATACATATCTTATAAGATACCTTATTTACACCGGCGCTGGGAATTAAAAAAAAGAAAGAAAAAAAAAAACATGGAAAAAAGTGCTAAATCTACTTTGTGGTCATAAGATCTCATTAACCATTAGCGACATTAGCATTGTAGCTCCAGTGCGAAGATACCTTTTTGTTTTGTTTTTTTTGTTGCTCCATTTGAAGTAATTGATAAATCTGTTGAAACAGACTTTCCTTTCAGACGCATTCCTTTTAAACTCCAAACAGAAGCGAGTGATTTTTTATTTTTATTTTTTTTTTGGTAAATGAGTCTGCAGATGGAGGGAGCAATTTGCCTAAGTGCAGTAAGGAATAAATCTCTCGTTCACAAGAACACAGAGAGGGTAAAAACAACATTAACTCTCAACATCCATTCTGCTGGAGCTGAAGAGCAATTTGATGAACTGCTCGTAAAAGGAAAAAAAAAAAAAAAAAAAAAAGCTTGTTTATTCAAGAACTTCCTGAAAAACGTCTCATGATTCACACGTGGAATTTTACACTTCTTCCACTTTCCCACATGAATTTTCATTTACGTGATATTTACACATGATTCATTTTTACGTGATTTTTTTCCCAAATATTTCTATTTTTTAGTGTGATTATCTTCGACATGATTCATTTATTACATGATTTTTACACGATTTATTCATTTTTCTGCCATCTAACACAATTCACTTATATTTGCATGTTAATTCTCTCACGTGTGTGCATTTTATTTTCACACTTTTCATGAATTCCTTTATTTTCACGCGATTTCTTCACATGATCTATTTTTCACGTGATTTTTTTTTTTTTTTAATCCTGTATTTTAATTTTAAAATTTATCATATGATTCCTTTATTTTCAGGGTTCAGTTGTTCACGTGACATCAAATGTGTTTATTTGAATTGTCGTGTGCGGTTTCAGGGTATAGCGTGATAAATTTCAGCTTCACATGTTTTTTTTTTTTTCACGTGTGATCACGTATCCTTCACATAATCACACTAGAGCAGTTAAAGTGACTGAGCCATTTCCTTCAGATCAACAATACTGAGACTGCCTGGCTGAACGCTGGAGCTAGAACCCATCCTGGATCTCATCGACACTTTAATCACAAGATGATCAATAGAGAAACAGAAGAAAATCAATAGAGGTAAAAAAAAATAAATAAAAAATACATGGAAAGAAAAAGTGTATTGCCTCTTGCAGACAAAACTATTCAGATGAAATATAATTAAAGAGTCGAATGATTGACGTATTTTACCTCGAGCTTGTTTCTGCCGTATCTCGTCTAGCTATATCGATCATTCCTTCTTATATCTTGCTGCTCGTGTTCTCCATGGCTTTTTTTTCCTGCTGGCACCCGCAGAAATGACAGTGATGACAGCTAGTCTCTTGGGATTGAGAGTCGAGAGAGTCTGACAGCCTGTTCTGTATAGAGGTCAGAAACAGGACATGGACACACACGTATGGACACACACACACACACACGCGCGCGCATATGGACACACATGGGGCTTGGAGGGTTCACGGTCGTGTTTGTCAAACAGTCAGCCGGAGTGCGACGGTGCAGGAGGGCAAATGAGAAGCGATGAAAATGAATCACAGTGACTAAACATGCCACCTGGACATCACAGACGGGATCTGAACCAGTTTGTTTCATTTAATTATTTTATTTTAAATGCTTGATATGGGGAATGTCATAAAATATAGCATTCTGCTGGGCTAATTTGCATATCAGAGATAATACCAGTGAATAAACACAATCTGTGAATAATCAGACTATCAGAAAATGAAAAATTCTGTTTTAGGCAACAAAACATGGTTAAAAAAAAAAAAAGCTACCTTCACTTGAACTGATAGACACAGAGGCCACACCTCCTTCACTGGTACTGATAGACACAGAGGCCACACCTCCTTCACTGGTACTAATAGACACAGAGGCCACACCTCCTTCACTGGTAATAATAGACACAGAGGCCACACCTCCTTCACTGGAACTGATAGACACCAAGAACACACCTTCAGTTTGATTGACACACACACAGATGCCATGCATCACTTCCTCATACAGACGAACACAGATGTCATGCCTACTTCACTGATACTGACACCAATGCCACACCTTCTTCACTGTAATTGACACAGAAGCCACGCCTCCTTGACTAGAATTGCCATACCTCTCTAAACACTAGTAATAAAAAGAGCTGCGAGTGTCGTTTCAGACTTTACAGAGATACCTGCATCGATTCAGGCACTGTTGCCTGCCAAATTTTCCCAGACCATACTATATTGTATTGAAACGCTGTAGAGCTGTAAATATTGATCAGTCTATACAAAACCCGTGTTTACCTAATACTTCAATAATGGATAGGTTGTGATTGACAGCCAGAGTTGAAACATAAAAAAGCTAACATAAAATATGAAGTAGAAATGCTTCTACATTCCTACAAACAGTTTTTACCACCGAATACTGTTAACCAGTCTGATCCAGTCTCAGGCTAAAGATAACTGTACTAACCAGTCTGATCTAAAGAGAACTGTATTGAACAGTCTGATTTGATCAGAATTTAAAGATAATTTTACAGCCTAATCTAATCTCAGTCTAAATTGGACTGTATAAACCAAAGTGATCCAGTCTAAGTCTAAAGAAAGCAGTATTAACCAGTCTGATCTAAAGAGAACTATAATAACCAGTCTGATCCAGTCTCAGTTTAAAGGGAACTGTATTAACCAGTCTAATCTAAAGAGAACTACATATATTAACCAGCTTGATACAGTCTCAGTCTAAAGAGAACGGTATTAACCAATCCGATCTAAAAAGATCTGTATTAACCAGCCTGATACGGATTCAGACTAAAGGAAACAATATTAACCAGTCTGCTCTCCATATAAAGGTAAGTGTATTCTAATCTAAAGAGAACTGTATTAACCAGTCTAATCCAGTTTTGGTCTAACCTGTACTGTATTAACCAGTCTCAGAGTGTCTCTGTTGGACATATTCAACTCTGCTACATATAGACGCCTCGCATCTATTCAAGTGGTCTGATCACCCACCCACCTAGCTCTGAAGTTTTTCAGCACTCTCTGTTGCTTTGCTTTCACACATTATGGCGGCACCACAGGAAACCCACTGTAGAGAAAGCCAAGGACATAGGGGGGGACACATACACAAACACAAACACTTCTCACTCTGTGGTATTAGAGGGAAGGCAGAAATGGCTCTAGTGTTTAGCTAACACATGATGGCCTAGTTACATTATACGCAGCATTATAGGTTTCTCACTGCCTGAAGGTTATATAAAGACAGAGATTTAAACAAGCACATCTTTATCATCCAGTAAACAGGGTTGGACATCTACAGTGTTTTGCTGAAACAAAGGAAAGAACTGAATTGAGAAGAACACAGAAACTGGAAATCCACAGGGACCTGTCTAAACATTCTCTCTCTGATTTGAGAGCACTACTTGAAGCCATAGTAGTCAATGCATGGAGGAACCCATATAATGACTTGGCTTCCCCAAAGGAACTCTGGGACTATCGGGAATTCAGTTGCAAATGGGGTGTATGCTAATCAACCACTTCATTTTAAGGCTAATTAAACTTTATCTGTAAGGGAATCTTTTTTTTTTTTCCTGCACTTAGCATTACCCATGTATTTTCTCACTTGGCAGTATTAGACATTGCACAAGCCTGAAGCATCACTGCGGAAGCTATTATTTGTACTTTTTTTGACTGACCATAACTGAGCCAAGAATTGTTCCCCAAAGGGTCCACTCTTGCCAGCATCTTTCCCCTCGGATGACTACCAGGATCTGTATTCCTAAATTTCTCCTCCACCTATCAACCAGAACAAGACACTTACCTGGACACATATCAGAAGAAACTGAAAATATGACACCACAGAAATTATCCTGTACTACAAGCTTTACAGATGGCTCATGGAAATAGGGTGTATAGTGTGTGTTTCAAGTCAAACAGTCAAGTGCATTTCTTGTGGTGTCACCTGTCCAGTAGTCCAAGACTGTTTTTAATCCTCAAACTCTTTCTGTCTTGGCTGAGGAATACCTTTCAAACACATCACATGAGGTGCAAGCAAGGGAAGTGATGGATGTGAAGAGGAAATTGCATTACTTAATAAGGATGAGGAACTTGTATCGCACTGAAATGCCTCCTGGGCAAGTTCTGGTCCAGAAGACAAGTCATCTTAACAATCCCTCCCACTTCATAGGGCTTGTCCAAGAAGCTAATAAAGTATTGGAACGTCATCTAAGATGGTGACAAGGATTCCCCAAAGTGGTAGAGCTACGGCAAGTCTCACAGTTCCTCAGATATTTTGTCTCTTTCTCTTTCTCGGTCTGCCTTCCACCCTCCCTCCCTCCCTCCCTCCCTCCTTCTCATTCTCTCTTGAATCTCACGCCTGGCTTGATAGTGATGAATTGAGCCTGCGGAGCTACTTAACAGGCTCGGTGGCAGCCAACCTTCTCTGTAGAGAAATGAATAGTGGACATATATAACACAATCTTGCCCTGCCTCAGCCAATTCATTTAACAAATGAGCATTGTGTTGTAATGTAATCTGTGGGGAGATTTATAATTAGCGGAGATGAAAGGAAGGGAGAGAGATAGAATGTCATCATGTGGGACAGAGGAGGTCCTGATAAGAAATTAAATAATTAATCTGACTGACGGATTTCATTGGTTGATTGATTGATTAGAGTTGCCCGATCAGTGGGTTTAAAATATATTATGTAACATCAGTACCTTCGTACAGTAGAGAGGCTAAAAACAATCTAACTGCTCTATTATGCACATTTTAGGACTGGTTATGCAGAGGCACTATGAGTGAACCGATCATCAAAAGAGGAGAAAGGACGCTGATCATGCAGACCACCAAAAGCTCAAATGGGGAACCCTAGGCAGCTGTGTGTGCGTGTGTGTGTGTGTGTGTGTGTGTGTGTGTGTGTGTGTGTGTGTGTCAGTTATTTTTATCCTGACACTACAGTGCAAGAGAGACCCCTACTAGCAATTGTCGATACTGCACATAAAATATGAGCACATAGAGAAGCAAAAGAGGATGGAAATAAAAGAGTGACCCTAGATAACTCCATTCATTTTTCCAGATCATGGTTTATTTGGTTTATATCCTTAAGGATATGGTATTTGTCTTTTTTTAAAATCCTGTCTAAGGTTTACCAGAAAGCCCCTCTGAATGATGAGGCTGCACAACAAAACAAAATTAATGACTGCAGAATACAATCAAGCACAATTCAATTAACGGGGATGAACCAAAGCCAGGAAATGTCATTAAAACCATAGATGGAACACAGGTAAATGTTGCACTGATGGGCGCATTAGCATAGCTAGTCTGTACCAACATATCTTATCACAACTTGTTTTCATATGCTTTTTATACCGTATGCTTTTCAGGTTTGGAAATTTGTTGTTGACACTGAAAATGGACCCCGGAGCCGATCTCAACTTCTAATTGGGGCTTTAAAAACTGACTAGCTTCGACAAGTACATTCGGATTAGCAGCGGGTTTGCTCATTAGTGGATAAATCTAGGAGAATGCGAACCCCAACCATGTTTCAGTGTCAAAAATTAAACAGCAACACATGGTTTAACATTACACATGTGGCATGACACTGATTAACAATGCTAATACTCTAAAAGTTAACGATTGCCATGAGTGGTTATGATGAAACCTTGTGATAATACTGTCTCTTTTATTATCTCTACTTTACAATCCCCAAGGAGTGCACAGGGTAGGAATTTGTGCCAGCAGAGTGGGATGTGATTGAGCCACACTCAGTGGAGCAGTGATTTTCAAGTGGAGGTGGATCAACAGTTGCAGGAGGACTGAACACTCAAAAGCCAAATCCCAAAGCCAAACGATCCATAACACCAACACAAAGATTTTTTTTTGTGTTTTTTTATCCAGATGTACAAAAGCTCAGAATTATTTGGCATTCAATTGGTGGATTTGCAGGTCTGGTTGGCTAGAACCTTTTTACTAGCTCAGCGTTAGGAAGCATTGGCATTTCAACTCCCGCCAGATGTTCCAGATGAACAACGCTGGATATTTGAAACAAGCTGTCATGTGAAATCCATAACTGGCAAGCTTCCAACAATGATTCATTGAAATTCAACCAAACCACAGGGAGAGTTCTGACCTGGACCTGTCCATCCAGCTTTATGCCTCGAGCCAGCAAACACACATGCTCGGACCTTCTGAGAACATCCGAACTGAGAACTCAGCACATGCCTCGCAACACTTGACAGATCTGCATACTTTGCATGATAAACACTGCACGTTCCCCTGGTGGAGTCTATCCATGACATCCATGAGATTTCTCATGTTAGAGGCTGAAAGCCAAAGTCAGAACTGCTCTGTAGTGCTCATGGAACTTGTCACACATGTTGCAGCAAATCTGTAGACTTTGTGGAGGATATTTATATAAGGTAGGAGCTTCAGAAATTTTACCAGCATGTGGCTTGATTTGGGCAGTCAACCTGTCTATGTATCTTTCCACCATCTCCTCCTCCATGTGCCACCCACACTGGGGATATTCACCCATTTAGTAATTGACATCAAGGGGTTTTATGTAAATCTCAGAAATTTTATGATCTAAGGATAACTATGATCCACTGACAACTAGTTCATCACATTGTATTATTAAAAAAAAAAATCTTCTTCTTCTTATTATTATTATTATAAGGAATAACAACAATAATAATTGAACATGTGCTATAATGCAATAATCTATAAGAAAGGAGACGATGCTTAATTAACACATCCCAATACTCTCCACTCAACTATTCTCCCAAAACAGGAGTTGACACACACTCATTCACTCACACACTCACTCACACACTCATTCACTCACACACTCATTCACTCACACACACACTCACACGATGAAGCCATAGCCAGCTTTTATTCCTACCTTGAAATGCGAGGAGCGCGAAAAACGCCGGGATCCAAACTGCGGGTATCCAAATGCAACTCATCTTTGTACCGAACCGAACCGAACCGAGTTAAAGGTCTCCGAGAATGCGCCCAAATTCTGCCTGATTCTGCTCTTACTCGCGTCGTCCTCCTCTTCTCTCTGCTCTCTGCTCTGTTCTCCGGTCTCTGACTGCGCTGCGCTGCGCTGTGCCCGACGCGGAGAGGAAAAAGTGCAAATGCGCTTCGGGAAAGAGAGAAGGAGGGGGGTGGGATGCGCGGTCCCGCTGCTCGTGAACGGCGCGGTGATAGATAGTACTTGATGATGATGATGATGATGATGGTGCTCACGCACCGCACCGCGCAAAACAAACACTTTCATAGACTTCCATAGGTCCGGATTTATGAAGCCAAATACATAATAATAATAAGAAGAAGAAGAAGAAGAAGAAGAAGAAGAAGAAGAAGAAGAAGAAGAAGTATTATTATTATTATTATTATTATTATTATTATTATTATTATTATTATTATTATTGTTGTTGTTGTTGTTGTTGTTGTTGTTGCTGTTGATGTTATTATTATTATTATTATTATTATTATTATTATTATTATTATTATTATTATTATTGTTGTTGTTGTTGTTGTTATTATTATTATTATATAATAACACAGATTAGAGAGACTTTGCAGCCATTAGAAACCAAATGAAATAAATAAATTTGTCACATATAGCCTACTGTACATTACAGTACAGCAAAATTCTTCCTCCCAGTTAGGAAGTTGGGGTCAGAGGTCAGGGTCAGCCATGACACAGCGCCCCTGGAGCAGAAAACCCTGCTGGAAAAAACAAACCAAACAAAAAAAAAACAGCAACTACAACAATAGGAACCCTCACAGAATGTGTAATGGTTTTAATGGTTATAATGGGAATTGCATTGGTTTTAATGGAAACTGTAATGGTCCCTGTGGGACTCTACTTTTAATCTGTTGCCATCTATTGGTGGCATGTTATGTCTAGTGGATACCATTAAGGACCAATAATGGTGATGGTTTTAATGGTCAGCTGATGGTTTGTAATGGTATTTGTAGTGGAAACCATTAGAATTTCTGTGATGGTTTTTACTGTTTGTTTGCTTGTTTTTTCAGCAGAGAGGAGTTAAGGGCAGTGCTCAAGGGCACAACATGGGCAGCTTGAACCCTCAACCTTCTGATCAGTAAACCCAGAACCCTAACCACTGAGCCATCACTGCCCGACTTGAACTGGTCTCTATATGCAGATCAAACCCTTGGCGGGTCTTAGTGCAATAAATAAATAAATAAAATAGTTTAGATGGATGCTCTGTCTGAAACAAATTAATTAATTAGTAATAGTAATCATCATCATCTTCATGAAGCTTACCATATTTTATGTACCAAAGGCGCCTTAAATATACACAAATACTGTATATTTATTTATTTATAGCAGAAATATACCGCCATTTCATTCAACATATGTTCCTGCTTCCTGCCCAATGTTCCTGGGACAAACTCTGGATCCACTGTGACCTTGACCAGGATAAAACGCCTATTGAAGATGGATGAATGAATGAATGAATGAATGAATGAATTATTAGATTTTGTGTGTGTGTGTGTGTGTGTGTGTGTGTGTGTGTGTGTGTTGTCTCTGATCAGTCTCTGACTCAGATCAGCACTGCATCCCAATTTCAACCATCCCTTAAAATAGACACTCATTATGATCTAAATGAATGCTCTGAACAGATTTCTTTTTAGGTCAAGGTCACTTATACGCTCGTTCGGAGTGAACATATTTGCCAGTGTAATGAACTTTTTCAATCCCTTTGAATAAAAGTATGAAGTAGAAATAAATCTATTTCAGTAAAGAACAAAGAGCTGCTATGATGTACAACAGGCCTCTCTCTCTCTCTCTCTCTCTCCCTCTCTCTCTCTCTCTCTCTCTCTATTCCTCATTTAATATTCATACTCATTATATGTGATATCAGATTTATCTGACTGATCAGCTGTTCAATACATCTTACATCTTCCCTCATTCTCTGGTTACACAAGTTCACTACTGGGCGTTTTATATATATATATATATATATATATATATATATATATATATATATATATATATATATATATATATATATATATATATATACACACACACAGTGGTTAAGCTTTCAGACTCGCTGACTCTCAGGCCTTTTAATATTTGTGTGTTAATGAGTTCCTTTAGCTCGCAGGGAAATGTACAGCCTTCAGGCATTGCATCAAAATTAGTTAGTGTTTAATGAATTGTCTGAGACAGAACTTATAGAATTTATTCTGCTAATAACCTCCGAAAGCCTGCTAAGAAGCATCTCGTGGCCTGTGGAGTTAAAAACCAAAAGAGATGCATGAAGCTTGTGTTCCTCTTCTATAATATCCCCTGCTGTTGGCGTTGCTTGGAACATGACATCCCACTCAATTCAGTTTTGAATTCAGAGAACTTGGCTGTGCTTTCAGATCTTTCAAAGACATGTATTCTGTTTGAGGAATGGCGTATTGCCTTCTAACTACTAATAGATGTCGAAGGATCTCCAAAGACAGAAGCAGACATCATTTGTTCCTCTTGGCATGGCATTTGGTGAATCAGTGTCCCCTTGTAGCGAATTAGATAAGAAGCGAGTCATTCAAGCGTTAATTAATGTCTAGGACAAGGGCATAGTGCTTGCAAATCCTGTTTATCTCAGTGACTTTAATTCATCGATATTTCACTGGAGAACGTTCATAGCCTTGTATTTGATAGCATGTCCTTCTGATCTAAGACAGACGCGGATGAGATTGTATCTGCGCTGTGGATGAGATGGTATCTCCGGACTAATGATATTATCCACTGGCTTTCTGAAGATGGCCGTTACAAATATTATAGTTTTATTAGGTAGTGCAGGCTTTGTAGAGTCTGATTGGGTTTTGAAAGCCAGTTGCCAGGCTTTGCATTGCTGCAACATCTGTTAGGTGGAGTGGGTGTTCTGACATCTGTTGGTTGAGTTTCTGAAATTGGATTGGGTTTTATAGACATTACAGACTGGGTCATTGTGACGTTATGAAGTGGAGTTACTGTTACAACCCTGAAGTTTATATTTTCCTTTAAGAGAAGGTCACGAAGTGTTTCATTCCTCTTTTTTTTTTTACCAACCAGCAATTTACCAATGATTACAAATTTTTATTTAAAAAAACAAACGTCATACATTACATTCAATGCTGTGGAAATAACTTAGTTCCTGTTATCACTGATATTATAAACAGTTGTTTCCTCATCACCAATTCTTTATCCGGCTTCACCTGGTCAATCTATGATAAGGACCATCAGGTATCCACATTAGACATTCCTACTGTTCAGTTATTAGAGTGTTACTGTTTTTTTTTTAGATTCTGACATTAGTCGAGATATTCTGAGATTTTGCTAGGTATTAGAATGTTGTTGTTTTTTTTTTTCTCTGACATGGTATTAAAAGCTTTCTGCAGAAATCTGATGGAGTAAATAAGGAATTGAAGATGGAAGGAACTGTCCAATATTCATACAGTTGAGGTAATAAGTTTACATACGCCTGGCAGGATCTGGAAAATGTTCATTATTTAAAAAAATAAAAAATAAAAATCATAAAAATTGCATGTTGTTTTATTTACTACTCCCCTGAATAAACTATTTCACATAACAGATGTTTACATACAGTCCACAAGACACATTAATAACTGAATTTACACAAATGAACCAGTTCAAAAGTTTAAATACGCTTAATTCTTAATACTGTGTGTTGTGAATGATCAGTGACTGTTTTTTATGTTTTGTGATAGTATTGTTCATGAGTCCCTTGTTTGTCCTGAGCAGTTAAACTGCCCACTGTTCTTCAGAAAATTCCTCCAGGTCCTGCACATTCTTTGCTTTTCCAGCATCTTCTGCATATTTGACCCCTTTCCAACAGCGGCTATATGATTTTGAGATCCATCTTTTCACACTTAGGACAACTGAGGGACTCGTACACAACTATTACAAAAGGTGCAAACATTCACTGATTCTCAAGAAGGCAACATGATACATTAAGAGTCAGGGGGGTGTAAACTTTTAAACAGGATGAGCAGTGTAAATTGTTATTATTTTGTCTTCTGGGAAACATGTAAATATCTTATGTAGCTTCTGGGCAGTACTAAACAGAAAAAAAGAGATCTCTACACAAAATAATGCAAAATAATAGCTTATTCAGGGCAGTATTTTTTTAAAAATGCAATTTTTATGATCCCTCTTTTTAAAAAATTATTATTAACATTTTGTAAACTTGTGACTTTGACTGTATGTGGGCATCCTAACCAAAACAAGGAATGTTAGTCTATCAAATTTACATAAACTAACATCTGACTAATAATCAAATAGTTCTGACAACATATTCGAGATATTATGGAATCTAACACATTATTCGAGAATATCTTAGGTCTGGCTGGATAATAAAGGGTATTAGAGTCTGATTGGATATTGGGGACATTCTAGAGTATGATTGGGAATTGGAGACATTATAGATTATGATTGGGTATTTGAGATGTTCTAGAGTCTGATTGGGTACTGGAGACATTCTAGAGTCTGATTGGGAATTGGAGACATTATAGATTATGACTGGGTATTGGAGATGTTCTAGAGTCTGATTGGGTATTGGAGACATTATGGAGTCTGATTAGGCACTGGAGATGTTCTAGAGTCTGACTGAGTATTGCAGATGGTATTGAGTCTGATTGGGTATTGCAGATGGTATTGAGTCTAATTGGCTATTGGAGATATTCTAGAGTCTGACTGGGTATTGCAGATGGTATTGAGTCTGATTGGGTATTGGAGACAGTATAGAGTCTGAGTGGGTATTGGAGATATTCTAGAGTCTGACTGGGACTATTTGAGAAGTCTGGGATTGAAAGTTCTTCTGATATTAAACTTTATGAAGTCTGCCTGGATATTCTGAAGTTTTCTTGGGTATTAGAAATAGCCAGTGGTCTGAATGATAATTGGGAGCATTCTGGAAATGAGTATTAGGAAATTTCTGGAATCTGACTGAGTATTTGGGATAACCTGCTACTCTCTTCACCAACTCCAGCTGCTATAACATCTGCTTTGTTGCTCCATGATCAAAAGAATCTGCTGAACAGTTTAGTCTCTCCATCTGCATGCCAAAATTACCTCTGTAATGAAATTCACGTGGCCCACAACATGCGCTTGATTTACATCTCGACAAAGTCGTGTCATGGAACCAAGTAACTAACAGCTGCTAAAATCCTTCACCTATAACTACGTGCCTAGATTTGGAGAAAAGCAGCCAGTAGAAATAGATGTAGGTCTTTCCTTCCCTTAAGGGCAGGGACCATGTAATTTGAGTTTAACACAAGACTTATTCTCTTTAGCTTGAAGTAAAGTAAATTTTTTTTACAAGGTCTCTGTGCATCACGCCTTTAATTTGTTCATAATAGTGAGGTATTATAATAGACACCTGACTCTTATTATTATTATACTTATTATAATTATTATTAATTCTCAAAATTACATTGAATGTTGAGTTGTCTCTGGAAGGGACTGCTTTAGTGTTGAATAATTACTAGTACAATACGCTGATAGATTTTCTAAATTTGCTGTCGTCCTGGAAGTAATATATTACTTAGAAATAATATATTCACAAATAATAACTGTCATGTTAGAAAGCTGGTGTTTAAGAGATAATGGTCTGACCTTCAGGTTTAACTGGTAAATTGAAATGCACACCCATTCCATACAAAATGCAGAAAATTATAAACTTCTAGGAGGCAGACGGCAAATGAAAGGATGTTTCACATGGTGTTGATTCATTTTCTATAACAGCAGCTCTGACAATGAAGTTTTCTGTAAGGAGATGTTTATTTAACGTTTATGGACGGAGTCTCCAGTGTCAGCGCTAGGTAACAATCAGAGGTAAAGCTGTAACTTTAAGTTTTATGACATCTTCAGGACAGAGGAGTTTATGCTTCTTTGCAGTTTCTTGGTAACATGACAAGTTGCTTTGTTGACAAATTGCTGTGGTAGAAGAGGAATAAAGCACTCTAGGGTGTGAAGTTACAGCAAAATAAATCTTTAGGATGGGAAAGAGAAGCAGCCCATACAAGAAACACTCATGGTTATCTATTTACAGTGCCCTCCAGTAATATTGGCACCCTTGGTAAATATGAGCAATGAGTCTTTATTGTTTAACATTTTCATGTTCTGTTAAAAAAAATCCGCAAACACAACACATGTGTGGCGAGGAGGAGGGCGTGGCCAGGTTGTGAGGACGCACACCTGGCACTGATCTGTCTAATCAGTGGGAGAGAGAGATAAAGGAGCAGCTGGAAGCACCGGAGAGAGAGAGAGACGCACGTGCATTTTGTGTTCAGTTTGTATGTTTTATGTTTGGTTTGAGTTTCATTTACTATTAAACTTTACGTTTATGTTCAGACGGTTCGCGCCTCCTCCTTGCCCGACCTTTAAATTGTTACACTGGTGCCGAAACCCAGGAAGGAGGAGGAACGCGCTGTCAGAGATCTCTCGCCGCTGTGGGAGGATCGTGACGCCGAGGAGGCGGTGGTGCTGGAGCGGTTACCGAGGAGGACGGAGGAGTCGCTGCCGTCTGATGGGATGCGGAGGAACCGCTGCCGTCCGCCTGAAAGTGGAGGAGCGGTTGCCGTCTGCCAGGAGATGGAGCACCCGCTGCTGTCCGCCGGGGAAGTGGAAAGGGGAGGAGCCGCAGCCGTCCATAGGGGAGGAGCCGCAGCTGCCCGCTCGGAAGTCCAGTGCCATCGCGTCGTGGGGGGTCGCTTCCCAGCTGGCTGAGAACCGGAGGACAGTGTATCTGAGGACCGGAGTGTTTTTTTCCTCTCTCTCTCCTCTCTTTCTCTCTGGCTTGCTCTCCAGCTTGCTTCTTCTCTCTCCCGTCTTCCTCCTCCTCGTCTCTCCTCTCGCTCACAGGTTGAGTGGCAGCACCGCCCTCCCGAAAGGGTGGGAGGGGGTGTACGTCAGGCCGGAAGGCCTGAATCTGGCGGTGGAGGAGTGTGGCGAGGAGGAGGGAGTGGCCAGGTTGTGAGGATGCACACCTGGCACTGATCTGTCTAATCAGTGGGAGAGAGAGATAAAGGAGCAGCTGGAAGCACCGGAGAGAGAGAGAGAGAAAAAGGAACGGCTGGAAGCGCCGGATATTTGAAGTATATTCCCATTGATATTTTACAGGAAATTCTTCAACCTTGACTTCCTGTTTCACAGGGGTATAAATATGAGGTAACACACAGGCCAAATTTCCTTAGTAATTCATAACAATGGGTAAGACCAAGGAATATAGCTGTGATGTGCAGCAAAAGGTTGTTGAGCTTCACAAAATGGGAAGTGGTTATGAGAAAATAGCACAAGCATTGAAAATGCCCATTTCCACCATCAGGGCAATAATTAAGAAGTTCCAGTCAACTGGAAATGTTATGAATCAACCTGGAATTGGACGTGTGTCTATATTGTCTCAACGCACTGTGAAGAGGATGGTTCGAGTGGCCAAAAAATCTCCAAGGATCACAGCTGGAGAATTTCAGAAGTTAGTTGCATCTTGGGGTCAGAAAGTCTCCAAAACTACAATCTGAAGTCACCTACATCACTAAGTTGTTTGGAAAGGTTTCAAGAAAAAAACTCAAGCGTCTTCAGTTTGCCAGACATTACTGGAACTTCAAATGGGATCGGGTTCAGTGGTCAGATGAAACCAAAATGTATTGCTTTTTGGCAATAAACACCAGAGGTGGTTTTGGTGCACACAGAGACGTAGCCATATGGAAAAGTACCTCTTGCCCACAGTTAAATATGGTGGTGGCTCTTTAATGTTTTGGGGCTGTTCTTCTGCCAGAGGACCTGGACATTTTGTTAGGATACATGGCATCATGAAAACCTGACTGCTTCTGCCAGAAAGCTTAAAATGGGCCGTGGTTGGATCTTCCAGAAAGACAATTATCCAAAACATACAAATACACATATCAAAATCATCACAAAAATGGTTTACTGACCACAAAATCAAGGTCCTGCCATGGCCATCCCAGTCCCCTGACTTGAAACCCATAGAAAACCTGTGGGGTGAACTGAAGAGGAGAGTCCACCAGCGTGGACCTCGAACTTCGAAGGATCTGGAGAGATTCTGTATGGAGGAATGGTCTCAGATCCCTTGCCATGTATTCTCCAACCTCATCAGGCATTTTAGGAGAAGACTCACAGCTGTTATCTTGGCAAAGGAAGGTAGCACAAAGTATTGACTAAAATGGTGCCAATAATTGTTGCACAAACCTGTGCTATGTTTGCAATTGTTTGATGTCCATGAGAGCAGAGTATTTTTATGATTTTTTTTTAAACAAAAGATCAAAAGGTTAAACAATAAATAACATTTTTCACAGCCTTCTTTGCTCATATTTACCAAGGGTGCCAATAATAGTGGAGGGCACTGTATTTATTTATTTATTACTGGACACTTTGAACTACTTTATTTTTATGTAAGACATGCAATGCAAATCATATTCCAGTTTAATATCCTTGTTTACCACTTTTTTTTTTTTCATTTAAACTTTAATTTATCCAAGTAAGCCACTAAGAATAATTCTTATTTACAAAGGTAGGCTAGATGAAACTAGATGAAACTAGATGAAACATGAATAATTCATTATGTAAAATATTAATGTACAATAATAAAATTACCACAAAACAACACAGAGAGAAATGTTTTAAATATATAAAAGTGACTTTATAGATGCATAAAAAAACAGTCATGGCTTATAATATGACTAAATTTGGCTGCAAAAATTGGAAAAGCTACTAAACTAATGAGCTGTTTGAAAGCTGAACGCTAAGTTGACTCTTTTTTGGTGAATCGAACTAGCTGATTTGACTCACTGAAATGAGTCATAATTCCCATACTGACTCTTGGTTTTTTGATTTAAAATCTCTGACAATGACGTGTAGGACCGGCATCCATTTTAGTCAAGATTAGGTGAACAGATCGAGTAATGATGTTTCATTTATAAAATTGTATCAATGTGTTGAAAAAGTGGATCGCTGATGCCACGCCTTTGTTGGCATTCATGAAGGTACATGAGACTGATGGAACGGTTAAATAACACATTTCACCTCCAGGCTCCACTTTGCATTCTGAAAAACGTTAGAATCCATGACGGCTTTAAAAAAAAAACTCATGCAACGTGAATAATTCAGATGCTCAATAGCGCCCTCAAGGACGTGCCTTCTCTGTATATCATAACAAATAATCGCTGCTTTGTTCTCTCGCTCTCTCTCTCTCTCTCTCTCTCTCTGTTTTTTCTTTTGACACGGTTCTTAAATTATTGATGGTCGGAAAGTGTTTATTGTGCCGGTGTGTGTTTGTGTTTTTTGCTCAAGTCGTGAAAAGCACCAAAGCACAGATTTGTTCCTTTAATAGACCGTATGGGAGAAATGTGCACTTGTGTGCGTGGCTGTGTCTCGAACTGTAGTGTCTGAGTCAAGAAAACTTGGTATTTGGTGTTGTTATACCTTAGCACTGAGTAAAACATTGAATTAAAGACTTTATGAAGATTGACATTTATTGAACTGGCCCCTATGGACAAGCCACCGCTGGTTAAAATCCTAGAACTTTACTTCTGATTGAGACATGGGCGAAAGCGAAACACATTCACCCTGCCTATTGAAATGAAGTTTGGTCCATTTGCCATTTCCCTGAATTTTATAACTGTACTGTCATAAAATCTAAAGAGACATCCTGCTAGCGAACGGAACATGAGTGTTGATATTTAAGGCGAAACCGCTCCACCTGAGCTCCATCAGCAATTCATTTATTCAGTGCAGTGAAGCAGGTGGACAAATTACCTGAGGAGAAATGCTCCTGCTGAATGTCTGCTGTCAGCCGGAAACAGCGAATCTGCTGCAGATCGTCACTCACCATGAAGTGTGTCACTGTCAGTTACTGAACTTTTCAGGACCCGACTGAATGAAAGTTAGAACGCTGGACGTGCGATGGGAATAAAATGTTACACTTCTCAAGTGTAACATTTTTTTTTTAGAAATCGAGCTGATCCAGGGATGTATTTTATTCCCTCTAACTCGGAAATTTGTAGTAATTTGACCTGATTTAATGAATTAATAGGAAAGAAAAGCTGTGAACTTTAGCCCCGCCCCTTTCCTAACAATTTTAACAATTCAATGTGTTATTATATTTAATCAAATTTACTGCATGGTGAAATAAACCAAGATGCCATTATATACTACCATAACATCTCAAACTCATAACTACTGTACGTATATACCCTCACCTTTCTCCCTTATGTTCGACATACTGTAAAGTTTTGGCACCCCACCACTACTCTCCAGGGTTTCGTTTTGTTTTTTGAGAACTATAAAAGTCATAAGTTCATTAAGTAAGGAATAAAACACTCCATGTTGTGCTGTCATAGGAAAATAATCACTGATGAAGTGGAGTTACTGTTGCTACACCGGATAAGATTATTTTCCTATAACAGTGCTTTATTCCTGTTATACTCCATCACAAATTGCATTTATTAAAGAACACATTGTACTTTTTTATCCATTTATAGTTACATTTAATGTTTGTCTGTGAAACAAGTTAGTTCCTGTTCTCATTGTTCTCTTTTTTCTCTCACAAAAACCGCAAGGAACTGCAAAAAAAGCGTACAGTCCTGAAGATGTCAGAAAACCTAAAGTTACAGCTTTGACTGTTGCAAAGTACCGACACTGGAGACTCCTACCGTAAATGGTAAATAATTTACAGAAAACGTCATCATATCAACTGTAAAAAAAAATGTTTTCATCTGTTTATTTTCAGTGGAGCCTCCACAGTACAAGTCCCTGTGAATGAGCTGTTACTACAGAAACGATAACGTATTAGAACAAACGCGTTATTATACAGAAACCTGTGATTGTGACCGTCAGATCCATCCATCACTCATCACAGAGGTTCCCGAGACAGTGCTGATATAAAAAGCCGCGTCGGGTCTAAAACCAGCCTGGCCAATCACGCCGCATTATAATGCCTCGTCCTTGGGGCAGCGGCATATTTCACTGACACAGCCAGACAAAAGTAATCACACAGCTGCCGCTGAGGGCGAAATCCCTGAACAAATGATTACTCTGCGTCTGAAAGGCTACCAGCCTGCTGATGCAAAATTGATAACACCCACGGACGAGTGTACGGAAGTCGAGGAAGGATAATTGCCTTCACAGCTGGCACAGACGCAAAAGCGCTGAGTGTCCGGACAATCTGCAGACCTCCACCGGTAGAGCTCCTTCTTACTGATCCGATGGGATTTTAATGAAGCACTTGACTTTTCTGCTGGTGGATGACCTTTGGGGGGAAAAAAAATGGGGGAAAAAAAGGTAAGAGGAGGAGATACATGTATCAAATTGCAGAGTGGTAAATATTCACGAGCCACCTTTAATAAAAATGTGAGAAACTATTCAAATCACGACAAAGGCTGGAGTTAATGGGCGTGGCTTTTCAAAAAAAAAAAAAAAGGTAACATTTTATATGAAGCATATATTCATAAATGATTATAACTGTGCTGTATATTGGTAATGATTCTTTATAAACACTAACAAAGCTGTAGTAATGAGGGTGGAAACCTCTGACATCAGTGCAATACGATAAGATCTTGATTCATATAACAACGATACGATATTTGACGATGCCAATGAATCGGCTATGAAATGATATGCTTCCTTTAAATAGCCACCAACTGATACGTGACCAACTTTGTTCGATAAATAAAACAAAGGCACATTATGGAAAATGATAAGCACATTTATAGGACTGATAAATAACGCAGGTTCACATCATCTAAGAAAAATGGTTTACGTTGCATTCAGACTCGGGTTGAGGACACCTTCTCGACTTTCCGACTAGGAATTCTGAGTTGAGGGGGCGTGTTTGTTTGCTTGTTTGTTTGTTTCTTTGTTTGTTTTTTTGTTTGTTTTTCCAACCTAGTTGAGTTTTAGTTGAACGCAGCATTAGCCTTTTGAAACGTAAACAGAAATGATAATATTAGTTAATATCTCATCAATATCCTCATAGTTGTTAGCAAATTGCTGTGGCACTTATAAGCGAAATAAAACTTCTGTGTCCTGCAGTTCCAGGAAAATAATCGACTTCCAGCTGGTAACAGTAACTTCATCACACTACCTGGAAGTTGATTATTTTCCCATTACAGCATGACACTGTGTGTGTTTTATTCCTTTCTTAACGATTATACAAATAGTGCTAGATGTTTGCAGAAAATTACTACAGTACAAAACTGTTGGTGATTATTGGAACCTATTTTTCATTTCATGTCATTTCATTTTTTCCCCCCATAATTTAATTCAAAAAGTGGAACTTTCATATATGCTAAATTCATTACACATAAAGTGAAATATTTCAAGCCTTTTTGTTTGTTTTAATCTTGATGATTACGGTTTACACCCCATGGGAATAATAACACAGCAATGTCGACCTGAGAAGACTCTAATCAGCTAATTAACTCAAAACACCTTTTTACTCAAAACACCGTTGCTCAGTGGTCCAAAGTCCTCTTTTCAGATGAAAGTAAATTCTGCATTTCATTTGGAAATCAAGGTCCCAGAGTCTGGAGGAAGAGTGGAGAGGCACAGAATCCAAGTTGCTTGAAGTCCAGTGTGAAGTTTCCACAGTCAGTGATGATTTGGGGTGCCATGTCATCTGCTGGTGTCGGTCCACTGTGTTTTCTCAAGTTGAAAGTCAATGCAGCGTCTACCAGGAGATTTTAGAGCACTTCATGCTTCCATCTGCTGACAAGCTTTATGGAGATGCTGATTTCCTTTTCCAGCAGGACTTGGCACCTGCCCACAGAGCCAAAACTACTAGTAACTGGTTTGCTGACCATGGTATTACTGTGCTTGATTGGCCAGCCAACTCGCCTGACCTGAATCTTGTCAAGAGGAAGATGAGAGACACCAGACCCAACGATACACACGAGCTGAAGGCCGCTATCAAAGCAATCTGGGCTTCCATAACACCTCAGCAGTGCCGCAGGCTGATTGCCTCCATGCGACGCCACATTGATGCAGTAATTCGTGCAAAAGGAGCCCCGACCAAGTATTGAGTGCATAAATTAACATACTTTTCAGAAGGTCGACATTTCTGTTTTATAACTATAGATATTCCTGTAGATTAGTAGTAAATTAAATTCCGATGTTGCGATATGTTAGTGATGGGAGTGGGAGCGGAAAGATTAAATGTTACGCTGTGTATGTATATAACATTTTTGGTTCGCATTTACAAACAATACTTATTTCTAACACTTTTATTTTCACTCTGAGGTCAACATTTTCGAACGTTGAAATCGCACTGAAAAGAACACAAGTGTTAGGGATATCTTCAGCCACCCTGAGAATACAATCACACAGGTGCACGCTGGAGAAAATTGCTCTTCTCTCTCGCGCGCAGACTTGTAGAGATGACACATAACGAGACGTAATATTCTCTCTCTCTCTCTCTCTCTCTCTCTCTCTCTCTCTCTCTCTCTCTCTCTCTCTAACTCTCTACCTTGTTGAGACATCGCATTAGAAGAAGAAAGAGGGTGGGTATCATCTCACGAACACAGAATACATTTCCAAAGACACAAATCCAAAGACAAGCACACAAAGCTGAATTATAATTCACTTTTGGATAAATTTTCTTAGATGGATCCACCTACAGTATATGTGACATGTTCCACTGATATTTATACAGTATATACATTTATAAATATGTATGTAAAGTAGAAAATAAAGGCATTTTAAACACAGGTGAAGTGTCCTTCATACTGTATGCATGTTTCAAGTAAATCACTTCAAACATTCATGAAACAACATTTTTTCCTGTCCCAGATTGCTATAACTACACTTTACCTCATTACAATAATTAAAAAATGTATTTATTATTATATTTGTGTATTAGTGTACATCTAAAACTCTAAACAGCAAAAAAATGTGATTATTTTAAAGGGGGGTGATTCTTTTCTATACCCACTGTGTGTGTGAGAGAGAGTCACAACAGCTAAATGGCTCCACAATCTTAGAAATCTTTATAAAATCAGGATACTGCATTTTTTAAATGCTTAATACATCTGGCATTATGAGGTTTTCTCACTAAAGTGATGATATGTAGCCTGGAGTGAGTTACTTAAAGGGGAATTAGGTAGCAGGAAGTCATTCGTACAGGCAGGTCATTTGTCTCTTTATGGGACTCGATGCTCCTGCCGTTCTGGGATCACGGAGGGAAACAGATGAGAGGCTTTTTTTTTCCCATCATAAGCTATCTATAAACAGCTGTGTGACTCTGAGCGTGCCTTTTGCTCCATGCTGTATATCTTTTTTATCGTCGAGTGTGATATCCCAAGACGGGACAACAAGCCTGAGCCCTTACTGATGAAGTGACCTAGTAAACACAGAACAAGACACAAGTAGAGCTGCTTAATAAACTGCCGAGGAAGCTAGAGAAAATAATAATAATAATAATAATAATAATAATAATAATAATAATAATAATAATAATAATAATAATAATAATAATAATATTAATAATAAAAACATGGACTCAAGAGGTCAACATTTAAAGGAAAATAGGTAACAAAAGCAGTTCACACTGTTACACAACATGCATGAAGTGGCGAGGAACTCGAAAGCATGTAGAACTTCCATCAGGTACAAAAATGTCTAAATAATGGAATAGCATGCTAAAGTTAAACGCTCTTAAGTAGAACATTTTTAAAACAATAATAACTCTTACATATCTGATGAACCCTTAAATAATCCTTGAAGAACCCCTTTCTCTAAGAGTGTGTGTATTTACTGGGTAAGTGTGCAGCACAAAATCCAAATTATTGCTCATTATTTTCTTAATATCTAGATCCTGTCAGGAGTTGAACGTTTAGCTTCTCAGTACTTGGCACACTCTGAGAACCAAGGGCTTTGAGCTTCTTAGCTTCTTCAAAGAGTTTTATTTGGAACCTGACAGGGAAAAACACTGTCATAGGGTTCTAGATAACCATCTACAATAACAAGGTTCTAATTTTTCTAGTGTATCCCTAAGGGTTCTTTGGATGTCCTTTTGGTGGAACCCTATCAGAAGTGTTTCCCATCAGAAAAGGTTTTAAATAGAAACCTTTTTTGGAAGATTAGAATTCTTACCAATCTAACAGACCCTTAAAGATCCCTTGAAGAACCCTTGATGAACCCCTTTCTCTAAGAGTGTGTGTATTTACTGGGTAAGTATGCAACACAAACTCCAAATTATTGCTCGTTATTTTCTTCTTAATATCTAGATCATGTCAGGAGTTGAACATTTAGCTTCTCAGTACTTATCCCACTCTGAGAACCAAGGGCTTTGAGGTTCTTGGCTTCTTCAAATACTTTTATTTGGAATCTGACACGGAAAAACACTTTGTCGTAGGGTTCTAGATAACCATTAAGTGTTCCCAAACAGAGACAACCAAAGAACAACAAGGGTTCTAAAATTTCTAGTGTAGCCTTAAGGGTTCCTTGCCATCCTTCTGGGGGAACCCTACCAGACGTGTTTCCCATCAGAAAAGCTTTTAAGTACAAACCTTTTTTTTTGGAAGATTAGAACTCTTACTTCTCTAACAGACCCTTAAAGAGCCCTTGAAGAACCCCTTTCTCTAAGAGTGGGTGTATTTACTGGGTAAGTATGTGGCACAAACTCCAAATTATTGCTCATTATTTTCTTCTTAATATCTAGATCCTGTCAGGAGTTTAACATTTAGCTTCTCAGTACTTGGTATGCGCTTAAAAAAAAAAGGATTCATCGGATTGTTGTTCGCCTCCTAAAAAAAGTTTTATTGGGAACTATTTCTGATAGGGAAGTAGTCCGTTGTAGGGTTTTACATAGAACCTAATGGTTCATCCAGAGAGATGAGGGACAGCCAATGAACTATGAATGGTTGTAAATAAGTCTTTATGGCAGATCAGCATGAGAATTTGTGCATTTTTGTTTAGAATTAAGTCAGGGATGAAATTTTGTGCAAATTCAAACAACTGCTTTACCAGATCATATTATCCAGATTTTTCAGAAACTGCACCAATAGAGGGATAAACAACTAACACGTCATCCTGTAGCATGCCATTTGTGTGCCATCTGTTTAGAAGTATTAATTTGACTTAAGTTATGGCAGTAGCGGATGTTAAGTTGTGTAGAATTTCTTATTTATGAGAGAATGACACATTGTACTTTTTATGTGCTTATGGGAAACATTCAGGGAACAAGTTCCTGTTGTTTTTTTCATCTGTAGTGTTTTTTGTGTAGGAGTTTGGTTTCAGATGTCAATAACATTTAAAGTTGTACTGTTTTAGACCATTGCACCACATTAGGACTCCCAGCAAACTTTACTTTATCATGATGCAATCAAACTGCAACTTAAAGAAAAAAAATACAAAATAAGCAAATCGCCCTAGGCAGAGAGAAAGTCTTCTTGTGGTATGATTGACGTGCTCGAGCTCACAGATTCCACAGCCAGCATTCACATTTTTACCGACTGAGTCAATCACCATAAATTAAATCCGACATCCTTCACAGGGTTTGACACTAAATTATTCCTTCATCACAGACAGACATCCGTCAGCACTGCGCAGATGCGGGATTTACATAGTAATGGGAACTCGTGCTCCGACTGAAGAACCTGAACGAGAGCCGGAGACGTGGAATGAGCTCAAATTGAAATGCTTTATTTCTTTAATTGCACGCGTGAATCGAAGGAACTGATGACAGCCAGGAATCCGTCACTCCAAGCCTCGATTCAGACACTCGGAGGACACGCCCCTGATGAGGAATGTGTTCACATGTAAATGAGGATTTAAAGAGTTCAAGCTGCCTTATTCAAGTTCCTGCTGTGAATAAAAGGAGAATGAAGACAGCCTGTGATGGGGTATTCTGAATTCTGACTGGTCAGAAAAGTGCTGATTAATTTTCTGACAGTAGTTCAGCTGCTGGATTTGGGCAGTTTATCCCATTCTTCTTGGCAGATCCTCTTGAGCTTACATCTGATTGGATGGCGAGCGTCTATGAACTGCCGTCTTCAGGTCTCTCCACAGATGTTTGATGGGCTTTAAGTCTGGGCTTTGGCTGGGCCACTAAAGGACATTCAGCCATTGTTTTGACTGAATGCTTAGGGTCATTGTCATGTTGAAAGGTAAACTCTGGAGGACGTTCTTCAAGGATGTTCCTGTATTTGGCTGAATTCATCCATCCCTCAATCGTTACCAGTCTCCCTGTCCCTATGGCTGAGAAACACCCCTATACATGTTGCTGCCACCACCATGTTTTCACCATTTTTGCCAGACATAGTGCTTGCTGTTCTGCCCAAAGACTTCAATTTTCATCTCATCAGACCAGAGAATCTTTTGTCATATACCTTTTACTCAACAGTGGCTTCTGTCTTGACACTCTGCCATGAAGGCCTGATTTATGGAGGGCTGCAGAGATGGTTGTCCATCCAACAGGTTCTCCCATGTCTTCACATGACTTTTGGAGCTCTTTTAGAGCGAATATTGGGTTCTTTCTTAACTCACAGACCAAGGCCCTTCTTTCCTGGATGCTCAATTTGGCCAGACAGCCAAACTCTAGGAAGGCTCAAGGTTGTCCCAAGCTTCTTCCTTTTCAAAATTATTGAGGCCACTGTGGTCCTGGGAACACTCAAAGCCTTAGAAATTATTTTGTATACTTGCCCTGATCTATGCCTTGACACAATTTGATCCTGTAGATTCACAGACAGTTCTTTGGACTTCATGGCTTCGTTTTTGTCTTGACAATGCAATGTAAATTATGGGCCATTACAGACAGTGGTGTGTACCTTTCCAAATCAATTCCAATCAATTCAAATTGCAACAAGTGAACTCCAATTTGTTCTAGACACATCTCAAGGATAATTAAAGCAAACAGGTTGCACCTGATCACAATTTGGGGTACCACATCAAAGGGTCTGGATACTTTTGTGAATAAGAGATTTCAGTTTTTGATTTTTAATTAATTTTCAAAAATCTCTAAAAACATTTTTTTTCTTTGTCTTTATGGCTGATTAAGTGTAGATTGGTGGGTAAAAATGGCAATTATATCCATTCACAAACAAATCTACAACACAGTAAAGGGTGCAACAGGTAAAGGGGTCTGAATACTTTCTGAATCTGCTGTATAATGCATTGAAAGTGAATTTATAGTGTATAATTTATGCAATTTTTAAAAAGTATTCATTTTGATTTATGATTTATATATTATTTAGAAATAAATAAATAAATAATATTTAAAAATCACAACGATAAAGTGACAAGTAATTATAAATCAATGAAATAATACATAAATATATTCAAATGTATTTTTTTAAATACTACACTATACTAAACTAAACTTTCTGATACACCAAAGTATTTTATTTTTAATACTTTTTTTTTTTGATTGATTGATTGATTGATTGATTGATTGATTGATTATATATGTATATTTTCAAATGACAAGAAATCCCTCCTATTAAACCCTCCAATTCTATACATTTTGGAAAATAGGAAACAATAAGAGAAGAAGAAATTGTTGAACTTTTACTCTTCTTCTCCTTGATAAACAAGCAGAGCTTCCTCCAGTGTGGGTTTTAAAATAACCTGGATAATGACACGTCTCTGAGAGATCCTGTCACCGAACTCTCCATGTTGTTGTTGTTTTCTGCTCATCGTCCACTCATCTGGAACTTATCACACTTTTTATTATGAGGCTGATTTTAATGAGTCACAGTAGATTTGTGAAATCGCCACTACAGTGTCCAGATTTCTGACACATATCACAGTGTGAGCCATTATACCTGGAGATGCTGCTTCCTGCTGCCTGTAACTATGTGTGTGTGTGTGTGTGTGTGTGTGTGTGTGTGTGTTTGGGGGTTGGTGGGGACTTTAGACTTAGACTTAGATCCTCCTGCACTGTTTGGCACATTGGGCGGCAAGGTGTCTCCATCGAGATCGATCAGCTGCGGCAGCTTTGGCTTCATCCCATGAAATTTCAAGGGCTTTCAAATCATCATTGAAGGTCCGACGCCAGGTTATTCGGGGGCGACCTTGCTTCCGTCTTCCTCTTGGTGGCGTCCATGTGATGGCAGATTTTGGTAGGCGTGTTGGTTGTTGGCGAAGAATGTGGCCTCCGAGTCGCATACGCCTCTCAGTCACAATGTCATTGAGAGGGCGGGTGGCAGTTCGGCAGTGAATCTCTTCGTTGGTAATGCAGTCTCGGTATGAGACTCGCAGGATCCGTCGCAGCTACCTCTGTTGCGCGACGTTGAGCCTTCTTGCAATCTTTGCAGATGTCTTCCATGTTTCGCTGGCGTAAATTGCAGTCGGGATGACGATGGAGTTGAGTAGGCGAACCTTCGTCGTCACATCGATCTTCTGGGTCGACCAAATCGGCAACAGCTACATCATGGTTGGCATCTCCATCGCTTGCAAGGACGCTACCCAAGTATGTGAACTTGTCAACCTCCTCAAGTTGCTGTTGTCCAACCGTAATGGGGTTACAGGCTGCCGAATATCCAATCCTCATAATTTTGGTCTTGTTTCCGCTGATTCGTAAGCCAACCTTCTTGTTCCAAGCTTTTTGTCATAGCCACCATGTTCTTCTTAATGTCTGCGAGGAGGGCGATGTCATCGGCGAAGTCAAGGTCCGTTAGGCATGTTGGTGCTAGCCGTGGAATTCCAAACCCGTCCTGATCCATAGCAATCTGCATTACGAAGTCGATGGACAATAAAAAGAGGAAGAGGGATAATATACACCCTTGCCTCACACCGGCTTCGATGGCGAAGAAGTCCGTGTTTCCATCCTCCGTTCATACATAGCAGCTGGATCCAAGGTAGAGGTTTCAGAAGACCTCAACAAACCGCTCCGGGATGCCATATGACCTCAGTACGCTCCTAAGTGAGTCTCGATGGATACTGTCAAAGGCCTTGGTGAAGTCGACGAAGTTGATAGAAAATCACTGTTGGTATTCCAAGCTCTGCTCGATGATTGTTCTTAGGACAAAAATCTGCTCAGTACACGATCTGCCGCTGCTTAATCCGGCTTGTTCTTCTCGAAGCTTCTGATCCACAGCTTTTTGAAGTCTTCTGAGCAGGATGATGCTGAAAACCTTTCCAGGAACCGAGAGGAGTGTGATTCCATGCCAGTTGTTACAATCCGCCAAATTGCCTTTCTTTGGGAGCTTCACGATGACACCTCTTCGCCAATCTTCCGGTACTTGCGCTGTTGCCCAACAGGAATTTAGAAGGTCCATCATTTCTTCGATGAGGCGTTGTCCACTGTGCTTGAGCATTTCCGCAGACACCATATCCAGGCCAGGCACTTTGCCATTTTTCAGGATTCGAATCGCAGTCGAAGTCTCCGCTGTTGTGATTGCATCTGTCCTCACTTCCAGGTCGTTTGCTCGATCCGCAGAAGCGAAGGTGAACGTGGTCCTGGGGGGAGGCTGGTTCAAGGTTTCTTTGAAGTGTTCAACCCATTGGGGCTTTTTGCTCTTCTTTGGTCAGCAGCGTTTTGCCATTCTTGTCTTTGACAGGTGCACCCTGCCCGGTCTTCGTGCCGGTAAGGTCCTGGACAATGCGGTATAGCGTCTTGGTGTCATTCCTTTCCACCGCTGCTTGTGCTTCTTGTCCCTTCTGGTCCAACCAGTCACGTTTGTCTCGTCTGCAACTTCTCTTCACTCTTCGGTCCAGTTCTCGATAACGTTCTGTCGTGGCCACCCATTCCTCCTCCATTTTTGCTTGGTCACGCTTCTGTCGAGCCGATCTACGTTCATTGATCTGATCCCATGTTTGTTCCTGGATCCAACGTTCCTTGTATGTTCCTCGCCTTCTTCCGATAGTAGTCTCAGCACTTCCAGTGATTGCCTGTGTCAGCCTCGTCCATCGTTGTTAAATGTCAGCATCTGCCTTTTCTATCAGTACCTCGAACTTGTTCCTTAATTCAAGTGTAAATCGTTCGGCCACTGCCCGGTCTTTAAGTTGGTCCACTGCGAAGGGGCTGTTGCATTTGTTGGAGCTTCAATCGGAGTCGACACTTCGCTAGGAGGAGATAGTGGTCAGAACCAATATCCGCCCCCCTGCAAGCCCGCACATCTAACAGCGATGATCGCCACCGTTTGCTTATGCAGGCGTAATCGATCTCGTTGAGCGTTTCTCCATCTGGCGACCGCCATGTCTTCTTATGGATCTGCTTATGGTCGAAGTATGTATTTCCGATCGATAGACCTTTTGCTGCACAGAGAGAGATTAGCCGGTCTCCATTGTCATTGGTTTCTGTGGCTGAGCCATGTGGGCCCATGACGTGTTCCAGACCATGACGCTTCTTGCCAGTCTTTGCACTGAAATCGCCGATGAGCAGAATGATGTCGTGACGGGGGGTTTCATTTAGGGTCTTCTGTAGTTGGTCGTAAAACTCATCCTTGTTGGTATCTTCTGTGTCTTCGATCAGGGCATATGCTTGGATGATTGTAACCTTGGCATGGTTGGTTCGGAATCGGGCAGTGATAATACGGTCACTAACAGGCTTCCAGCCTATGAGTGCTGATGCCGCCTTGATGGACATAACGATTCCCACTCCACGTCCATGTTCGGTGTCATGGCCTGAATAAATGATGACCTTCCCATCGCTGACCATGCGCCCGGTGTTTGTCCAACGCATCTCACTGACCCCAAGGATGTCCATACGGTATCGGTCGAATTCGTTTAGGAGTTGAACCAGCTTTCCACACTGGAATAGCGTTCGTACATTCCATGCTCCAATTTTTGTTAGTAACTTGGCATTGAAAATTGAGCCTCGCATCGGGTGATGGACGTCCAATGGGATTTGATCCACCACCGTCACAGGAGACTGTCCATCTTCGCCGCCGGTTAGTCGATCTTGTTGATTTCTTCTTGCCGTTTCCGTAGCACTGAAGTTTTGACGGGGTAGGGTCGCTGGCCCTACTCCCAACCCTCCTCCTTTCTCAGCCGGGCTTGGGACCGTCCATGGCGGAGTTGGTTGGTGGGGTGGTACACAATTATTTTCGACATTACATCATTTAAGTTGCTGCTTAAAGTAAATGTTCCATAACAACATTTTAACATGATGATCTTAAAGTCTTAAAATGAATCCTCAAATTGTATTTGATCAATTTTGCTCAAATCTTTAATAAAATAAACACTCATACTGTTTTTATGTCTTTCCAGAACAACAATGTTGGTCTTCAATGTATCCTTCAAACCTGACAAAAAAAAATCCTCAAATTAAATCAAGTTGGTCTTATCACTGATGTGACTAATATTTACGCAGGGAAAGTTCCTCATATTCAGAATCGTGTTACACACACCTTCTTAAGTTGATTTTCTGGGCTTGTAAGTCAAATGATTAAAATGGGGTCATTCCTATGTTCCCAGGGTCCTATGTTCCCCAGCTTTATATGGCACATAATGAACACAATGATTCGTTCACATAATGAACGAAATGGTCCTATGTCCCACAGTTCAATATTCTGTTAACAGACACTAAGTAAACTTTTCAATGGAAGCTAAGGTAGCTATGACCTTTTGTGATTCCATGACTCCAATCATTTGTTTAGTTCCCTCAATTCCAGGCCTAGTATACTGAGAGCCATATGGCAGTGCTGGGGAACAGAATACCACAGTTCCCACAATAACCCATGTCACATTAAGCGAATACAGAGCTGGGAACATGTTTTTCAGGTTCCCATTGTGTGCAATATAGAGACAGAGAACATAGGACCCTTTGTCATGTGTTCATTATGTGTTATATAAATCTGGGGAACATATGACCCTGGGAACATAGATATGCTCCCATTAAAATCACCCCTGCCTTTAAACACAGGTTTTTGGGAAACTTTGCTTGTGTCTTGTCAGTTAGCTCTATGGATGTGAGAGTTTTACCTCAGTAGAGACACAATGTGGAGGGTAATAAACCAAGCCATGACACTACCTCCACCATGTTTCATAGAGGAGCTTGTATGTTTTGGATCATGAGCAGAGCCTTTCTTTCTCCACACTTTGGCCTTTCCTTTCCACTTTCCATCACTTCAGTAGAGGTTAACTTTGGTTCCAGAACTTTTGTGGCTCATCTCTGTATTCATTTGAGAATTCCAATCTGGCTTTCTGGTTCTTACTGCTGATGAGTGGCAAAAATGGTTGGATACTTTTTTTTTTTTTTTTTGGAAAACATTGCTCGTGTCTTGTTAATTAGCCATATGGACGTGAGAGTTTTATCTCGGTGGAGACAAATATCTTGTTAAAATGAATAGAGAAGCCGATTTACGAGTGTCAGCGCTGCTTGTATCCCATATAAACAGCAGTTCTTTGAATTTTGTTCTGCTAGCCGATAGTGAAGCTCCGTGGGAGGATAATAAACCGTGGAATTTTCACAATCCTGACATTTTTCATCTGTCTCAGTAACACATGCGCAGAACATCACTGGGGTTTTTTTAAGTTAAATATTTTTAACAACTTTTTGTTAACGATGGCCTTGAGTTGTTCTTTTTTTTTCTCTTCTTTTAATTTCCAAAAAAAGCTATTTCCAATTAAACATTTCAAGGATAAAGATATTTTCTTTCGTTTTATTATGTGGTCAGCCCGTTTGCAGCCGTAGTTTCAGCATATCCAGGGATCTGAGGGTTTTATTTTGAATCTTTTTCGACCTTTCATCTGACAGATAATAACAAATCGTTTCCCGTTATAGATGTTCAGTCTGTACTTTATTAATGATCCAATTGAACCTTGTATTTCTCAGGGACCAATTATTTTGTTTGTAAAGACAGCTAGCGCTAATGCGGTGCTATAAAATTCCCGCGACTACACTGCTCCGCTTTTAAGCGACAGGCCGCTCCGAGGCTCACGCTGCGAGTTTGATCCGTACTGAGATTTGCCTTTGAAAGATCAGTTCGGCTCTTCATTCACAGCTGGCTGCTTTCTGTTTTGTCTCTGTGTGTGTGTATGAGAGAGAGAGAGAGAGAGAGAGAGAGAGGGAGATAAAGTGAATATCACTGAGACTTTTGGCCAAATTAATCACAGAGCTACTGTACCTTTTTTCTGAAACAATACTAATGCACTAAATCCACAAAAATCCATGTTTCCTCAAATAAATGTAGCACAAGAGTCATTTATTATGAGAATAACTTACACATGCTGAATATCAATGCCTAGGCATTTGTTTACCATTGTGTCATGTGCTTTGACTTAGCCTTAGCATTAGCAAGCTGAGGTAACACCGGTAACTTTGAATGCCAAAAATGGTGTCTTTTCAAATCGTAAAAATCAAGTCCAGGACTAAAACTTTTAATGGAACTAGCTGTCTTTTTTATTCATGGTTAGCTTGTTAGCAAGGCTGTTAGGTGTTTTTTTAACCCATACAGTGGCTTGCATAAGTATTCACTCCCCTGGAACTTTTCCACATTATGAAGTGTTTTACAAGCTTGTAGTTTCAATCAGTGTTTGGTTAAAAAAATTGCTAAAATGAATATGGCTGTCACGTTGTAGGTAGAAACGGAGGTGAAGTTGGATGCAAGTGCAGATTTTTAATAAGAATGAAAAATGTAAACTAAATACAAAACAGGACTCAGGAATACACAAGGCTGGAAAACAAAACATAAACCTATGACTGGAACAAGAAACAAGAAAACTGTGGTAAGAAAGGCAACGAAAGATAAATGTGTGCAGTGAAAGTGTGGCTCCCAAAACGTGAATCAGGTGCAGATAGTCATGTGATGTGGTCAGGTGAGGTGCAGTGGCTGATGGGAATTGTAGTCTCTAGTTCTTTTGCTGGTATATACGTGACAATGGCACAAATGCAACTCCACCTAAAGTCAGTGACTGAGTAATGACCAAGAGGCAATGATGTAGGTAATGATGCTACCACCCCCATGCTTCACAGTAGTGATGGTGTTCTTATGGTGTTGGGTTTACGGAAAATGCCATGCTTTGTGCCAAGTCTTTATATTCCAAGTCCTAACATAAGGTAAACCTAACCTTTTTTTTTCAGTAATCAGTACACCATGGCAAAAATTGGCCAATGAAATTGGCTGGTTGAATTTAAGCACCACCCTTGTTGATCCAAGTCTTGCCCTAAGACTCCATATGGGCAGTGGTAGCTCAGTGGTTAAGATGTTGGGTTACTGATCGGAAGGTCATGAGTTCAAACCCCAGCACCGCCAAGCTGCCACAGTTGGGTCCCTGAGCAAGGCCCTCAACTGCTCAGATGTGTAAATGAGATAAATGTAAGTCACTCTGGATAAATGCCATAAACATAAATGTTATATTTCTATACAGCATTAGAGATCCACACATTGAAGTATGGTATCATCATGTTCAGAGTTGGCACTTCTCTGACTTATCCTCTCTTTACCCTGACCACTGACTTTTGTTGGATAGCTTCCTCTAGGCAGAGTTGCAAATAATATTCTTTTCATTTTGTAAATAATGGATTTAAAGGTGCTCCGTCAGATGTTCAAAGTTTGGGATTTTTTTTTTTTTTTTTTTTTATAACCAAAGGTTCAAGGGAGTGAATACTTGCCCCTATGAAAGCCACTCTTTGCCAGTTCAAGGCTAGCATTATAACAGTTATCATTTTTTCTGCTAGCTAAATTACTGTAGGTAGCTATAAAGTTTAGTGACATTGTTTTCTTTGAGATATTTTAGCATTCTTTCTTTGCTAACAGTTACATTGCAGAATTCTCAACCTTAACACAGGGACATTGCTGTAAATGTAATTCTTACAACTCTGGGATTTCAGTTAAATGAATATAAACTAAATGACATTTTTTGCTCACACGGACTGCAGCGTATCTTTTCTCAACCCGGTCATTGTCTGGTTTTGAATGACAGAACTATCAACTTGCTCCAAAAGAAGCTTGCTTGTGCTTTACTTTCTTCCCCGTGATTAAAATTCTGCAGAGAAGACCATAGAGGAGAAGGATACTTTCTCTCCCTCTCTCTCTCTACCATACTTTAATAGCCTTTTTTCTTCTCTCAGATTGAAACCAGGCCACACAGTCACTCAATAATGAAGCGACGGCGGCGAGAGGAAAGTCACGGGTCATTGGTGCGACTTCTGCTGCCCCCGTGCCCCTTATTAACCGAGCTTTAACCGCATTCAGTTCCAGGCTCAGGTGTGCGAGTCTCACAACCGAGCTCTGGATTTACTCCCAAGTGCCGGGAAAAGCTGGAGAGAATAACAGATCACTATTCAAGTAAATCCTGCTTGTGATGTTTGATGAGTCAGAATTGGGAGATGAAAAGGCAGTTTGTTAAGAACAGAAGCAGGGACAGATCTCTAGGGGGCGCTAGAGAACAGCATCAGTAAATTGACCTAATTCGTAAAAATAAAAAAAAATGTATTCAGTAGCCAGTCCCTCCAGGATTTTGCGATCACAGAAATTAATGCAAAATCAAGCAAACTCCACAATATTCGGAGGAGCTTACAATTTTTCAAAATTAACGAACATTTTCCACAGATTTTGGCCAAAATGTGTCATGTGACTTCATCACAGCGCGCATTCAGCCAAAGCCCTCTTCGATTCACATACATCAAACATGAGTACAGCTAAAAGGTTTCATTTACCAACAAACATCACTAAAAAGACCGTGCAAAGCAATTTCGTGCAACTGCAATTTCACCAATTGAAGTTGTTTTTCGCAGCAAAAAAAGCACAAAAAACTCCACAAACTGCATCGCAAATTTTGAAGAAAAAAAAAATCTAAATCAAAAATCAAAATCAAGCATTTTTGGCCTCAACAATCACAACAAAAAGCTATTTAAAAAACATTTTTAAAAATGTATTTTAATTGATTTTTTAATTTTATATATATATATATATATATATATATATATATATATATATATATATCACACTTTACTTCGAATAAAAACAGTAAAACCCAGAATAAACACTAACACTGCTTTTCCATCATGGAGGAATTTATTACTAGTGAAAGGGATGACGCTGGACACGGAATTAGTGATGTTCCTCATAGACAAGTCTGTACACACAATCAGTATAAGGCTTTGAATTTTTTGAATGGTCGGCTAACAGTGCTAACACCACGAGTGAGAGTCAGCATAAAAGCTTAGGAGAACTCATTACAAAGAAAAACAGGAAAGCGAAGACTCGCTTAACCGTTTTCATCAATCTGTCCGAGCCCAAAACTATTGAAGTATGAAAACCATTGAGTATTTTGTGTACTACAAGACTAAAGCTAACCCCAACCCACAATTCCTCTAATCACGTCTACAGATACCTGAGCTCAAGGTCCAAGTGTGAAGTGATTGGCTTACATGTGTCACTGCTACAATTAGCATAGGCTGGGGTTTTGATTCGAAGAGAGTGTTTGTGCTCATAGTCAAGCCTGAATTGTTTTCTCTGAGCACTCATGGCCGCACTCGTGGCCCGACTCGGCGGCGTGATGCTGATTGTAATGACCCATGAGAGCCATTCTGCTGCTGGATGGAGAGAATCCGCGGGAGTCGTGAGGATCCTCTCGAAGCCGACAGCCCCGTAAAGGGCACCGTTTCTTTTGATTTTAAAGTTTATGACCTTGTAAACTTTGGACATCGAGTAAATGAGCTCTCCAAACAGCAGTGATTGTTTCCGATGAGTGGCTGGACTATCGTCTCGTCTCGTCTCCTGATCCTGTCTAACGCGAAAGTTTAAAACACACACAAAAAAAAATTAACAGTCAACTTTAAGCAATTTAAATTTAAGCAAAGTCATTAGAATTCTTCTAAAAAAATTTAGGGGGTGGTCTTACCATTATTTACCTTTCTGTTTTCTCAGGGGGTTGCTTTTAAAAAGCACTGTCGGCTTCCAAAAGAAAATATAAAAAAAACAGAAATAAGTGACATCAAGCTATATTTTTTCTTTTTTTTTTTTTTTTGTTTTGTTTTGTTTTGTTTTTCCTGACTGTCACACCAGCAACAGACAATTCACCACCAGGCCACCAGATGGCACCCTTCCCTGCATTTTCAACTCTTTCTCATTGGTTATTTCCTGCCACAAACATATAAAACAAAAATAATCACATGGACATTAAATTAAACAGAAAACCTTGCCTTTCTGGGTCCCCCCTTTAAGAAAACAATCATACAAAGTGTTGGTGAAAACTTATAATTGTTAGTGAGCAAATCTAGCAAATATAATAACTAGCAAGCTAGGCTAGATAGTTAGCCAGCACTAGCTAAGAGAGTAGGAGAGTGTCGTTTTGGTTACAATCTCAGTCACGTGAAAGGGTTTTTTTTTTTGTTTTGTTTTTAATATCAGCAGTCTAGCGATTTGTCTGAATAAAAGTAGTGTGAAAGCAGACTACACATTTGTGGAAAAGTGAACAAACAAACACCCCCCCCACACCCCCCCAGATCTCTAATCTTGAATCTGGTTCCGATTTGTGTCAGAGTCCCAGTTGCGTGGCTAATTTTACACATCTCACAGCTGAGACTGTCAGCGCGAGCTGGAATAAACACAGCTGCTAACACGGAAAGAGAAATAGACTTTGCCTACAGAGAGACGTGGGTTTTTTTGTTTTTTTTGTTTTTTGTTTTTTTCTCTCCTGCTGAACAATCAATTCGGGTGTCATTTCAAAAAACAAACCACAACAGCAACAAACCTCCAGTCCACAGTGGGTTTAAAGAGCTGATGAGGTTGTGGTATCTGATTTCTAATTGCAGTCTAAGTGGGACAAAGTGTTAACCCCGGGCTGAGAGAGGACGTGGAGCTGAAGCGAAAGAAAAGAAACAGATACGGATACGGATACAGATATCCCTGCGTGACATCCATGTTTGTCGTCTAATCCAAACGTTCATTTTTGCGCACCCAAAAATATGAAGCATGTCACTAGCAAAACAAACCTCCTGTATTCCGTTCCTTATTATTTGCTGCCTTCCGGAACCATATGTCGAGCCGCCTAGTAAGCATAGCTAGCGAGCGAGTGCAACACACTGAATTTATCACCGCTTAACGGTCCAGAACAGCCCTAGCGGCATATCTGGTGCACTGATTAGCGTGATGGAGTGTAGCGATGGCAGGCATACGGCCGCGGCTGGAGCCGAATAGTCACTCTCTGCTTCCAAATGGCCATTACGTGCCCTGTGGCCTGTGTAGACGTTGTGTCTGACTTTACACACTGGCCCTTAATGATGTGTCCCATTGTCCCGCACTGTCACAGCTAATAAACTCCAGCTAGCACCGTGTACGCTAGTCGACTGCTAACACACCTCGAGCGCAAGGAGATGGCCGAGAGGGGAGCGGGAGAGGGGAGCAAATTTCCAGGAATGAATTCAGCGGAAAAAGGACGCATCGTAAACATGGGACTGTTTAGCATGAAACTTTATGTTTGGCATGAGGAGGATCGTTCACGTTGATAATCCTTGATTTAAAAGATTTGTAAGATTAGCTCTGGAAAGTTTTGGTATATCAAACATATTTTGTATCATCATTTTCAATATTTACACATAAAGGACTTTAATATTACTATAACATTTAACCCTTAAACACACACTTCAGGACGTCGTCCAGTGCCCTCCCCCTTGTTAATTTTTTCACATTAGACCTCCATCTGTTTATCATCAACAATATAACAATATTGAATCTCTCACGGCTCAATAAGTGCAATTCACGTTTATTTCACGTTATATTGTTTTGGTAAACAATGATGATGCAATGTGTCAATCATAATTACCTCAGACATAAAAGAAACGTGACATGGCTCAGCGATTTACTGCAGAACAAGTTTCTAATCAAACATTAGCAAAACGTTTATGTGTTTAAGGGTTAAATTGGCTGCTAAGATGTGATCATGAACCTGACGGTTAAATGCACAACCAGTGTGTGTGTGTGAGTGCGTGTGTTTATATGAGGAACTTCCAGGCCCCTAACCTGGGCTGATTAGCATCCCAGATGGGTCGCACACCTCAAGACAGTCACGCTGTGCCGCTCATTAGCAGCACCTCTCCGGGGAATGCTAACCGTCTCGTGCACGCGCGGTCTCGTGCTCTTCGGTCCTCATCCTTATGTGAGTGTTGCTCTGATACACCGTCGCCAGAACTGTCCACATCTGCTGGCAATCAGGGATGTTACATATCTCAGCAAAAAGGTGATTAGGAATTATTTTAGCCAGTTTTAATAACGTCCCAGAAGAGCAGACTGTTGAGGTAAAGTAGATGCTAAACATGACACAGAGGGATAAACGGCTAACACTTTGCTAATACTTCTGCCCAAAATGATGCTTTTTCAGAGGAGCTAACATCGCTAACAAGAAAATCCTAGCAAACCAAATGAACAAACAGAACCTTCATGGGAACAGTGGTGATGAGTAAGTATTTGTCGGGAACAGTAGTGATCAGTGATTGTTTTTTAAGAACACTGGTGATCAGTGATTAGTTGTTGAGAACAGTGATGTTCAGTGAGTGGTTGCTGAGAACAGTGGTGATCAGTGATTAGTTGTTGAGAACAGTGGTGATCAGTGATTGGTTGTTGAAAACAGTAGTGTTCAGTGAGTGGTTGTTGGGAACAGTAGTGATCAGTGATTGTTTTTTAAGAACATTGGTGATCAGTGATTAGTTGTTGAGAACAGTGGTGTTCAGTGAGTGGTTGCTGAGAACAGTGGTGATCAGTGATTAGTTGTTGAGAACAGTGGTGATCAGTGATTGGTTGTTGAAAACAGTGGTGTTCAGTGAGTGGTTGTTGGGAACAGTGGTGATCAGTGATTGGTTGTTGGGAATTGTGGCGATCAGTGATTGGTTGTTGAGAACACTGGTGTTCAGTAATTGGTTGTTGAGAACAGTGGTGTTCAGTGAGTGGTTGTTGGGAACAGTGGTGATCAGTGACTGGTTGTTTGCAACCATGATGATCAGTGATTGGTCATCGAGAACAAAGGTGATCAGTAAGTGGTTGTTGGGAACAGTGGTGTTCAGTGAGTGGTTGTTGGGATCAGTGGTGATCAGTGACTGGTTGTTTGCAACCGTGATGATCAGTGATTGGTCATTGAGAACATTGGTGATCAGTAAGTGGTTGTTGCGAATAATGGTGATCAGTAATTGGTTGGTGAGAACAGCAGTGACCAGTGATTAGTTTTTGAGAACAGTGGTGATCAGTGAGTGGTTGTTGGGAACAGTGGTGATCAGTGATTGGTTGTTGAGAACACTGGTGTTCAGTGATTGGTCATTGAGAACACTGGTGATCAGTGGATGGTTGTTGGGAATAATGGTGATCAGTAATTGGTTGTTGAACATTGGTGATCAGTGGATGGTTGTTGGGAATAATGGTGATCAGTAATTGGTTGTTGAACATTTGTGATCAGTGGATGGTTGTTGGGAATAATGGTGATCAGTTGTTGGTCCTGCATAGTTTTAAGGTGTCTCCATAGCAACAGGACATAAATCGTGAATCCTATTCCTAAACAGTATATACTGGCAGCTCTTGCTTTTCTTTTCTTTTTCTACAATAGGTATTTTCGGTACCTGGTTCAATTTCTCATTTGCAATCTTTATATTTAGATTGTGCAGAATTCTGGAACTTGGGTGGTTCTTTAAGGGATCAATTTCCATAAATATGATGGTAATAATCAAAATTAGTCTTGGGTTAGTTTAACATTTTACAAGAGGTTAATTATAAAGGGTTTGTGCATCACTGCTACATCTCCAGCAGCTAAGCATGGAAGTGTTTCATGCCTTGCCGCGTTTCACCACAGGATGCTAATCTGATGCACAGTGGGACTGACCGAGTGCTATTTTGTCATTTCCACCCTCTCTGGTTGGTGCCAGTTGGGAAGGTGGGGGGCAGATGGGTTTTGGTGAGTATCCCGTTTATTTCCTGGCGAGTGGGCGTCTGCCTGCTTTCTGTTTGCTTTGGTTGTTTTATGTTTAGCTAAGTGGAATAAATTGATTGCAATATTATGACAATAATTAATAATGTGTAAGTACATAGTTATGTAGTTATGGTAATAAGGGACCAAACACAGAAATCAAAATACATCAGTGTTATGGACACAAATATGCTGTAAAAATGCAAAAATAATAAGAGATATTCACCTTAACTAATAAGGAGAGTTAACTGACTAATATTTCATGCTAACAGTAGTGATGAAAAGTACCAGTCTTTCCCTTACCAAATGATCGACTGATTGAAACTTTTTATTTTATTTTATTTTTTTTTTAGAAAAGTAGTACAATGACACGGGAAAGCGCTTTCCAATATAATCTACAGACACATTACACAGCATGAACCTGAGCACTATGGCTGTACAGCCATTTTAGCAGTAAGCGATTCAGAGAAAAGAGACCTTTTAAAGAACGGTTTAGCATCAAATTACAGCAGTTAGTGCTAAAAGCACGTTGAGCCGTGACCCTTAAATTGGATTGTACCTTTTGTTCCATAAACCTCGCGTTTAATTAGGAAACCCGACTCTGTGGAGCCTTTCAGGAAACCTGCATAAGCGAAACATATGAGAACTGGGCACGTGTAATAGGCAAAAGTGTTTTAATTTCTATTCCATCCTACAAGTACTTACAATATTTACAGTAACAAAAAAAGGAAGCAACCAAACAATCAATCAAAAAAAAAAAAATCATCAATAAAGGTTAATTGTTTTTAAAATTTCTTACAGTAGAATCAGTGTACAGTCTCATACGCCTCAATGTAGCACCTACTGCACTGGGTTTTGATTTGATTTGATTTACACTCTCATTAATTCATTGTTATTGACGCGTTTCTCATATTCTCATATTCAGTCATGTCACAAAGTAAAAAAAAAAAAAAAGTGATTATTAAAAAACGATCTAAGCATACACTATTTTATTTAAATTATTTTAGAGGTAGGCTATGGCTAGGCTTATCAGTAGTGTTGAATTAGAGAATCGGAGCTCAATAAGACTCAAATTAAAAAAGGATTAAGACGGATCAAGAATGTGAGCAAAATAATACAGCGGTGCAAAGACAGATTTTTATTTATTTATTTATTTATTTATTATAGCTGTGGTCACTGAGGAAGCATCTTAAGCTGTCATTTTAGTGTTCAGAACCCTAACCTTAACCCTAACCCTAACCCTTTTTCTTAAACTTAACCCTTCTGTTTGGGTTCAAAACAGTGTAATAAAAAAATCTACCAAAAAAACAAACAAAAATAAACGCCCCAAAAAATCCAACAAGAAAGTTGCTGAATGTTTCGTTTTAAAAATGAATCATTTAAAAATTTATTAATTTACCGTATTTTCTGGACTATAAGAAGTGACCAATACATTATAAATTGTCTTTTTATTTCTGTATTTCTTTCCTGAAAAGTTTTGCTATAGACAGACTTAAGATGCTGTGGTTGTAGCAACAATAATTTACTTATTTTCTATGCTAACATTATGCTAGTGTGTCCGTTTTTCAGTGCTTTATGGTAGCTATGTATGCTACGCCAGGACTTCTCGGAACGTTATAAGACAACGATCTGACAAATAAAAGCTACGTTTATAGAGTTAGTGTTAAACTGCACAATGCTCTAACGTGACAATGTGGCATTCATACAGTACGTCACTTACGTGAGGCATTTCAGACCTGCCAACCCTGAAGAGGAAAAATTCATAGTAAAAACGCAGCATATTTACGATATCGTCCTTTTCCAAATCGGCTGTGTAAGGCAGAAACAACTTGTCTGATTTAGTTCGAATGTAAACGCTAGAAAAGCTTTCAGTTGGAACCTTTTTTGAATATTTTCGCAGGAATTCCTAATAATTATATTTAACTGGTGTTAGCTATATACTTGTCTAGCTAGGTGGAACACACATACACAAAGATAGATTTTCTTTCATATTAGCAAACTCAAAACACTCCCCAAAGCAAGGACGTCTCGCAAATCCTACTGAGAGCATGTGAGGTGAGTGAGAAAGGGGGCGAGGCTTCCAGGGGGTTCGTTAACACTGACAGTTCGAAACTACTATGCAACTGTCAATCATTCCAGATTCGTACGTCAATTGATTCATCTGCTGTTTTTATTGGGGACGGGGGACGGGGGACGGGGTGGGGGAGGGGGTATTTTGAAAATATGTTTGAAAAATGGCTTATTTGTTAAATGGCGAGTTTTAATGCTACGTTAAATTTGCGGAGTTTGTACGCAAAATGCATAAAGGTTGTCAAATCTTAGACTTTGCCTTATATCCTTAACGTAAGTAATACTGTTTACAATTTTTAGCTTCAGTTGGACTCATTAAAAGTCATCTATGAGTTAAAACTCTACTTCGTGAAATCGTATACTACAATTGTTTTAAGTAGCCAAAATTTGTAAAAAAAAAATGAAGTACTGTTTAAGAGGTAGTCAAAAAAAACATTTTGACATAAATGTCCCTGGTTACAAGAATGCCACTTGCAGTATATTGTACAATGAAGCTCTCATTTCCAACTTGCAAATTCAGGCACATTTTAACGAATGAGAGCGAAACGGTTGAGTTTCGTTTCGAATTACGAATTTACGATGTTGTGAGATATGAACTTGTAATCTTCACGCTTAAACTAAGGCTGATTATTATAAATGTTTAAACTGCTGATGATTCCTCTGACTAGTCAAAATTTGGCTGGATATTTTTCGTCTGGATTTTTTGGAACTCCATTTTGTTTATATTGCTAATAAATGAGATCGTTTTAGTGTTGTGTTTTATGGTCAAATTTTATAACTATTGCTTCAAAATCTGAAAACATGGCCCGAGTCAACAAGCTAAGCTTAAATGTTCTAAAAATGGCGGCTGGAAATTTACGTTATTGTGCAGTCGAGATGCATATGCATGTGATCGAGGACACATTCCAAATGTTCTCCAGAAACGTTCCCGAAGCTGTGTACACCATCCTCCTGATTCCCAGACGGCCATTATTATTATTATTATTATTATTATTATTATTATTATTATTATTATTATTATTGCAAATTTGCTAATGTAGAAAAAAACCCTCACGCAGTAAAATCAGTAGTTCATTAGTGGAAAAAAAAGAGATGGCATCATTTGTATAAAGGATTGTAAAAATTCAGTTTGTCCATCTCGTGTTGGCGTTAGACCAGAGAACCCGCCCGGCTCTGAGCGGGAACCATGACGGGCACGGCGCCCATGCGCTCCAGCGCTGCCTGGCTCACTGCGTACGAGTGTGTGCGGTTCGGCGCGTGCATGGGGGCGGAGCCAGAAGGAGGTGGGGGCGTGGCTGGTGGAGCTCGCTGACTCAGCGACCCGTTGCTGCGCGTCACGATGGGCGCGGAATTGGCGGTGACCACCAGAGTTTTAGGAGCTGGGAGAGTGTGCCCACCGTTTGCGTAGGCTCCACCCCCTCCGGCACCAGTCCCGCCCCCGGTTGTGAAGCTTTGCCCATCGTAACGAGTGTAGGAGTTGGCGTCATAGCTGGCTTTGGCGTTGTGCCAGTAACGGCTGTTGTAGGTGTTGGTGGAGGTGAGCGTGTCGTTCTCCGAGGACGAGGCGTCCGCCTGGAATGCCTTCACCGACGACGACCTCTTCGGAGGAAGATCGTCCTCTCTGAAAAACATTTGGCAAAAATATCATTTCTGTAAATATGATAAATATGTGATCGGCTTAAGCTGATTCATGCATCAACAAATCAATAAGTGGTTATGTGCAATATTTTTTTTCCTTCAACTCGCCTCAGATTCTCATAAGAAGAATAAAAGAGATTCATTTTTTTTAATCTATCCGTATTTTATTGCTCTGTCTATCAACAGTACTGAATGAGGGAGAAGTCGGCGCTCAATGAGACTTGCTATAGTGTCAAATTAAAAAAGGATTAAAAATTATTAAGTATGAGAGGAAAATAATACTGCAGTGCAAACAGTGAAGGTTTTTTTTTTATTTTTAGTTCACAAAGCAAAACACAAGACAGCATCAGTGTCAGCTTTGAATATTAAAAAAAAAAAAAAAAACTGGGCCTCATTTTAAAGTTTAAATGTATGTAAATGTTTTTGTGGCTTAAACCGAATGGAAAAACTATACCAGATTTTGATACATTTCTTTATACCCACATGCATATGTTGAGTGGTAAGTTATCAAGCATGTTTATAGCGCAGCTGATTTACATTTAGCCACACCCACAAAATTTCAGTGCTAAATGTTGGTGACTAAGAGCGCCTCCAAAGCAAGGCATGTGCTAAATCTTCCAGTAATGCAGCTCAGCCACTGCAGCTCGTCGGTTACCATAGACACACACTAACTCCTCCTCCTTTTATAGGCTGCCATTACTTTTGTCCTGATTTTTCCCCACGAGCTAACCAGATTTTCATGAACGCGTTGACACATTTCTTGAGTAAATGCGAATGATTTCCAAATCAATTTGTTCGTAACGAATAACAGTTGAAGGGAGGTTATAGCTACCGGTTGCGGTAGGATACGGAATTCATCACAAACAAACAAACAACAGGGTAAAATTGTATAAAAATCGTACAGAAGAACCAATCGCTGGCTCGCACCTGATTTCGTTTGGGATGTCGTCGTCTTCGTAGCGGTTTTTGTTCCTCCAGTAGAAAAGCGCGACGATCACCAGCAGGGCGAAAATCGCCGCCGCAAGGACGCCAGAGACGACGGTTCCAGCGATGAGACCGACGCTCTGGGGCTGAGCTGCACATCGCAAAGACATTACAGCGATATAAGTACGTAATATTAACGAGAAAATGATAGTGATGTCATATACCACGCCCCTCATTAATTAATAATCAGGATGTTGGTGTTTGGTGAAATAAAAAATTCAGATGCTGTTTTTAAGTGATAAACAGACGAGACGTGACTCACGTGTCACCACCTGCAGGTTGAGTTGACACGTGCTGGTGCCGATGGCATTGGAGGCGGTGCACTGGTACACACCCGACGTCCCCACACTGATGTTCTTCAGACTCGCCGTGCCCTGCATCTGATCTGAGGAGGACATCATCAGCACACACGCACACACACACACACACACACACACACACACACACACACACACACACATGATTGCAGTGAGGAAAAGGAAACATCTTGTGATAATTTGCTGTACTGAATGAACTGATAAGAAATCAGCTGCTGTGACAATAACGATTCATCTGAGGCAATACCGATGTTTCAGCAACTTGTTTAGAAACAATATGTTCATTTTGTTTTTATTTTTGTTAGTTTTATTTACCAAAAACTGATTGTGTAGCAGAACTGTTGAGATATTCTAAAGAAAATGAACAAAACGAAAGTCCAGTCAAACTCTAAATGTTGATTTAAACATGCACGTTGAAACAAAATAGAAACAAAACAAAACCTAAACAAAAAAAGTTTACAAGTCATACCATTTTATGTTTTTTTGTTTGTCTGTGTGTTTATGTATTTGCAATAAAGGTGTTTGTTTTTTTGTTTTGTCTATGTTTTAGATATTGTATTTATTTACAAAAAATTGATTTGGACAAAAGATTTAAACAGGAGCAATAAAAACAAATGAACAAACAGACATACAGTATATAAGCTTATTTTGTGGTGGGTTTTTGTGTTTGTTTTTGTTTTCTTCTTTACAGTATGTATTTACAATAAGGGTGTTGTTTTTTGTTTTGTTTATGCTTTAGATATTGTATTTATTTACAAAAGAATTTTGGACAAAGATTTAAACAGGTGAAATAAAAACAAACAGACAGACATACAGTATATACAGTATCTCAAAAGTGAGTACACCCCTCACATTTTTGTAAATATTTTATTATATCTTTTCATGGGACAACACTGAAGAAATGACACTTTGCTACAATGTAAAGTAGTGAGTGTACAGCTTGTATAACAGTGTAAATTTGCTGTCCCCTCAAAATAACTCAACACACAGCCATTAATGTCTAAACCTCTGGCAACAAAAGTGAGTACACCCCTAAGTGAAAATGTACAAATTGGGCCCAGAGCTTCACAGGTTGCCACTGGAGTCCTCTTCCACTCCTCCATGACGACATCACAGAGCTAGTGGATGTTAGAGACCTTGCACTCCTCCACCTTTCGTTTGAGGATGCCCCAAAGATGCTCAATAGGGTTTAGGTCTGGAGACATGCTTGGCCAGTCCATCACCTTTACCCTCAGCTTCTTTAGCAAGGCAGTGGTCGCCTTGGAGGTGTGTTTGGGGTCGTTATCATGTTGGAATACTGCCCTGCGGCCCAGTTTCTGAAGGGAAGAGATCATGCTCTGCTTCAGTATGTCACAGTACATGTCACAGTACACTCCCCAGTGCTGGCAGCACTCATGCAGCCCCAGACCATGACACTTCCACCACCATGCTTGACTGTAGGCAAGACACACTTGTCTTTGTACTCCTCACCTGGTTGCCGCCACACACGCTTGACACCATCTGAACCAAATAAGTTTATCTTGGTCTCATCAGACCACAGGACATGGTTCCAGTAATCCATGTCCTTAGTTTGCTTGTCTTCAGCAAACTGTTTGCGGGCTTTCTTGTGCATCATCTTTAGAAGAGGCTTCCTTCTGGGACGACAGCCATGCAGACCAATTTGATGCATTGTGCGGCGTATGGTCTGAGCACTGACAGGCTGACCCCCCACCCCTTCGACCTCTGCAGCAATGCTAACCCTAACCCTAACCCTAACCCTATTCTGCAAAGCCAACCTCTGGATATGATGCTGAGCACGTGCACTCAACTTCTTTGGTCGACCATGGCAAGGCCTGTTCTGAGTGGAACCTGTCCTGTTAAACCGCTGTATGGTCTTGGCCACCGTGCTGCAGCTCAGTTTCAGGGTGTTGGCAGTCTTCTTATAGCCTAGGCCATCTTTATGTAGAGCAACAATTCTTTTTTTCAGATCCTCAGAGATTTCTTTGCCATGAGGTGCCATGTTGAACTTCCAGTGACCAGTATGAGAGTGTGAGAGAGCGATAACACCAAACTTAACACACCTGCTCCCCATTCACACCTGAGACCTTGTAACACTAACGAGTCACATGACACCGGGGAGGGAAAATGGCTAATTGGGCCCAATTTGGACATTTTCACTTAGGGGTGTACTCACTTTTGTTTTTGTTTAGACATTAATGGCTGTGTGTTGAGTTATTTTGAGGGGACAGCAAATTTACACTGTTATACAAGCTGTACACTCACTACTTTACATTGTAGCAAAGTGTCATTTCTTCAGTGTTGTCCCATGAAAAGATATAATAAAATATTTACAAAAACGTGAGGGGTGTACTCACTTTTGTAAGATACTGTAAGCTTATTTTGTGGTGGGTTTTTGTTTGTTTGTTTGTCTATGTGTTTACAATAAAGGTGTTGTTTTTGTTGTAGCGGGGCAATGGTATCTCAGTGGTTAAGATGTTGGGCTACTGATCAGACGGTCGTGAGTTCAAGTCCCAGCACTGCCAAGCCACCACTGTTGGGCCCTTGAGCAAGGTCCTTAACCCTCAATTGCTCAGATGTATAAATGAAATAAAAATGTAAGTCGCTCTGGATAAGGGCGTCTGTCAAATGCCGTAAATGTTTTTTTGTTTTGTCTGTGTATTAGATATTGTATTTATTTACAAAAAAATGGTTTTGTACCAAAGATTTAAACAAGTGCAATAAATACAAACAAACAGAGAGACAGACAGACAAACAGACAGTACATAAGCTTATTTTGTGGTGTTTTTTTGTTTGTTTGTTTTTGTTTGCTTGTTTTTGTATTTGCAATAAGGGTGTTGTTTTTTGTTTTCTTTATGCTTTAGATATTGTATTTATTTACAAAAGAATTTTGGACCAAAGATTTAAACAAGTGCAATAAAAACAAACAAACAAACAAACAAACAAACAAAACAAACAGACAAAACATACAGTATGTAAGCTTATTTTGTAGTGTTTTTTTTTTGTTTGTTTGTTTTTGTTTGCTTGTTTATGTATTTGCAATAAGGGTGTTGTTGTTTTTTGTCTATGCTTTATATATTGTATTTATTTACAAAAAAAAATTGGACCAAAGATTTAAACAGGTGCAATAAAAACAAACAAATATACAGTATATAAGCTTATTTTGTGGTGTTTTTTTTTTGTTTGTTTGTTTGATTCTTTGTTTGTTTGTTTGTTTGTTTGTTTGTTTGTTTATATATTTGCAATAAGGGTGTTGTTATTGTTTTGTTTACATTTTAGATAATGCATTTATTCACAAAAATTGTTTTGGACCAAAGATTTATACAGGTGTAATCAAAACCAACAAACAAACAAACAAACAAACAAACAGACAGACAGACAGACAAACAGGCAGACATACAGTATATAAGCTTATTTCATGGTGGGTTTTTTGTTTGTTTGTTTTTGTTTGCTTGTTTATGTATTTGCAGTAAGGGTGTTGTTTTTGTTTTGTTTAAACAAAAATATTTAAACAGGTCCAATAAAAACAAACAAACAGTTTATAAGCTAAGTAAAATCTATTAAGTAAAATAGAAATACAGATAAATAAATACAAAATTGTAACAAAGGTATTTGCATCATTTACTGCAGAAAGAGGTGTAATTATTTATATATTTATAATAATAAATAGTGCTAATATAAAAATTTTTTTTAAAAAAACAGGCCTACAAAAATCTGAGATGTGTAACAGAAATGAAGAAGAAACAATGGAAAGGTCATGAAAGTGGCCGAGTTTAACCGCGATTCTAACTCCGGCCACTAGATGGTGGTACAGCATTAGTCATGAAAATCAGACACACTTCCATATCATGAACATGAAATACCGTAAGCTTTAAAGAACTATAAAACCACTGCACTGTAACATTTTTTTTATTTCTGACTTCACAGTTTTTATACAATGCATATTATATATAATAATATTTGTAATAATCACACACACATACACACTACCTTGCATGGCACCGAGAGGGAGTTTGGGCATGGAGTCCAGTTTCTCCCATGAGTACGTTGGCGTCGGAATTCCCTCTTCAGAACCACAGAGCAGTGTGACGTCACTGCCGACATCGAGAGAACCCTGAATACGACACACGGGTAAAGATGGAGGGACTACAGAGAGAGAGAGAGAGAGAGAGAGAGAGAGAGAGAGAGAGAGAGAGAGAGACAGTTATACAGAGAGACTTTGACTTTAAAGATCTCTACAAATCCATGAAAGTATTAAAAAAAAAATCTGGAAAAAAATGAAAAAAGAACTACAAAAAGCAACATTTTCTTCATATATAAACATTGCCTACATACAATACATGCATACAACTTTTTTTTTTTTTTTACTCAAGCAATTCTAAAACCCCCTCTTCATTTATTTTACATAGAGCATCATTTAAGCCCCAAGTAAGATGAAAGGTATCCAGGTCTCCAATGAACTTAAGGTAAGCAAACTCAAGATAGCTCCTGTATGCAGAGCCTGTATAGAAGTTGATGGTAAAACAGCTAGAATTTCAGTCAAAAATCCATCCTTTCGGACATAGGAAACTTTTCGAAATCCAGCCTTTACCACTGCAACCCGTACAGACAGTCCAAGCTTTTTCACAGGGAACACAGGATTATGGAGTAAAGGTTCCTCCTTGACCCAAGATCCACTTTCGAGTCATTGTTCATGGAGAAAAAAGCTCAAACCCTCCACACTTTCAGCACCGTCTTGTAGAAGAGTGTGAAGTCCAGTAAATCCACTCCATTCAATTCCATTAGAAACAAACCACGATCAAGTCGCAGCCCAGATAGCAAATGGAGCCCATATATCGTATGGAATGAAGGTAATGACTCAACCTGAGTGTGGCTGGCTTCTGGGCCAGATGTGGGCCCAGACACAACAAGCCAAAACTCAGTCTAAAACCGGCTTGTTGTGTGAGGGCTCGATGCAGCCCATATGACCATTGCCATTGCCAGAACTGAGCCATATGTACCATAGTTGGCCCAGATGAGGCCCGGAAATGTATGCTATCTGGGAGCTGTTCACCTCTCCTCAGAAGGCCACAGGCCACATCAGTCCAGCTGACATCTTCTCCATTCAGGAGACTCTGAGCAGCCTGCAGCCTAAAAGCAGCAATCCTATATCTATTAATCCTTGTCCACCTTCATGGACAGGCAAATACAGCACCGGTGGCCTGAGCCAATGCTTTCCTGACCAAAAAAATCAACCTTTCACAGAAAGAAAGACAAAGGGAGAGAGAGAGAGAGAGAGAGAGAGAGAGAGAGAGAGAGAGAGAGAGAGAGAGAGAGAGAGAGAGAGAGATTATGACAGAGGGAGCGAGAGTGAGAGTTATTAAGGCTGCCTACAGATGGCAGTATCTTACCACTTATCCCCGACTCTTTTACAGTAACACACTTGGGAAGGTGCTTTAATAAGAAACTAATCACCCTCGGGGTGGTAACAGTAACTCTGTTTCATCACACCACTCCATCGCTGATTATTTTCCTGTTGCAGCACAACATGGAGTGTTTCCTTGCATGTTTCTCAGCCATGAACAACCTAGCGCTGTTCTTTTATTCTCTCATCTGAATGCAGTGTTTAATTTTGTTGTTGTTGTTGTTGTTGTTGTTGATGTTATGAAGTAATCCTCATTTTCTGCGGACACATGACCTCCATTTTGTGCATTCTTTCCGGTTTGAGTGATGCCGATTACACTGAAGTGTACTTAAACTCATCCTATTTCCACAGACCTTTTTTTTTTTCCTTTACAGAAATGCCTGGAAATTGTTTAAAACATGATGTCATGCTGTCGCTGAGCACGGTGACACCGATGACACCAGATCTGAGGAGTGTGTAAAAGTGCTCGCTTTAGTGTTTCAAAAATGTGGGCACATTGGAAACTGATCTGATTAAAATTGTTTAATTTGTTGTTGTTGTTGTTGTTGTTGTTGTGTCATTCTAGTTACCGGGGATGATGACACAAATGACACTGAAGTTATGGTTTTGTTATTTATCTCTAAATGCTTTCCATGCTTATTTGTCTATAAATGTGCTCATGTTAGAGTTTTACATCGTTCTTTGCACTACAGCGCTTAAACTTTGAAAAGTTTAAGCAGATTTTTTTTTTTTCTGTCATTCCAGTTACTGAGGATGATGACCCAAATGACACTGAGGTTGCGGTCTTGTTATTTATCTCTACATGTTTTCCATGTTTATTTGTGTATAAACGTAATAAAATTGTTCTTTGCACTAGACTGGTTTTAATTAACTTGATACATTGGTGTAAATTGCAGATTTTTTTCGTGTCATTCCAGTTACCGGTATAGCGTGGTCACCTTAAATGATTTCAAAGTTAATGTTCGGGCACCAGACAGTTTAAATAAACTGTCACAAAAAACTCAGAAATTCCATCCCACTCAGCAATTAAACCAAAAATAGTTATTATTTATGTCACTTAGCACATAAATACATAGAACATAACGCAGAACATAACCTCAGAACTCTTTCAGTTCTTGGTGCGCTCGTAGCACACCAAGGAGAAAAAATATATATATATATATATATATGTATAAACAGAACTGTGCAAACGTTTTAGGCACATGCAAATAAATGCTGTAGAGCAAAGATGCCTTTAAAATAATGAAATTAAATGTTTCTACATAAAATGTAAAAAAAAAAACAAAAAAAAAATACCGTAAAGAGCAGTAAACAGTATTAAATGAAACAAAGTCAATATTTGGTGTGAGAAAAAAAATTAAAATAAAAATAAAAATAGTAGTCTCCGGTACAATGTGTGCAGTTTTATAAGGAAATGAGCTGGTAAGTTTTATTGAGCATCTTGCAGAACCAGACACAGTTCTTCTGGAGACTTTGACTTTCGCACTCGCTTCTTATTTTTGCAGCGAAACCCAGCAGCCTTCATTGTGTTTACTGTCTGAAAAGTGTCTCTTACGTAATTTGCTGCTTTCTTTAATGGCATACAAACATTTTTCTGTAACATTTAATTCTGTGCTAGAAAACTAATGTTTGGGAATCTAAAATGTTTTTTGTACTGACTTGATAATGTAGACGTCATAAAATAAAAAATCTATAACAAAGTTTGTACTAATGAAAATAGGGTGCCTAAAACTTTTGCACAGTACTGTATATATATATATATATATATATATATATATATATATATATATATATTATTCATGCAAAAGTATCGTATTTTCACGAGAATTCAATAAATGTAAGAAAAGAAGGAGCTAAAAGGAAATAATTAACCAAATTAAGAAGTCTTCGAAAAGTTAAATAATTCAGGGGTTGTTTTTTCTTTGAGGTGGAGGTGGAGATGGTGAAGGTATGGGAGATCGAAGGAAGCAGGACGGTTGATTCCTCTTAATTTTCAGGGTTTCAAAGAATATGAGTTCTGAGAATAATCGTGGAAGGAAAATCCCCAAACCGGGTTCGGCGTGCCGCCGAATGTTCGGAGTTCCGTCCGTGTGCGCTTCAACTTTTCCTTGTCCAGAATATTCCCTCCAGAATCCGAACGTGATCTTCCTGATGAATATCCCAAGGTATGAACTTAAAGCAATAACGCAGGATTCCCGATTGGATAAATAATGCAGATAATTATCCTGATAAATTGAATAAAAAGTCCCGTTATTTATTGCGATTATCCGTGGTGACGTAAAATGAGAACTTCGAATCTACGTCGATGAGTAGCGCTCCGATACACCGGGTTATGACGAC
>CM042546.1:21582809-21610309 GCA_023630585.1 Cranoglanis bouderius
AGTTCATCCGGACATGCAAATCCAACTTCCTGATTGGCCCATAGCCCAAAGAGGCGTGTGCATTGGTGTTGTCCTTAAAACAACACCATGCTTTGAAATCTCTGCTCAGTTTACTCAGTCCAGACTTCAGTCTCTTCAGTAACTCTTCACTCACGCTCTTCCGGTTTCTCTCTCCCCCGGGGCCACGTGCCCCGGGAAGAGGAAGCCAGGATCTCTCTCTCCCAGACAAAAGATGCAACCACTTCACGGCTGACGGCCTTTTCAAACGGCACGACGAACCAGCAAACTCTACATGACCTCGCGCGAATTTTCAAACCGAAGCTATGCAAGTATAGTTAATGAACCTATATCCGCGTTTAAGATTGTACGATTTAAGTCGTTGCTGGTTTTGAAAAAGGTTAATTAGTTGTGTTTTTGTCTGCTTCCCTTTTACTTCATTACTTTCTCTCTATTCCTTTTCTCTCCTTGTATATAGATGTACATATGTATGTTCTGCTTAGAGTTAGTCGTGTGTATCCATAGTTACATCTAGTTATTAAAATCTATTATCCCACGCTTGATTTTCTCTGTTTTTGTTCACGTGATGAGTAAATTCTACGCTGCATAAGATCTCGGCTACACGCTCTAGAAATGGATATTTCCTTCTTGGCCAGAAGGATAAACTCCCTCTTTAGAGTTCTTAATTCCAAACTAGACTACAGCTAATCCTAAAAGCTGATCTAGACCACATACATAGTCATAATTAATTATAATCCATTGTAGTTAATTATCTATATGTATATACATGAATTCCCTTTTATAGCTGATGTATATTTATAACACATGTTGATTAGATATATAGATATATTTCACGCCAGTCGAGCTAATTCCTTATATAAATTGGAGAATATATTTAAACGTGTTAAAAAAAATTTTAATTCGTTACATAAATTGTAACTGGTGGAGAATATTTTTAAACGTTGCAGATTCATCTGATTTACTACACATTCTGGTAGATAAGGCGGGCACGCTTTAAAACTCGTTTCCTTTAAAAAGGTTCTTCGAACCCAAGTGTGTGCTTCTGTTTCGTTTTTCATGTTTAAAGTTGATCCATTTCATCATTTCATAGAATAATGCCAGTAATCCTTGATTCATTACAGAGATAAAGAAAAGAATAAATGAAAGAAAGAAAGAAACAAAAGAAAAAAGAAACAAAGAAACAAACAAACAAAAGAAAGAAAGAAAGAAAGAAAGAAAGAAATGAAAGAAAAAAGAAGGAACAAAAGAAAGAACAAATGAAAGAAAGAAACAAACGAAAGAAAGAAAGAATGAAAGAAAGGAAAATCAAAAGAAAGAAACAAAAGAACAAAAGAAAGGACAAAAGAAAGAAGAAAAGAAAGAAAGAATGAAAGAAAGAAAAATCAAAAGAAAGAAACAAAAGAAAGAAACAAGCAAACAAACGAAAGAAAGAACAAAAGAAAGAAAGAAAAATCAAAAGAAAGAAAGAAAGAAAAGAACAAATGAAAGAAAGCAAGAACAAAAGAAAAAGAAAGAAAGAAAGAAAAGAAACAAAGAAACAAATGAAAGAAAGAAACAAAAGAAAGAAAGAAATGAAAGAAACAAAGAAACAAACAAACACAAGAAAGAAAGAAAGAAAGAATGAAAGAATGAAAGAAAAAGAAAAATCAAAAGAAAGAAAGAAAAATCAAAAGAAAGAAAGAAACGAAAGAAAGAACAAACAACAGAAGAAAAGAAAGAAAAATCAAAAGAAACAAAGAAACAAACAAATGAAATAACAAAAGAAAGAAACTCAAAAAAAACTTTCAATTTCAAGCTATTTTTAAGAAAGAAAGAAAGAAATGAAAGAAAGAAACAAAGAAACAAACAAACAAACAAAAGTAATAAAGAAAGAAAGAAAGAAAGAATAAAAGAAAGAAAGAAAGAATCAATCAAAAGAAATAAGGAAAGAAAGAAATGAAATAAAGAAAGAACAAAAGAAAGAAACAAACAAACAAATGAAAGAAAGAAAATCAAAAATAAGATAAAAATTTAAAAAACCTTTAAATTTCAAGCTACTTTTTAACTTTATTTATTAAGAGAATTACTGGAGATTTGGTTTGGCCTGGTGCAGTCTGAATTACAATAAACAAACAAACAAATAAACTTTTGTAGTCAGGAAAATATCAGGAAATATCAGGAAAAACTGATCAAGCACAAAAGTTGATACATTTATCTATAGACCTTTAACCAGGAAGACAATAAAGTTATTTTTCCTATTAACATTTTTTTTTTTTGCCCTGAAAAACCTGAACATGATTTATACGGAATAAACCCATTTTTAAATCACATCGACAACATTGTGTAAGCTAGCTAGTTTTCTTCAAACGTCAATATTTTAATATGTAGTACACAAATAAAAGTGGCTTTTATTAATATTAGAGTAAAACTCAATCAGGGGGGTCAAAAGGTCAAGGTCACAGGGGCGGTACTAAAAAGCTCGATTACTGATACGCGCTTCCTCCTGAGCTAACCCTGAGGCCTTAGAGAAGAGTTTAGCTACACGCCGGGAGCGAGACAGGAGGAACCGAATTCCACTCACGCTAATTAGCTTCGCTTCGTCGTTAAGAAGGAGCGCTCGTTAGTGACAGCGAGCGAGCCGAAAGCCCGCGGACGCCTCTGTCTCTGCCGAGTCGAGTCGAGCCCCCCTCAGGGACGGTAATGAAGATATTTAGGTAATTATAGAGCTGTTTGGGCAGGGTAATAAGGAGCTTCGACAAGCTCAGCCATTAAAGTTCTGCGATTAGGTTTCACTGTGCAGCCGAGGAGATTCGGAGCCACGCTTTGGGCTGATCTGATAAGAACTGTGGGAAAAAAATAAGTGAAGCTTTCAAACACGTCCATCTTTCATATCGAGAAGAAATCAAGAAATCCGTCTCGTCGTTGTGTCACATTCATGACTGGCCAGATGTTTCGATGTTTAATTTTTTTCTGTGCTTTTTCATGAATGCCAACATCTCTTAAATCTGATTGCTCACATTTGCAAATGTGTGTGTGTGTGTGTGTGTGTGTGTGTGTGTGTGTGTGTGTGTGTGTGTGTGTTCAGTGGAACAGCTGCGTTAATTAGTGCAGAAGATCGCTATGTTACGTCCTCGAAGTTAAATAGAGACAGAAGGAAGAGTGTGTGTGTGTGTGTGTGTGTGTGTGTGTGTAGCCATGTATAAAAGCAAATCAAACAGGATTGGCGGAAAACATACGCTCTCTCTCTCTCTCTCTCTCTCTCTCTCTCTCTCTCAGGACATGGACTCAAACCTCAGTAGTGCAGCTGCAAAGGACAGGTTTATTTATATGAAAGCACTCGTTCTAACACGTTACTGTTGCTATAGCACAGGGACTCGTATGGACTCGTATAATAATAATAATATTATTATTATTATTATTGTTATTATTATTATTATTATTATTATTAACAATAATAATAATAATAATAATAATAATAATAAATTAATAAACTGTTTGTTTTTTTAAGTGTGCAGTTGTTGATATGGTGAAGTTTTCACCAGGGTAAGGAGGTGTTTATTTAACATTTATGGAAGGAGTCTCCAGTGTCAAGTGCTTTGTTTGGACATTGTGCGGTTTCTTAGTAACGTGACAAGCTACGTTGTTGTTGTTTTTTTCTCTCATTAACTTCAAGAGGGATAAAAAAAAACCCAGAGGCTGGTGAATGAACAACTGTTTATAGAAAGAAAAAAAGAAAGAAAGAAAGAAAGGAAAGAAAGAAAGAAAGAAGAAGAAAGAACGAAAGAAAGAAAAAAAGAAAGAAAAAAAGAAAGAAAAGAAAAAGAAAGAACATGAACAAAAGAAAGAAAGAAAGAAAGAAAGAAAAGAAAAAGAAAGAAAGAAAAGAAAGAATGAAAGAACAAACAAAAGAAAGAAAGAAAGAAAGAAAAAAAGAACAAACAAAAGGAAGAAAGAAAAGAAAGAAAGAACAAAGAAAAGAAAGAACAAAAGAAAGAAAGTAAGGAAGAAAGAAAATGAACAAAAGAAAGAAATAAACAAAAGAAAGAAAGAACAAATGAAAGAAAGAAAGAGCAAAAAAGAAAGAAACAAAAGAAAGAAAGAAAAAAGAACAAACAAAAGGAAGAAAGAAAAGAAAGAAGAAAGAAAAAGAAAGAAAGAAATGAAAGAAAGAAAGAAAGAAAGAAAGAAAGAAAGAAAGAAAGAACAAAAGAAAGAAAGAGGAAATGAAATAAAGAACCTCCTTCCATAAGTGTTTATTTAACATTTATGGAAGGAGTCTCCAGTGTCAAGTGCTTTGTTTAGACATTTTGCGGTTTCTTAGTAACGTGACAAGCTACGTTGTTTTTGTTTGTTTGTTTTTTTGTCTTATTAACTTCAAGAGAGATTAAAAAAAGAGAGGCTGGTGAGCGAACGACTGTTACTATAACGTAAGTGAGAACAGGAACTAACTTGTTTACGGAACATCAATTGTAGCTATAAGCGGATAAAAATCCAGTATAATGGCCAGTGGGATCGCAAATGTAATCTAACTACAGTGTACCATGATTGTATTTTGTGTATTTTATACAACATATCGTGCCATTTGTCCAGGCTTCACTCCTGTCATCTGTTAAGGACGGTTGGTGCAAAAGTTTGTGCCCCCCTGTTGAATTTCAATTGCAAACCTTTATTTTATGTTTCCTCTAAGAAATGGAACATGGGCGTGTCCGGGAACATGATGGTAATCGGAGCCATGATGACAATCAACATCGACAGAAAAACAAATACAGTAGTAGAAGCCAACACATTAAATGAAAACTGATTTTTTAAAATATTATTAATATTTTATTATATTATGTAATATATTACATTTTAGCATCACGCCGGCATATGATGCATAGTTTGTTACCTGCTCAGGTTGGTTGGCGTTGGCCAGCGGCGTCACCATCCAGATGATGTACAGATTGTTGAGGGCGGCGCTGGTGGTGAAGGTGCAGGGCAAGATTGCCGCTTGGCCTCGGGCCACCTGCACGCTGCTCTGGCTGACCGTCACCTCCAGCGAGCGCACACACACTGCAGGAGAACACACACACACACACACACACACATAGTTAACCACATTAACAGAGGAATCTGGCTAGCGTTACACACGGTCTGTCCTCATCCACCCATCCATCCATTTGCTCAATCTTTCATCCATCACTTGGCTTTGGTTTAATTCCATCTGCAGATTTCTTCATCTCATCTTTCGAATCCCACATAAGATCATCATACAATCTTTTAAAGAGCACTTAGAACCATTAAATATTATTTGGTTGAACTCTTGGTAGAGGAGCTAAGAATGCTTCATTATCCAAAGAACCTTTATAAAAAAACTGGTATGCAGAACCCATATTTCTCCAATGAACCCTTAAAGAACCCTTTCCTTCTTAGTACCTCGAACCAATCAGGAGTATAACATTTAGCTATCTTGGTACTTAGTAAAGACCTAGGGTTCTTTAATAGTCCATTAGATAATGAAGGGTTCTTAGCTATATACAGTAAATCCTCGTTGAAACATTAAGGGTTCTTCAGTTGTCTTTCTGGGAATCCAGTTAAGGTTCTAAGCAAAACCATACCACAGAAAATGGTTCCAAGTAGACAATGAGAATGCTCGATTATCCAGTGAACCCTTAAAGAAGTACCAAGACAACAACATCTTAAATGTCTGTCAGGTTCCTATAAGAAGTTGAACCTTTTTTTGGGGCCCTTATTTATTTATTTTTTTAAGAGTGTGTGTATTAATTGAGTAAGCAGTACAAAGTCCAAGTTATTGCTAATTGTTTTTGTCTTAATATCTAGAGCCTGTGAGGAGTTTAACGTTTAGCTTCTCGGGTTCTTTAAGTGTTCATCGGACAGTTCTTCTAAAAAAAAAAACAAAAAAAATACAGTTATACCTGGGACTCTTTCTGACAGGGAAACACTTTCTGTGTAAAACATTTAAGGGTTCCCCCAGAGGAACAACAGAGGAACCTTTAAGGGTTCGAAATACTTTCTTTTTTCTCTGCTACAAGAAGAAAACTATGGAGGACCAAACCTGCAGGAATAATATATATATATATATATATAGATAGATAGATAGATAGATATATATATATATATATATATATATATAGATATATATATATATATATATATATATATATATATATATATATATAGATAGATAGATAGATAGATATATATATATATATAGAGAGAGAGAGAGGGTGCCATTTTATTTGCTTCCTATAAGTACTATTGAAACTTATCTCTCACTGGGTCAAACTGCTGGAAACATTGTTAAGTTGTTTGGTGTATGTGAGAGAACTATCCAGAACATCACAGCACAGCATGGTTTAAGGTGAGCAGCTCCTAGTAGCCTTATAGCCCTTTTAGCTGAGCTCTCAACCAGTGAGGCACTGGAGCTACGCTAGGACCGCCCCCCTCATTTCCATGTTGCACACGGAAAAGTAAAAATAAATACATGTAGAAATAAATAAATATGGAACTAAATACAAGTGGGAATACATAAATCTAAAAATAAATAAACTCATAAATAAATAAATAAATGGAAAAATAAATAAAAGAATAAATTTATTTTCCTATTATTACATTTATATATATACAGTGGGGGAAAAAGTATTTGATCCCCTGCTATAACAACAAAGAATAACAACAAAAAAATCCAGAAAAACGCATTTCAAAAAGTTATACATTGATTTGCATTTTAATGAGTGAAATAAGTATTTGATCCCCTATGAATCAGCAAGATTTCTGGCTCCCAGGTGTCTTTTACACAGGTAACGAGCTGAGATTAGGAGCACTCTCTTAAAGGGAGTGCTGCTAATCTCAGTTTGTTACCTGTATAAAAGACACCTGTCCACAGAAGCAATCAATCAATCAGATTCCAAACTCTCCACCACGGCCAAGACCAAAGAGCTGTCCAAGGATGTCAGGGACAAGATTGTAGACCTACACAAGGCTGGAATGGGCTACAAGACCATCGCCAAGCAGTTTGGTGAGAAGATGACAACAGTTGGTGCGATTATTCGCAAATGGAAGAAACTGTCAATCTCCCTCGGTCTGGGGCTCCATGCAAGATCTCACCTTGTGGAGTTTCAATGATCATGAGAACGGTGAGGAATCAGCCCAGAACTACATGGGAGGATCTTGTTAATGATCTCAAGGCAGCTGGGACCATAGTCACCAAGAAAACAATTGGTAACACACTACGCCGTGAAGGACTGAAATCCTGCAGCGCCCGCAAGGTCCCCCTGCTCAAGAAAGCACATGTACAGGCCCGTCTGAAGTTTGCCTGAATGATTCAGAGGAGAACTGGGTGAAAGTGTTGTGGTCAGGTGTGGTCAGATCTCTTTGGCATCAACTCAACTCGCCGTGTTTGGAGGAGGAGGAATGCTGCCTATGACCCCAAGTCATAACACCATCCCCACCGTCAAACATGGAGGTGGGAACATTATGCTTTGGGGGTGTTTTTCTGCTAAGGGGACAGGACAACTGCACCGCATCAAAGGGACGATGGACGGGGCCATGTACCGTCAAATCTTGGGTGAGAACCTCCTTCCCTCAGCCAGGGCATTGAAAATGACCTTAATGACTTGGAGAGGATCTGCAAAGAGGAGTGGGACAAAATCCCTCCTGAGATGTGTGCAAACCTGGTGGCCAACTACAAGAAACGTCTGACCTCTGTGATTGCCAACAAGGGTTTTGCCACCAAGTACTAAGTCGAAGGGGTCAAATACTTATTTCCCTCATTAAAATGCAAATAAATTTGTAACTTTTTTGAAATGCGTTTTTCTGGATTTTTTTGTTGTTATTCTGTCTCTCACTGTTAAAATACACCTACCATTAAAATTATAGACTGATCATTTCTTTGTCAGTGGGCAAACGTACAAAATCAGCAGAGGATCAAATACTTTTTTCCCCCACTGTATATATATTTGGTCCTCCATAGAAAACATGCATTCATACTGTATGTAGAACAAAACTGCACTGTGTTATAAGCGTTATACAGAGTTCACATCGTTGTAGCATTTTTTTTTTTTTTTTTTTGGAAAAAAAACCCCATCATAGTTAATGTTCGGAGAAAGTAGGGTTGGCCGTAATGTTTGTTGGTGAGTTCAGGTCCATCTCACAGAGCAGAAGAGTCGGTAATCATCAGCATGACAAGCAGTAGTTATAATGGCGCGATCAGGAAAAACGTAATCAACACGGAAAACAAAACGTAAAAAACACGGCCTGTTTCCGTACCAGCTAAACGCATTAGCCTTTAAAATCAGGTTACCTACTGTACGCATGTTTGTCAGGGGGAGTAATTCTATCCGGAGGTGTATTTAAGACGGACTCATCTCTCCGCTAACCATGCCATCGTCAGCCATTTGGCTCATTGGCAGGTAGATTGAATTAACGACAAGCACAATGCACAATGATAATCACGTGATAAGTATCCGTCCAATCACAAAGCAGGAAGTCTCAGATCTCTAGGACAAGGCTGCTTGTGATTCAGTCCAGGTTCTGCTTTTGTTGAAAAAATTTTGGAATTTTTTTGTTCTCAGCATTTTGGAAACATGACCCGAGCCGTGTGTGCCAGATTCATTATTTCCACAAATTGGCAAAGCGTCCTAAAAAATATGAGCAGGTGTCCTTGAGAAAGCCCTAAGCTGGGGATACGGGATCGCTGTAATTTTATTTCTTTTTCTTTCTTTCTCTTTTTTTTTAAACAGTGGTGCTTAAGTGTAGATTGGACTCCAGCCTGATTATTAACGAGGGGAAAATTAGCATTTTGAAACGAGCATTTGTTGTCTTCGTTGAATAAATAAATGAATGTTACTGATGAGATATGAAGTTTAGCCTTGACTTCATCCTTCATCCGTGTGTTTTATGGTTAGAGATGTAAACTAGCATTGGGACACTGTGGGGGAGCTGTGTGTGTTTTTGAAGTCTTTTATGCAAACTGCATGGTGAAAGACGGAAGGGAAAAAAAAAAGAAGAAAGCACATTTACAACCACCTGGATTTGGAACAGAGACAGAGAGAGAGACAGAGAGAGAGAGAGAGAGAGAGAGAGAGAGAGAGAGAGAGAGAGAGAGAGAGAGTCAAAGGTCACTGTACCGCAGGCTGTGTCCCAAATCACAGTTCTGGTTTTGCTAGTGAGAGAACAAAAAAGAGAGAGAGAGAGCGAGAGAGAGAGCGAGAGAGAGAGAGAGAGAGAGAGAGAGAGAGAGAGAGAATTTGGATCTGCCCCTGTGAGCATTTCAACCCACTGAAACGTACGAGAAAAGACAGAAATAAAGTGAGACAGTGTGTGAGCTATACACCGGGGTGCAAAAACTCCGAGCCAAATACCAACCACTATTTTTATTTTCTCACTTTTCAGGTCCTGGTACACCGTTTTTTTTAACTGAGGTGAGACCAGCTATAATGACACACACACGCACGCACACACACACACACACACACACACACGCTCACAAATTTGCACTTCGCGATTCATTTTTAAAAAATAAGCGTTCCACGATATTACTGTGTGAGTGTGTGTATACGGCTGGAGTGCAGACGTTTGTGTAAACAAAGCTGAAGACAGCCTTACCTCTGACACTGGAGACTCCTTCCATGAATGTTATGTCAACGTTAATAAACATCTCCTTACAGAAAACTTCCAGAGCATCGATTCACTAATGAAACATGTGCTTAAGAGGCGCTTTCTTTCGCCTTTAGTTGTCATCTTGTTGTTTTCTCTGAGCTCGTTGACGTTTTGTGGGCGTGGCTAAAAGTAACGTACGCACGTCAGGGTTGGGACAATCAGTGAAGCTTTTATAAACCTGCCGTGAATCCTTTAGTCCATGTCAGTGGTAATGTTTCACTACGACGGAATTGTAAAATCGGCCTGATTTGCTGTTGCTCTTAAATGAAAATTTCTTATGTTTTGCTACATTTCTGCTCTCGACTAAAGAAACCACTGACCCTCCACCCACTCCCTAATTGAATTCATGAACTGTTCCGGCTCTGTTACATGAGTTTGCTGGGGGGTTTTTTCCCTCCCTCAGGCTGCGTACTTCTCCTGTATTCGCTGAAGCCCTCCCATCCTTGATTTTCATGCTATTAAGATATTTATAGAAGATCTGTGGAAACGTGATGCTAGGTTTCTTCGATGCGATGCGCCTGAGCGTGTTCTCTCAAATCCCCGCTCTTGGCATTCTCGCCTCGTTCTCCAGGTGGATTTGGCGTATAACCATGCCACGCTTGGCTGAGGAGCCGGATTGTCAGGGTAAAAAAATAAGCTCTTGCCCGGGGCATCTCCGCCCACCCGTCGATACGGAGCCTCCCTCACAGCTTGGTGGATTTTTTTAGCCAAGACATGCCGTGATGCTGGACTTTCTGGGTCTCCCAATACAGAAAGTATTATCATCATCATCATCATCATCAAAAAACACTTAGAAGGAGATCTGTATTTACCTGATTCCACTTCCTTTGTTTTATTGCCTAAGTGCCAACGCTGGACCAGTGATCTTTTGCAACTTGTGTTCTAACACAAGAACCCGGCAATAAAACTCCCATGTCCTAGTTCTGTTCTGGGTTTAGCATCTCCTCTGGACGCTTCTTAAACAGGAAGTCAGTTCTAGAGACCAGTTCTACAGTGCCAAAGAAAACAACATCCAAATATTTTCTTTTATAATCCACACCGAGGATATCATGAAAAGCTGAGCTAGACCAGCTGAGCTAGCATAACGCTGATCACCTCACACATAAGTTGTTGATGATGATGATGATGATGATGATGAAGTCTGTTATCTCTATAGAGCTGCTGCTGATGATGATGATGATGATACAGTGCATTATCTCTATAGAGTGGATGATGATGATGATGATGATGATGAAGTCTGTTATCTCTATTGAGCTAATGATGATGATGAAGATGAAGAAGAAGAAGATGATGATGATGATGATGAAGTTTGTTATCTCTATAGAGCTGATGATGATGATGATGATGAAGATGCAGTCCGTTATCTCTATAGAACTGATGATGATGATGATGATGATGATGATGATGATGATGACGATACAGTCTGTTATCTCTATAGAGCTGATGATGATGATGATGATGATGATGATGATACAGTACATTAACCTCTATAGAGTGGATGATGATGATGATGATGATGATGATACAGTGCATTATCTCTATAGAGTGGATGATGATGATGATGATGATGATGAAGTCTGTTATCTCTATAGAGCTGATGATGATGATGATGAAGATGCAGTCCGTTATCTCTATAGAACTGATGATGATGATGATGATGATGATGATGATGACGATACAGTCTGTTATCTCTATAGAGCTGATGATGATGATGATGATGATGATGATGACGATACAGTCTGTTATCTCTATAGAGCTGATGATGATGATGATGATGATGATGATGATGATGATGATGATACAGTACATTAACCTCTATAGAGTGGATGATGATGATGATGATGATGATGATGATACATTGCATTATCTCTATAGAGTGGATGATGATGATGATGATGATGATGATGTCTGTTATCTCTATAGAGCTGATGATGATGATGATGATGATGATGATGATGTTACAGTGCATTATCTCTATAGAGTGGATGATGATGATGATGAAGTCTGTTATCACTATAGAGCTGATGATGATGATGATGATACAGTGCATTATCTCTATAGAGTAGATTATGATGATGATTATGATGATGAAGTCCATTATTTCTATAGAGCTGTTGATGAAGATTGAATAAGAAGATGATGATGATGATGAAGTCCATTATCTCTATAGCGCTGATAATGATGATGAAGATGATGAAGATGATGATGATGAAGTCCATTATCTCTATAGAGCTGATGATGAAGACAAAGATTATGATGAAGTCTGTTATCTCTATAGAGCTAATGATGATGATGAAGATGAAGACGAAGAAGATGATGATGATGATGATGATGAAGTTTGTTATCTCTATAGAGCTGATGATGATGATGATGAAGATGCAGTTCGTTATCTATATAGAGCTGATGATGATGAAGATGATGTTGATGATGATGATACAGTGCATTATCTCTATAGAGCTGATGATGATGATGATGATGCAGTCTGTTATCTCTATAGAACTGATGTTGATGATGATGATGATGATGAAGATGCAGTCCGTTATCTCTATAGAACTGATGATGATGATGATACATTCTTTTATCTCTATAGAGCTGATGATGAAGATGATGATGATGATGATACAGTCTGTTATCTATATAGAGCTGATGATGATGAAGATGATGTTGTTGATGATGATGATACAGTGCATTATCTCTATAGAGCTGATGATGATGATGATGATGATGATGATGATGCAGTCTGTTATCTCTATAGAACTGATGTTGATGATGATGATGATGATACAGTCTGTTATCTCTATAGAGCTGATCATGATGAAGATGATGATGATGATGCAGTCCGTTATCTTCATCTCTCTGATGATGAGCATTAATCTGAGTCTCATTCTTCAGAACTGCACGCTGAGACGTTCAGGTTTTATCAGTTTTCCAGTGAGCTCAGCTTTATTTTTCAGCTCGTGTGCATTTTATTAAGAAGATCCATCACTACATGAGCTACATGAGTTGTTTAATAAGTGTTTATAGATGCGTTGTGGGATTAGGGGGCGGCCGGAATGGTGTGGGGAGAACTTTCAGAATGAAGGCAAATATGTCTGGCGGATTCATTTATTTTCTTTCAAGAAAATAATGCAAGCAGAAACATTGACAATAGTCACAATGTAGTAGTAAGAAGAAGAAGAAGATGAAGAAGAAGAAGAAGAAGAAGAAGAAGAAGAAGAAGAAGAAGAAACAATGACTAAAATAGATTTAATATGGTTTTAAAAAGTACAAGACACAACCAAAAAACAGGGAACAGCTCCGTAGAGACCTGATACTGAACCGACACCAGAAGCAGTCCTGCGCTTGTCTGCAGCGAGCAGATCGATGTCAACTGAAGAGCGACGACACAGAGGATAAAAGAGCGATTGATCGAGGAGGTGAAGAGGAGGACGAGTGAGACACGGATACTAAGCGGCGTTAACCGCGCAGCTCGGATTCATTTCCATCACGACCACAATCGTTTATCTCCACACACACACACACACACACACACACACACACACACACACACACACACACACACACACACACACACCAGAAAATACAGCAGCTGTAGATCCTCTTCACATAGAAAGTGTTGATTAATTTCCTCTAACAGCAGCTCTGACAGTAGTGCAGCTGCACATCACAGGTTTATATTAATGCGCTCGTTCTAATACGTTATCGTTTCTATAGCAACAGCTCATTCACGGACGGTTACAGTTTCTCAGTTTACGCTTTTGTTCATTCGTAGAGGGAGAAAAAAGACACAGCTGTTTACAGCTGCTATAACGTAAGTGAGAACTGGTTTCACGGATGTCCCCAAACATTAAAAGTAACTATACAGTATCTTACAAAAGTGAGTACACCCCTCAAATTTTTGTAAATATTTTATTATATCTTTTCATGGGACAACACTGACGAAATGTCACTTTGCTACAATGTAAAGTAGTGAGTGTACAGCTTGTATAACAGTGTAAATTTGCTCTCCCCTCAAAATAACAACACACAGCCATTAATGTCTAAACGGCTGGCAACAAAAGTGAGTACACCCCTAAGTGAAAATGTCCAAATTGGGCCCAATTAGCCATTTTCCCTCCCCAGTGTCATATGACTCGTTAGTGTTACAAGGTCTCAGGTGTGAATGGGGAGCAGGTGTGTTAAGTTTGGTGTTATCGCTCTCACACTCTCTCATACTGGTCACTGGAAGTTCAACATGGCACCTCATGGCAAAGAACTCTCTGAGGATCTGAAAAAAAGAATTGTTGCTCTACATAAAGATGGCCTAGGCTATAAGAAGATTGCCAACACCCTGAAACTGAGCTGCAGCACGGTGGCCAAGACCACACAGCGGTTTAACAGGACAGGTTCCACTCAGAACAGGCCTCGCCATGGCTGACCAAAGAAGTTGAGTGCTCAGCATCATATCCAGAGGTTGGCTTTGCAGAATAGACGTATGAGTGCTGCCAGCATTGCTGCAGAGGTTGAAGGGGTGGGGGGTCAGCCTGTCAGTGCTCAGACCATACGCCGCACACTGCATCAAATTGGTCTGCATGACTGTCATCCCAGAAGGAAGCCTCTTCTAAAGATGATGCACAAGAAAGCCCACAAACAGTTTGCTGAAGACAAGCAGACTAAGGACATGGATTACTGGAACCATGTCCTGTGGTCTGATGAGACCAAGATAAACTTATTTGGTTCAGATGGTGTCAAGTGTGTGTGGCGGCAACCAGGTGAGGAGTACAATGACAAGTGTGTCTTCCCTACAGTCAAGCATGGTGGTGGGAGTGTCATGGTCTGGGGCTGCATGAGTGCTGCTGGCACTGGGGAGCTACAGTTCATTGAGGGAACCATGAATGCTAACATGTACTGTGACATACTGAAGCAGAGCATGATCCCCTCCCTTCGGAAACTGGGCCACAGGGCAGTATTCCAACATGATAACGACCCCAAACACACCTCCAAGACGACCACTGCCTTGCTAAAGAAGCTGAGGGTAAAGGTGATGGACTGGCCAAGCATGTCTCCAGAACTAAACCCTATTGAGCATCTGTGGGGCATCCTCAAACAGAAGCGCAAGGTCTCTAACATCCACCAGCTCTGTGATGTCGTCATGGAGGAGTGGAAGAGGACTCCAGTGGCAACCTGTGAAGCTCTGGTGAACTCCATGCCCAACAGGGTTAAGGCAGTGCTGGAAAATAATGGTGGCCACACAAAATGTTGACACTTTGGGCCCAATTTGGACATTTTCACTTAGGGGTGTACTCACTTTTGTTGCCAGCGGTTTAGACATTAATGGCTGTGTGTTGAGTTATTTTGAGGGGACAGCAAATTTACACTGTTATACAAGCTGTACACTCACTACTTTACATTGTAGCAAAGTGTCATTTCTTCAGTGTTGTCCCATGAAAAGATATAATAAAATATTTACAAAAATGTGAGGGGTGTACTCACTTTTGAGAGATACCGTAAATGGATAAAAAAAAAAAGACATGTTCTTTGGATAAACAGCGATGATGAAACAGTTTGGAAATGGCTAGAGAGCTAATTTGCATAATATTATGACATCACTTTGAGCTACATCAGTAACACAAAGGCCAGGAAAAGTTTCACGTACCAGCTTGTGACGTTCCTTGAAGATCCTGATTCATGTCCTTAATACAGAGATACATATCTGTGTATAAAATGAAGAAGTGCACTTTCCTCTGTGAAAATTCATTTTCGCTCCTTGCCTCGCCCTTCGGCGTAATCGCGACCCTCGTAATAAAACGTAATTGTGATCGATTCAGCACTTTTTCCCCTCTTCCTGAGATGGTCCTCGTCACCGAGCTGACTTTAATATCCGACCGATACGCCTCATACATATTTATGATCTCGACTTGGATATGAAGTGTGTTCCAGAGGTTCTGAATGAATTATGCTAATTTTCAGTATTCGGTATTGCTTTCTTTGATGTATTCTGTCAGAAGGCTGAGAGAGGGTTATTATGACATGCTTTTATGTTGAATATGATTTCATTGCCACGTTCACCATTGACACTGTATCTGAGACTTTTAAAATAATACACTGTTTTCATTTACGCCTTTATCTGACTTGCAGTTTCAAAAAAAATGTAATAAATAATTTTAAAAAATGAAAAAGACCTTGTCAATGTACAGCAAGTTACCAAATTATTATTTACAGCATTATTACCGTAATGTATACAATTGTACTGTATATGTATTTAAAATTTAAAATAAAGTACAAAACTATATATTTTTTAAATAAAATATGCATCGTAAATAAATGTAAACATCAAAAGAGAAAGTAGAAGCCAGAACTTGAGATGATAAAGCATGGAGTCTGAATTGAACCACTCCGTGTCGTGCTGTTAGAGGAAAATAATCAACAACAGTATGGCGTAACGAAGCGGAGTTACAGCTACCACCTTAAAGTTGATTATTTTCCTATAAAAGCACATCCTGAAGTGTTTCATTCCTCAGCAATTTGCCACTGCAATTTTTATTTATTTATTAAAGAATGACACGTCATACTTATTATCCGTTTATAGTTACGTTTAATGCTGTGGAGCGTCCATGAAACAACTTCTCACATACCTAAAGATGTCAGAGAACTCAGAGTGACAGCTTTACCTCTGACACTGGAGATTCCTTACATTATGTGGATGTTACCCTGAAGAAAACTTCACCATATCAAGGACCAATCAGAATCCAGGATTGTATATATAATAACAGTGCATGTGTAATAATTTAATATATTCATGAGTAATATCGGATTCAATAACAGATTCATGAAAAAACAGAACTGGATATGAACATTTCTGCTTTCCTTCCTGCTCCGAATCGGTGACAGACTGAACACTCGACAAAGTTGACATTTTCTACACGTGTCGAAGACAACGAAACGGTGTCACGCTGCCGCTTTTATTTTTAGACCTGTTCCTTATGACTCTGAATCACACACACACACACACACACACACACAAAATAAATAATTTTTCTTTATAAACAGCCTTTAGATCCGAACTTGTAGCCAAGGAAAAACGTTAAGCGATCCTTTGAGCTTTGGGGATGGAAATAGAATAGCGCATGGAGAACACGAGTCGGGTAATTATGGCATGAATATAGCCATTCTGTGAGAGTCGTGGCTTGGGGCGAGAGATCAGGATGAAAAACTGAAAGAGAGAGAGAGAGAGAGAGCGAGAGAGAGAGAGATGGGGTTGGGGGGATGAATAGCTTGTCTGGTTAGGGAGGGCAGGATTGAAGGGTCTGGGAGCTGGATAAAAGACAAGAAGAGCTCCCATGTGTAGAGTGGAGGGAGATTACGAGATGTCAGATGATGTAAAACCTAAACGGTGAATCTGTTTTGTTTTGTTTTTTTCATCAAAAGTGTCAAACGTGAAGTTAAAGACATGAGCGTCAACGTGGACATCACACACTGTCACTCTTCAATCTTTGTTTTTTTTATAAAAACCAAAGGCTATGGATGTGATTGGATTTGATATATTAATGCACTCATTCAAATACGTTATCGTTTCTATAGTAACGGCTCATGGAAGGAGTCTCCAGTGTCAGAGGTACAGCTGTAACTACGTTTTCCGACGATTTCACATTTTCATGGTTTCAGAAAATTGCTCTCTGTGTTTTACCGGACGCATTTTATTCCGATTTTACTTTATTAAATGCCGTAATCTGAAAAATCCGCAAAAAATCTAAATAAATAAACATAGTTATTATACATATTATATATTATACTGAGTACCGGATTATTAACTACACTAATCTATTAACCAATAAACTGGCGTACAAAACAATAAAGAGTGCAAAAACAAGGATTAAGGAGTAAATCCAATCCGACACGTGTATTAGTTTTAAGCCAGATCATTCCAACTGATACGCGACGTTGTTTAGACTTGAACAGATTGAGTCTGAATCTCTTCTAATGGAAATCCAGCTAACTATGAGTCAGACATCGATTAGCAAATCTGAGCTGAGCTACGCAAAACACGTCAGTAACAATAAATAAATTTAAAATGTCGTTGAGAAGAGATGGTGGTTCACTACAGCTCAGCTCCTGTGTGGAAAAATACAGCCGTCCTGTTCCCAAATTACCCGCTGACATTTCAGGAACCATTTCAGGAACCTTGCAACTATGCCTTTGAAGGCTCACAGCCTTTAAAACTCAGAACCTGCATGATTCAGAACCTCAGGAAGTTCAGAGAACTAGGACGACTTGGCCAGAACCTAGAAGGCATCTAAAAGAGAACTGCAAGAGACTCTGAGATTCAGAAATTATGAAGCTCAGAACATCTGAGATTCACAACCTGCAAGACTCCGAACTTCTAAAAGTCAGAAACTCTGAGATTCAGAACTTTAACAACTCAGAAATTCCAAGATTCAGAAACTCAGAGACTCAACATCTGGAATTCGGTACGTAAGAGATTCGGAGCTACTGAAATCAGAACCTCAGAGACTTAGAACAGTCGATATTAAGAACATCCAAGAAACAGAACATTAGCGACTCAGAACCTGTTCCAAGACTACCTGCTGACATTTCAGGAACCATTTCAGGAACCACACAACTATGCTTTTGAAACTCAGAAACCTGCATGATTCAGAACCTCAGCAAGTTCCAAGACTTAGGAAGACTCGGCCAGAACGTAGAAGACATCTAAAAGAGAACTGCATGATTCAGAGTCTCTGAGATTCAGAAATTATAAAGCTCAGAACATCTGAGATTGACAACCTGCAAGACTCCAAACTTCTAAAAGTCAGAAACTCTGAGATTCAGAACTTTAACAACTCAGAAATTCCAAGATTCAGAACCTCAGAGACATGGAACATCTGAAATTCAGTATGTAATAGATTCAGAGCATCTGAGATTCAAAATCTCCAAGACACAGAACATCAGAGACTCAGAACCTGTTTCCAGATTACCCGCTAACATTTTAGGAACCACTTCAGGAAACATGCGACTATGCCTTTTGTTTTAAACATCTTGATTATCTTCTGGCTGGTGTGATGCTCCCTGCAGTATCGCGTCTCGGCCATAAGCAGATATGGGCGTGTGTGTGTGTGAGGGAGGAAATGGACTCGTTAGCATGATGCTCCTCAACGTAGCTGCAGGATTAATGTTATTCTAAGCTGCTTAGATTTCTTCCATCTGGCTTTAGTGTTTATGGAATCATGCACAGAGGTCTGTTGATCACTCACACACACACACACACACACACACACACACACACACAAGTAGGGGGAGGAGCATGATCAAGAGAGGGGCAGGGCCACCAACAACGATAATCCTCTGTAATCTGGTTTTATGGACTATTAAGGCTCCATTATGTAATATCAGCAGCTTTATGGTTGTGAGACAGCTTGAGAGAGAGAGAGAGAGAGAGAGAGAGAGAGAGAGAGAGAGAGAGAGAGAGAGAGAGAGACAGGCAGCAGGTTATTAAACATGATGAATGCAAATCAGAAGTTTGATTTTAGTTTGAAATGATAAATAAAACATAGGAGAACTGAATGAGAGCATCTGATATTTAGAACCTGTGACATTCAGAACATCTAAGATTCAAAACCTCAAAGAATCAGGACGTACTACACTCCAGAACCTAGAAAAAAAATCTAAAACAGAACTGCACAGCTGAGCTCTGTGAAACTGTGAACGTGCAAGCCTCACAGCCTTCAAAATACAGAACCTGCACCATTCAGAACCTCAACAAGTTCTGAGAACTAGCAAGACTTGGCTAGAACCTAGAAGGCATCTAAAAGAGCACAAAAATTCTAAAGCTCAGTACATCTGAGATTCACAACCTACACAACTCAGAACTTCTACAATTCAGAAATTCCAAGAATCAGAACCTCAGACACTCAGAACATCTGAGATTCAGTACATAAGAGATTCTGAGCATCTGAGATTCAGAACCTCTGAGACTCAGAACCTGCAAATCTCAGAACATCTGAAACTCAGAATATCTGAGATTCATAAACTTCGGAGATTTAGAGCCTGTATGATTCAGAACTTCTGAGGTTCAAAAACTTAGAGACTCAGAAGATCAGAAATCTCAAAGATTCAGAACATATGAGATTTAGAAACTCAGAGCATCAGAGCTTGCAAAACTCAAAACTACCGTGATTCAAAAACTCAAAGATTCAGAACATCTGAGATGCAGAACTCGCAAAACTCAGGACTTCCAAGATTCAGAAACTCCGAAATTGAGAACAACTGATATTCAGAAACTCAGAGATTCAAAACATCTGAGATGCAAAACTTGCAAAACTCAGAACTTCCAAGATTCAAAAACTTAAAGATTCGGAACATCTGCAATTCAGAAGCTCAGAGATTCAAATCATCCGAGATTCATAACTTGAAAAACTCAGAACTTCCTAGGTTCAGAACCTAAGAGACTCGGAACATCTGGAATTCAGAACCTGCAAGACTTGGGCAGAACCTAGAAGACATGTAAAATACAACTGCTAAAAGCAGCTCAATATGCAGCTCATAATCTTATTCTTCAGACTTCTGATGCAACGGTTTACGACATTGTTGCCACCTACTGGGCTGGAGTCATCACATGAGGGTTCTCAGGGTTCTCAAATCATGTGGAGAGAGCCTGAGTCCTCCATAGATTAAAGACACCCATCATCCATCTGTCTGTCCTCTAAAGATCATTGATTTCCCCGTGGTCACCTGACCAACCACACGTTTCCCGCTTTGCTAATTTTTTTTGCCTATGAATTTACTCAAGTGTTCCTGGAATCCAGCAGAAAAAAAAATCCTTTTAAATGAGCTGTAACATTTCAGTGCAGAGACTTTCCGAGGCGAGCGGGGGCTTTTTGAGATGAACGCTGTGATGAGAGCCAGATGACGGAATACGAAGCATACAATTATCTCCCATTCACTTCTCCTGCTATTACACGGAGTCAAAGGGCCTGCACTTGAACTGAATATAACTTCTTACCAATGCATTCCGTCAGGAGGGGAGGGTTATTCATGGAAGCGACTGAGCCCATCTGTGCGAGCGTCATCCTTTCATACTGTAGCTGTCAGATTTTTTTTGGTCACATCACAGTTTCTAACACTAGTATAGTATTCCAGAGATGATTTTTACTGAAAGAAAAAAAACAAACTAAAAAACAACCTGATGAAGGGGCCACGGTGTCTTAGTGGTTAGCACATTTGCCTCACACCTCCGGGGTTGGGGGGTCGAGTCCCGACTCTGCCTTGTGTGCGCGGAGTTTGCATGTCCTCCCTGTGCTTCGGGTGTTTCCTCCAGGTACTCCGCTTTCTTCCAGCAGTCCAAAGACATGCGTTGTAGGCTGATTGGCATTTCCAAATTGTCTGTACTGTGCGAGTGTGGCCTGTGATGGGTTGGAACCCCATCCAGGGTGTCCCCCCGACTTGTGCTCTGAGTTCCCTGGGATAGACTCCAGGCACCCCTGCGACCCTGTGTAGGATAACAGTTAAGGAACATGGACGGACGGATGGATGGATGGAAGTCCCAAAGTACAGCTTTACCTCTGACTGTTACAAAGCGCTGACACTGGAGACTCCTTCCATAAACGCTGAAACAAATAACTAAATAAACATCTCCTTACAGAAAACTTCACCTTACCAACGATTTATACCCACAATTCAACAGAAGATCCTACTGTACATCTTCAAGAGGAATCAAAATTGCTGTGAAGGTGGAGCTATTCTCGTGTATTGAAACCAGAATTAGATCACAGGTTCACATACTATATTTATATCTTCCAAAAGTTTTTGCCCCGCTGTATTCTGTTTCTCGAGCCCAAGGTCGGTCCGCTGGGAGAACAGACCCAGCATTTTTCCGTCCTTTGAGGACAGAGTAAAAATGCTTCTGGTCTAAAAACGGGATTGCTCCTGCAGTTTCCATGCAAGGACATATGGGAAGGAAAGGGAAGGTGTGTGTGTGTGTGTGTGTGTGTGTGTGTGTGTGTGTGTGTGTGTGTGTGTGTGTTAGTTAAATCCATGCACCACTGCAGTATCAGCCGGACTCACTATTTATATCCAGAACCTAAAATTATTGAGATGTCAAGATAGCAGTTTCACACATTCGAATAAGCGAGAAATGATTCTGCCCTGGTTTGGGGGCGGGGCTTATAGTCGCAGGTTTGCTTTCACATGGCAGAATTCCTTCCGAACCGCGTATCAAGTGTGCAATTCCGTACGTTTTGCAAAATGTTCTTTCCTCTTGTGCTGTAGGTTCATCCGTTTATTGTTTTTGTTGTTTTTTTTTTCTCCTTTAGTACCAACATTCAAGCGACTAAGAGTAGCAACTGCAAACAACATCGCTAGACTAACTCTGCGTAGCTGCGAATTTTTTTCCTGTTGTTGAATTACCAGCTATAGAAGAGAAACTCGAAGATGGCAAATGAGGCCATCAAAAAAAAAAAAAAAACATACAGTATGTAAATAAGAAAGTTGTGATTGAGAGCGAAGATTTACGAAGTCTCATCAACAGCTCATTAGACTAACTCGCTAATAATAATCCTTTCCCCGACTTGAAACAGGAAGTCAAACAGGAACGCAAACGTGAAAACGACCTAAGTGAGCACCGTGCTCGTTCGTGCTAGCGGTTATTGTCCAGGGTCTCAGTGGACGAGTATAACAGACTGATTGTTCAGTGAGCCGGATGAAAGAAAAGAGGAATAAATGGATGCTGGACACCGAGGTCACTAATACACTGTGCTTGTCACAAAGAATATAAAGTCACAACAATGAACACTGGAGACTGTGACTGCAAAAAAAAAAAAAAAAAAAAAGTTTCCGGAATCTTCCCTAAGTGCTTTCAGCTTCTCTCCTCTCTAAAACATTTCAGGGATTTTTTTTCCAGTAAAAAATGTAAAAAAAAAAAAAAAAAAAATTTTTAAATGTAAGAAAGAAATAATAATAATAATAATAATAATAATAATAATAATCACAAATTTACTGTAAACTGTATACATATTATTTAACACTTTATTGTTTTCATCAATTATCTATCAAACATTTTTTGATTACACAATTAGTAATTAAGATTATTAATTAAGAGTTCATTTGTCTGAAATTTGCTGAGTTAGTTCTTGTTCTCAGTTACGTTAAAGCGTTTTACCCTTTCGCAAAGCGCCGGCACTGGAGACTCCTTCCATAAATGTTAAATAAGCGTCTCCGGTTGCTATAGAAACGATAACCTGTGGTATAATTACGAATACTTAGATCCATTCCATCCATTTTCCATGCCGCTTATCCCATACAGGGACGCCGAGGAGCCTGGAGCATATCCCAGGGAACTCAAGGGTACAAGGCGGGGGACATGATGGACGGGGTGCCAATCCAATCGCACAAACATTCACATACTACGGACAATTTGGAAATGCCAGTCCGCCTACGATGCGTGTCTTTGGACTGGGGAAGGAAACCGGCGTACCCAGAGGAATCCCCCGAAGCACGGGGAGAAAATGCAAGCTCCACGGACACAGGGCGGAGTTGGGATTCGAACCCCCAACCCTGGAGGTGCGATGCAAAATAAAATGTTGTGTAATTTAATATATTGTTTATCAGTGATATCTCTGCTACTCAGTTGATAAAACACTTACAAGTTACTTGATGAAAAAGGTTAATATGCTACTCAAAAATATGTATTTATACTAGCTAGTAGCTTTGCTAGTTCACAGACCTTTTGACCAATCAGAGTCCAGAATTGAACACGTATTATTATATAATATATGGTTACAATTTTTACGGCTAACATGCTGTGCTCATAAAGTGCTATAAATGCGAACATATTATTTTAAGACAATTTAATAAACAAGCAAAATTACAACGAGATATGATGGTAAAATTATAAACTAAAAAAGAGGGGCGATGTTACGTACCTGCATCACATTCATCATATAAATCTGAACGAGGAAAAAAGAGAAAGTTATGGAAAGAGGTGCATTACAGTCTTTGTTCTGTCCCTGAAAATTCTGCTTAGCTCGACAAGAAAGAAAGTTCCGTCGCAGTTCTGGGATTTAATAAAGCCAGGCTCACCCGTGGCATGATGGAGGAACTTTCGAATATCAATGGCCATAATCTGATTCTCCTACAGTCTCATTCTCAACTAGGAACTTTTGTGCATATATAGATGAAACTACTCTGAAGGGGGTTAAAAAAACCAAAAAAAAACAAATGAATCTGCAATAATTTAGAGATCAGATTGATAATGTTCCTCCTACAGATACAAATGATGTTGTCTACGTTAACGTACTGTATATTGATGTTTTGAATTATGCCGTGGTGTGAAATATCAATCAGCCTGTTGGAATAAATATTCCATTACACCAAGATCCAAGGGGCTCATTTAACAACCTTGATGAAATTAGACTCATCAGAATGCGGTATGAGCTCAAAATAAACTTCATCAACTGATGGGACTGATGATCCTGCTGAGCAGAAACTGTGAATCATTTTCACATGACTCGCCTGTGTGTGTGTGTGTGTGTGTGTGTGTGTGTGTGTGTGTGTGTGTGAGAGAGAAAGAGAGAGAGAGAGAGAGACAGAGAGAGAGAGAGAGAGAAAAACAGATTCAAAGTGTTTTGTCCTCCCTTTTTTTGTACAAACGGTTATGACTCATATGACTCTAATAACGATGTGTTGTTCACAAACGAGTCGACTCTTTGATTCGACTCTTGCAGGTGGATATTGATTCATTTATGAGCCTTTTTTTTTTTTTTTTTGCAGAAATTGTTATTACTCTTGAAATGAAATGAAATCAAAAATGCTTCCCTGTAAACCTCTTTTCAACATCTTTCAACATCGGAGCTGTTTGTTAGCGTGAATCGTGAGTCATGTATTCGACTCTCAGCTGTGTGTATGAGGAAAGTGTATTATAGAAGGCCACCAGTTCTAATATATATAATAATTATATATTTATGTATATAATATAATGAGAATGAGAATTTCAGCTTTAGTTAGACCAAGAAGAAGAAGCACGGGTCAAAATATCTCAAACTTATTTAATTTTAGGGGGGGAAATGGCAATGAATCATTTACGAGTTGAAAGAGTGAACTCTTATTGTTCAGTGAGTCAAATGAACTGACTCTCTGTTCAGAATGAGTTCAGAATTCCTGTTACTAGAGTGTAGGATCAGCGCATTGTGTGTGTGTGTGCGTGTGTGTGTGTGTGTGTGTGTGTGTGTGTGCGCGTGTGGGGTCCATGCTAACAAATGGACAAAAGCTAAGAAACAGCCGGGGGATACATAAATCACCACATGTAGGTCATAACCTTCAACAAATGCAGCACCAGAATATTAATGAAACCAGAATGAAGACATCCCACACACACACACACACACACACACACACACACACGGCTATCTTGATCAGTCCACATAATTTCTATTGTCATTAAAAACCAAACCAAACCAAACATAACCACTTTTCTAACTAAATTTACCTCACAACGGAAAGCTAGCATGACCAAACAAATTTAACAGTGCAATGCTACTTTGCTAACTCATCAAACCACATGGAAAGCTAGCAGGCTAATCTATCAAAAGTCATTAGACATGCGAATTTAACTTGCTCACTCACTAATCCTCACATTAGCGGTGAAAAGTTAGCTTGCTAATCCATCAAAACTCTTTAGTAATGCAAAATTATTGGATAATTCAAAGGTATCGTGTTAACTTCTTAAACCGCATTATTCATACAAAGTTACTTCACTAAATAAAGTTAGCAAGTTTCAGTTAGCTCGCTAACACTTCAAAATGCTTCCATAACATAAAAATTAGCTTGTAAATATTTGACTTTACACTTTAGTAAAGCAAAGTTACATGGCAAGCTCATTAAAGCAGTTCAATAGTGAAATGTTAGCTTGCTAATCGATTACACCACAAAATTGCCTTGCCTTGTTAATCTTGCTAACACACCAACACATTTAGCTAAAACATATAACGTTAGCTTGCTAACCCATTAAATCACTTTGGTAAAGCAAATTTACGTTGCTAGCTCATCAAGGCAACTTTAGAATGTTAGCTTGCTAATCTATCTATATCATTTAGTAGAAATTTTGCCTGGCTAAAGGCTACTTACATAAAAAAAATAAAAATAAATAAAAAACTATATTTATCTTGCTAACTCATTAAAGCATTTTTGCAATAGAATGATTACACGTTATTCAATTAATCCACTTTAGCAAGAAAACTTTGCTTTGCTAATCCATCAAACTACTTTAGTCACAAAAAGTTACCTTGCTAACTCATCAAAGCATTTTAATAACGGGATGTTAGCTTGCTTTAGTAATAAAACTTTGCCTTGCTAATCTATCAAAACTCTTTAGAAATAAAAACAAAAAACACCTTGCTAACTGATCAAACTTTATTTACTGACCGTTAGCTTGATGTTAGCACAATGCAAAATTGTTCTCCTGAAACATTGTAAACGTAGCAAAGAGACACAAACACTAATAAAAACAGATTTTATTTAGCATCCTAAAGGGTTCTTCGGTTTGTTCCTCATGTGGAACCCTTTAAAAGTTCATCAGTTTCCTTACTGAGAACACTCTAAAGCTAAGAACATTGTAGTTTACAATAATAGCTATATAATTAGCTTAGCATGACTATCGAGTGATAAACATGCCTTATTGATTGTTCCCTGAATCTGTTTTCCTCGTCTCCGACACATTAGCAGATCAGAAGCGAGAGAGTCTCTGAATTTAGATTTGGTGTCATTTTTATCTGTGAGATTTCGCGCTCGCTCGCGTGAAAAGTCGCACTCCGGCACGTTTAATTGGCGCACATGTCAGACGGAGAACTCGACGTTAAAATGCGGCGTGAAGATGAACATCGGCCGATGAGTCAGATCGCTCACGTTCACTGAGGAGAAAAATAAAACCCAGAAACATGACGTGCAGAGAAGGCGATCGAAGGCAAAGCTGCTCGCTCGAGTTCGGACAAAGACGAACAAGGCGAACGCCTCAAAAGTGACACGTAATCAATTGATGTATCATCCGTGGTGAGTGATGTATCACCCCGCTGATAAACACAATTCGCCATGGCAACGAAACGGATTGTACAATTTGTTTAGGAGTTATTTTGTTAATACAATAAAATGATTTTAATAACGCAAAGTTACGTAGATAACTGGTCAAACTAATCGGGTAACGAAAAGCTAGCTTTGCTAACACGTAAAAACTGCTTAGTCATGCAAAATATGTTAGAGGCAAAATGTCAGCTTGCTAGCCGTTGAACAACTTGCATGTAGCATGACTAAGCAAAACAGAAAGTCAGCTCGCTAATTCGTTGAAATGCTTTAGTATTAACACACTTTCACGAGGTTAACTTCTCAGAACACTTTAGTAATGTGAGGTTCTGCTAACCAAACAAACAACAAACCACTTTAGTAACGCAAAGGCACATTAACCGCCGAACTTTACCACAGAACTTTACTGTTACCACCCTGAAGCTGATCATTTTCCTATAACGGCATATCCAGAAGTGTTTTATTCCTCTTATACCACAGCGATTTGTAACTTTTGTTTGTTGTGGATGAAATATTTTAGCTTTATTTAGACACTTGTATTTAGACTCTGGTAACTTTGGTCACTAAACATAGGTAAGACCTATGGTAAGGAAGTGCGTATTTGACTGGCAGGGCAACCGGGACATCACAGACTTTTCCCATATCCTGTCAGCAAACTAACAAGGATATCACGTTTACTTGCCTACCTGCTTTGAACAAAAAAATAATAATAATTGTAAAGGCATGAGAATAACGAATCAGATTGCAACCTTTAAGATTCTGAAGCTCATAGCCAGAAAAGCGTACAATGAGTATTAGAT
>CM042546.1:22277809-22322809 GCA_023630585.1 Cranoglanis bouderius
TTATACTACAGTTACACGCAATTAAGCTAAAGTTACATGCAATTATACTATAATTACATGCAATTATCAGTCCCTCAAGGATTTTGCGATTTTAAAATTGAGAAATTAATAGGAAATCAAGGAAAACTTGCGTGTAGCTGTAGTATAATTGCGTGTAGCTGTAGTATATAAAATTGAGAAATTAATAGGAAATCAAGGAAACTCGAGTGCAATTAAAAGGTCTCATTTACCAACAAACATCACTGCGAACTCGAGTAGTTTTCCACAAAAAAACCCAAAAAACTCTGCAAATTGCATCGCAAAGTGTGAAATAAGCCGTAGCAAACTCAAGCATTTTGGCCACAATAACAACAAAAAAACAACCATACAAAATCCTGTATGTACAGACTTATACTACAGTTACAAGCAATTATACTACAGCTACATGTAATCATACTACAAGTACACGCAATTATAAAACCGCTAAACACAGTTATACTCTAGCTATACGCAATTATACTACCACTACACTCAATTACAGTACAACTACATACAATTATAGTACAGCTACACACAATTATAATAATGATACTGATGTTGAGATAAATTTAACCTCATATTTCAGCTTTGGAGTGTGATAGCTATACCAAACCTGCACTACCAACTACATCTTGACTTCTCTAACACAGGGTGTGAATTTGGGTAGGATCAGAAAACATCAAATGTTTTGCCCAAAAAAACACCAAGGCTAACTTACTGTTACTTACTGTTAGCCCTTACTGTTTGGCCAAAAAATTGGTGTTGTCCAAATCATCACCAAATTAGCACAGTGCGTTAGGGAGTGGAACTTGCAAACTAGTACACATGACCACTAGTTTGGTATTCCTATTACACTCCAAACCTGAGAAATGAGGTTCATTTATACTACAGCTGCCACTGTTGGTCCCTTGAGCAAGGCCCTTAACCCTCTTTGCTCCAGGGGCCCCGTATCATGGCTGACCCTGTGCTCTGACCCCAACTTCATAACAGTCTGGGATATGCGATGAAAAAAATTTCACTGCACTGTAATGTATATGTGACAAATAAAGCATTCTTTCTTTCTTTGCTTTACTAATGATACTGATGCTGACAATAATTGGTAGTTATGATAATTAACAATGGATGGTAGGATCAGAGAATAATTTTTTGCCAAACCCCACCCACCCTTAAAAAAAAAACTTGAGTGTGGGGCTGTAGTATAATTGCCTGCAGCTGTAGTATAATTGCGTGTAGCTGTAGTATAAATATATGTAGCTGTAGTACAATTGCATGTAGTTGTAGTACAGTTGTGTGTAGCTGTAGTATAATTGTGTGTAGCTGTACTACAATTGTGTGTAGCTGTAGTACAATTGTGTGTAGCTGTAGTATAATTGTGTGTAGCTGTACTACAATTGTGTGTAGCTGTAGTACAATTGTGTGTAGCTGTAGTACAATTGTGTGTAGCTGTAGTATAATTGCCTGCAGCTGTAGTATAATTGTGTGTAGCTGTACTACAATTGTGTGTAGCTGTAGTACAATTGTGTGTAGCTGTAGTATAAATATATGTAGCTGTAGTATAATTGTGTGTAGCTGTAGTACAATTGTGTGTAGCTGTAGTACAGTTGTGTGTAGCTGTAGTATAATTGTGTGTAGCTGTAGTACAATTGTGTGTAGCTGTAGTATAATTGCATGTAGCTGTAGTATAATTGTGTGTAGCTGTAGTATAATTGTGTGTAGCTGTACTACAATTGTGTGTAGCTGTAGTACAATTGTGTGTAGTTGTAATATAAATATATGTAGCTGTAGTATAATTGTGTGTAGCTGTAGTACAATTGTGTGTAGCTGTAGTATAATTGTGTGTACTTGTAGTACAATTGTGTGTAGCTGTAGTACAATTGTGTGTAGCTGTAGAATAAATGAGTGTAGCTGTAGTACAATTGTGTGTAGCTGTAGTATAATTGTGTGTAGCTGTAGTACAATTGTGTTTAGCTGTAGTACAATTGTGTGTAGCTGTAGTATAATTGTATGTAGCTGTAGTACAATTGTGTGTAGCTGTAGTATAATTGTGTGTAGCTGTAGTACAGTTGTGTTTAGCTGTAGTACAATTGTGTGTAGCTGTAGTATAATTGTGTGTAGCTGTAGTATAATTGTATGTAGCTGTAGTACAGTTGTGTTTAGCTGTAGTATAATTGTATGTAGCTGTAGTACAGTTGTGTGTAGCTGTAGTATAAATATATGTAGCTGTAGTATAATTGTATGTAGCTGTAGTACAATTGTGTGTAGCTGTAGTATAAATATATGTAGCTGTAGTACAATTGCGTGTAGCTGTAGTATAATTGTGTGTAGCTGTAGTACAGTTGTGTGTAGCTGTAGTATAATTGTGTGTAGCTGTAGTACAATTGCATGTAGCTGTAGTATACTTGTGTGTAGCTGTAGTACAGTTGTGTCTAGCTGTAGTATAATTGTGTGTAGCTGTAGTACAATTGTGTGTAACTGTAGTATAGTTGTGTGCAGCTGTAGTATAAATATATGTAGCTGTAGTACAATTGTGTGTAGCTGTAGTACAATTGTGTGTAGCTGTAGTATAAATATATGTAGCTGTAGTACAATTGCGTGTAGCTGTAGTACAATTGTGTGTAGCTGTAGTACAGTTGTGTGTAGCTGTAGTACAATTGTGTGTAGCTGTAGTATAATTGTATGTAGCTGTAGTACAGTTGTGTGTAGCTGTAGTATAATTGTGTGTAGCTGTAGTACAATTGTGTGTAACTGTAGTATAATTGTGTGTAGCTGTAGTATAAATATATGTAGCTGTAGTACAATTGTGTGTAGCTGTAGTATAAATATATGTAGCTGTAGGACAATTGCGTGTAGCTGTAGTATAATTGTGTGTAGCTGTAGTACAATTGTGTGTAGCTGTAGTATAAATATATGTAGCTGTAGGACAATTGCGTGTAGCTGTAGTATAATTGTGTGTAGCTGTAGTATAATTGTGTGTAGCTGTAGTACAGTTGTGTGTAGCTGTAGTATAATTGTGTGTAGCTGTAGTACAGTTGTGTGTAGCTGTAGTATAATTGTGTGTAGCTGTAGTACAGTTTTGTGTAACTGTAGTATAATTGTGTGTAGCTATAGTATAAATATATGTAGCTGTAGTACAATTGCGTGTAGCTGTAGTATAATTGTGTGTAGCTGTAGGACAATTGTGTTTAGCTGTAGTACAATTGTGTGTAGCTGTAGTACAATTGTGTGTAGCTGTAGTATAAATATATGTAGCTGTAGTACAGTTGTGTGAAGTAGCTGTAGAATAAATGAGTGTAGCTGTAGTATAATTGTGTGTAGCTGTAGTATAATTGTGTGTAGCTGTAGTATAATTGCGTGTAGCTGTAGAATAAATGAGTGTAACTGTAGTATAATTGTGTGTAGCTGTAGAATAATTGCGTGTAGCTGTAATATAATTGTGTGTAGCTGTAGAATAATTGTGTGTAGCTGTAGTATAATTGCGTGTAGCTGTAGAATAAATGAGTGTAACTGTAGTATAATTGTGTGTAGCTGTAGTATAATTGTGTGTAGCTGTAGAATAAATGAGTGTAGCTGTAGTACAATTGTGTGTAGCTGTAGTATAATTGTGTGTAGCTGTAGAATAAATGAGTAACTGTAGTATAATTGCATGTAGCTGTAGTATAACTGTGTGGAGCTATAGTATTATTGTGTGTAGCTGTAGTATAATTGCATATAATTGCAATATAATAATTTAATATTTTATAATATATCTTGACCTCCCTAACACATAATGTGAATTTGGGGACGAAAAAAACTTTGACAGAAAAAATGTGACATTCTGTGACATCTTCCCCAAACTGACACAGGAGGGCAGGTTTGGTATTCCTAGTTTGCTAAAATGCTCCCTCTATAATATTACAGCCACACGCATTAGCAACCATTAGCAGATCTCATCAACAATATGATCTACAAAATAATGAATAATTTAATAATCCAAGTAAAAATCGTACATTAAAATAAAGCTGTAAAATAATATTTCATTGTAATAAGTCACAATTCTGCTTAATTCATTATGATTTGTGTATGTTATTGTGTATCTATATGTAGTATATATACTACATGTACCTCTTTTCCTAGTGGCATGCCGCTGGCCAGGGCGCAGGTCAGACCCACCAGTTTGGCCAGCAGAGTGTTGAGGCTCAGGTGATCTTTAACCTCCACTCCTTTTACAATGGTCTTAATCTCTGGGATCCCGGATCCTGCGAGAGACATTGTACGACACACCACCTAACTACACATCCAAAAAGTATACCTCCAAAAACTGTTGCTCCAAAAAAGACCACATGTCAGAAAATAATAACAAGGCAGAGGGAAAGTAATTTATTTTTGGCACACTTTGGCAATCCTATTGGAGGTTTTACTTGCATTTTAGTCAGAAATGAATAATAGAACAGCTAAACATGCACACACACAAACATGCACAAACATCGTATCAAACAGCTACTATTATATGAAGGTTACCATGACAACCTCGCAAACAAAATGTTCCCATCACTTTGTATGTACTGTAAGCTATAGATAATTCCTTATGTATATCTATGAAGTTTACATATTTTGTAGAGATATATAAGGTTTATAAAGTATGTGTGTGTGTGTGTGTGTGTGTGTGTGTGTGTGTGTGTGTGTGTGTGTGTGTGTGCTGTACCTGCAGCTTGTGGTCCTACGAGTTGAGTAAATCCTGTGGCGAAGCAGATCAGCAGTATGGGGAGAGAAACCCAGGCCAGATACTGCAGGAAGATGTTGTGGTGTGCCATCTCATACAGCTTCCTTGTAGCTACATGGAGAAACACACACACACACACACACACACACACACACACACACACACACACACACACACACAGATTATGTGTTTTATCAAAACTTGGTTTGCTAATAAATTCTTTAGAATCAAGAAATGAATTATTAAATGTTAATGAAATACTTCATAATACAATAAAAAAATATATTAAAAATCCGTTTTTTTCCTTTTTTTTTTTTTTTTACAAAAATTTTAAACTTTTGGGTTCTAAATATTAATGTTCTATTAATGTTTATTTAATGTAATTGTTCTCCTCATTTGTAAGTCACTTTGGACAAAAGCGTCTGCTAAATGATTACATGTAAATGTAAATGTAATGTATTATGTGAAATTAATTTTTAACCGTAAACCCCAAATAATTATTTATTAAGTTGTCATTAATGAATTAATCATTAAGCTTTAATTAAAAGTGAACTACTTGTTACTTGATTATAACTGGTATATTTCTGAATCTTAAATTCAAGTGTCACCAAAACCATTAAAAATGACAATATGAATGAAAAACTTTTTTCAGATGCACCCATGAACCATCTTCATGCACTGCATGAACAAGACAGACATGACCTGAGTGAAAATTTTGTTGAATTAATTAGGGGGCCAAGCACCGAAGGTGGGTAGGCACCCTATTGTTATTCTTCCTTTTTTTCTTCTTCTGGTCAGGGTGTCTATGGCAGCCCATAGAACTGTCAGGTAAAAAGGTGTAAAATTTGGCACACTGATTGGGGAGGGTCTAAGGAACATTCTCTCCAAATTTGGGCCAAGTGCTGCCAACGCTCTAGCGCCACCATCGGGTCAAATTTGGAAGTATGTTTATGGTCATAATAGTCATATGGTTATGAATTTGTGCTAAATTCACAGTTAATTTTTCCTACACAACACCAACATCTGAAATTCAAGTGTACTTCCTGTCGACCATTGGATTTTATCAAAAACTGTTTTTTCACTACTCCTCCTACAAATTATGTCCAATATGCCACCAAATCTGGCATATATAGTGCTACTGTGTAATTGCTGCATTTATTTCTGGTTATGATTTGGGGATTATCCTGTTCCTCACTGCTAGGTGAATTTATAAACACACACACACACACACACACACACACACACACACACACACACACACAAATACACACACACACTCACTGTGCAGGCCGAAGTCAATGCCAAAGTCCATGGCCCAGCTGAAGAAGGCCGGGATGATTCCTAACAGGATGACAATGATCCATTCTTCACCAATGTGCCAAATCAGGAACGTCTTCCACTGCGAATTGCCTGCACAAACACAGTCAAAATTACCCACAATGCACCACAAGAGCCAGATTACAAGATTCCAACTTCAGGCATGAGATTTTAGATCAAGAATCCTATAGGACAATGGAAAATATGGAAATTATGTCAATATTTGCTTAAATATAAAAGTATGTATTGTAATATACATTATATGTAATATAATACATAATTTTCAGTGTCACATAATATTCTCTGAACACACCATTATGAATTATCTATTATAGCTATTATCAGTACTGTTTTCACTTTTTATACAGATTAGTGCAAAAGTTTGTGTCCCCTCAAGACAAAAATGAATAAAAGTAATTTATAGCTTGCAAGACATTTCGTCTGTTGGGTTTCATAGGTTTTAATTTTTATTGTTTTAATTCATTATTAGTAACAAAAATATTGAATAATCCAAGTTAAGATATTAAAAAAGGGTTTCTGAATGTGATATACATATTCTTCTCTAGAAACTTGCATGTCCATATTTTACCTTTTAAAAAAAAATCATCTCAGTTATGAGATATGCTCTATAGCAAGCACATTTAACTTAAGTAACATTTAACTTTTTAACTTAAAAGTTTTTACTTTTTTAGTTAAAAATGAATGCAGATTTTGCCTTTGACTGTAACTGAAGAATCTTATATGACAAATCTAATTTGACAAAAAAAAAAATATATATATATATTTATTTATTTATTTATTTATTTATTTATTTATTTATTTATTTATTTATTTATTTATTTTTCCTAACTTATAAAAGCAGTTCCTTTGCAACCCTACTTTAGTTTTTAAAAAGAGTTGAACTCTTACTGAGTGACAGGGTGGTGTGATGAAGCAGAGTTAGTTATCGCCCTTAAGCTGATTATTTTCCTATAAGAGCACATGCCAGAGTGTTTTATTCCTTTTATACCACAGCAATAAACACTCACATGTGAGCTTTTTGCTGGACTCCACAGTCTGTCTCTGTTCCGTGAGACGCTGCCTGAATCTGCTCCCGTCTTCTGGTTCATCTGTACAGTTGTACATCTGTCCAACAAGGTTAAACACACACACACACACACACACACACACACACACACACACACACACACACACACACAGTAAATTTGAGGTTTTATAATTTGAGTAAAGCTTCATCTGGAGTTTGTGAATCTGAAATGAAAGAGCGTAATTTTATCTGCTTTTCATGTTAAACTGCTACACACTGATTGTTTTTTAGACTTTCCAATTTCAGTTTTCTTGCTAGCCTTATCAATCTCTCTTCAGACACATGCTCGGATTGTAAAGAGAATTCACTGGTGTGATGCTTCTGAGAAATTCTGTGTACAGGAAGTGTCGCTAAATTTATTTGCTCCACTGGACATCAGCACCAATAACACTACACAGAACTGGTTTAAAAGGAACATCAGCTGGTCCAGTAGTAAACACACACACATACACACACACACACACACACACACACACACACACACACACACTAGTCAGAAGTCCACAATTCCTATGCTAAACACATCAATACAAACACCAAACATGGCAAAATAAACGTTTTGGTTAATATCTTAACTAGTTCATATATTTCTAGCATAAATTGAAGTCACTCTTAATACTGTGTTAATTGTCCACTTATGTGAGAACCGTGATTCTGATACGATTCTAGAAAAAAAAAGGTTTCTTTAAGGGTTTGTTGGATAATTAAGGGTTCTTAGCTTCCTAAAACCATCTGATTGGAAAACACTTTCTTGTAGGATTCTACATAGAACCATTAAGATTAACAACAATACACTAGCGTACTAAATATTATGTTTCCAAATAATGAATAATTTCATATTTTATTTTATAGTAAAATAAATATTTAATTAATTAAATGCAAATTTCTTTATTAGAACTGACCAATGCTGGATAAAAATTAAATTTTTTTTGTTCCTCCTCATTTAGGAAAAAAAGAGACAATAAATGTAGAACCCTAAAAGCTTCATCAGTTGTCTTTCTGGAAGAAACCTTCTGGTTCTGTGTAGAACCTACAAATGATGTTTTCCTTAAATGGTTCCAGATAGAATATATAAGAATATATAAGTGCTATCTACAGAACCCTCAATGAGCTGTTTTATCTAAAAGTGTAATGCGCTTACACTTTTATAATATACACCGGTAATTGTCAAAGTATTGGCACCCTCTGAGTGTACTGTTATTGAGACTTCTTAGTCCACACACACACACACACACATATACACACAGACACTCACCTGCTGCTTTTCAGACTGAAGTGTGCTGTTTTCTCCAGGTTCCACACAAGCCATTATAAATTATAAACACACACGCTTATATACACACTCACAGTTCAATAGTGTTAAACAGCGTCTCACACACGGCTTTAATTACGGTGTTGGTCCATTTTATATGCCACAGAACTGGTGAAGTGGTGGACTGAGGCGGGACTGGAGTTCAGGTTCCAGCCTTTTGCGTTTCAACAACTTTAACATCTAATTTTAGTTTTTCTCCAAGAAAACACCAGTAGACCAAGCGTGTAGCCTAAACAAAGTTTTAAACACTTCCACCATTGCCATGTCTGTGTGTGCATTCAGCATTAACATTACATTATTTCCATTTATTTAAGGTAATTTATATCACTATAGGAATTTTATAATCATACAGGAATCAACCATTTTATTCAGTTTCCCAATTTTAGAGTCTCAAACACTAGAATAAATGCAGTGTTACATTTCTTACTAGAACATCATCAACATACATGCATCTGTATTGATAGATAAATACTGATTTAATCCAGATTAATGTTTAATCTTTGTTAGTGGAACCCAGTTGAATACTTTATTAACAACTTTATTAAATTTTCAAATGCAATTCGAGCTCAAAGTGTTTTACAGTTTGAATCAAACCATACAAAGAAAGAAAAGATAATTAAAATTTATATAAAATAGTGAAATGCAAAAAAAAAAGTATTTGATCCCCTGCTGATTTTGTACATTTGCCCACTGACAAAGAAATGATCAGTCTATAATTTCAGATTCACAAACTCCAGATGAAGCTTTACTCAAATTATAAAACCTCAAATTTACTGTGTGTGTGTGTGTGTGTGTGTGTGTGTGTGTGTGTGTGTGTGTGTGTGTGTGTGTGTGTGTGTGTGTGTTTAACCTTGTTGGACAGATGTACAACTGTACAGATGAACCAGAAGACGGGAGCAGATTCAGGCAGCGTCTCACGGAACAGAGACAGACTGTGGAGTCCAGCAAAAAGCTCACATGTGAGTGTTTATTGCTGTGGTATAAAAGGAATAAAACACTCTGGCATGTGCTCTTATAGGAAAATAATCAGCTTAAGGGCGATAACTAACTCTGCTTCATCACACCACCCTGTCACTCAGTAAGAGTTCAACTCTTTTTAAAAACTAAAGTAGGGTTGCAAAGGAACTGCTTTTATAAGTTAGGAATATATATATATATATAGTCAAATTAGATTTGTCATATAAGATTCTTCAGTTACAGTCAAAGGCAAAATCTGCATTCATTTTTAACTAAAAAAGTAAAAACTTTTAAGTTAAAAAGTTAAATGTTACTTAAGTTAAATGTGCTTGCTATAGAGTATATCTCATAACTGAGATGATTTTTTTTTAAAGGTAAAGTATGGACATGCAAGTTTCTAGAGAAGAATATGTATATCACATTCAGAAACCTTTTTTAATATCTTAACTTGGATTATTCAATATTTTTTGTTACTAATAATGAATTAAAACAATAAAAATTAAAACCTATGAAACCCAACAGACGAAATGTCTTGTAAGCTATAAATTACTTTTATTCATTTTTGTCTTGAGGGGACACAAACTTTTGCACTAATCTGTATAAAAAGTGAAAACAGTACTGATAATAGCTATAATAGATAATTCATAATGGTGTGTTCAGAGAATATTATGTGACACTGAAAATTATGTATTACTGTGGGGGGAAAAAAGTATTTGATCCTCTGCTGATTTTGTACGTTTGCCCACTGACAAAGAAATGATCAGTCTATAATTTTAATGGTAGGTGTATTTTAACAGTGAGAGACAGAATAACAACAAAAAAATCCAGAAAAACGCATTTCAAAAAAGTTGATTTGCATTTTAATGAGTGAAATAAGTATTTGACCCCTTCGACTTAGTACTTGGTGGCAAAACCCTTGTTGGCAATCACAGAGGTCAGATGTTTCTTGTAGTTGGCCACCAGGTTTGCACACATCTCTGATAAATGTGTTACCAATTGTTTTCTTGGTGACTATGGTCCCAGCTGCCTTGAGATCATTAACAAGATCCTCCCGTGTAGTTCTGGGCTGATTCCTCACCATTCTCATGATCATTGAAACTCCACGAGGTGAGATCTTGCATGGAGCCCCAGACCAAGGGAGACTGACAGTTTCTTCCATTTGCGAATAATCGCACCAACTGTTGTCACCTTCTCACCAAGCTGCTTGGCGATGGTCTTGTAGCCCATTCCAGCCTTGTGTAGGTCTACGATCTTGTCCCTGTCATCCTTGGACAGCTCTTTGGTCTTTTCCATGGTGGAGAGTTTAGAATCTGATTGATTGATTGCTTCTGTGGACAGGTGTCATCATGCAATACCTTCAGGGAGGCATCTTATTGGTCCCAAATTTATTCTGCAGCATGACATCATACAGCAAAAGTCATTAAGAACTATCTTCAGCATAAAGAAGAACAAGGAGTCCTGGAAGTGATGGTATGGCCCTCACAGAGCCCTGATCTCAACATCATCGAGCCTGTGTGGGATTACATGAAGAGAGAGAAGCAACTGAGGCTGCACTAAATCCACAGAAGAACTGTGGTTAGTTATCCAAGATGTTTGGGTCAACCCACCTGCCAAGTTCCTTCAGAAACTGTGTGCAAGTGTACCTAGAAGAATTGATGCTGTTTTGAAGGCAAAGGGTGGTCACACCAAATATTGATTTGATGTAGATTTTTCTTCTGTTCACTCACTTTGCATTTTGTTAATTGATAAATGTAAACTATTAACATGTCTATTTTTTTACAGCATTTTTTCACACCTGCCTAAAACCTACCTGAATTTCACACTTTACATAGTTAAATAATGTAGAATTAACTCTTACAGGATTCCATTCTTCTCCAGCTTCTACAGTGTTGAAAAGCTTGTTGTGTTGTTAAAGCTTTGCAGTGTAGCATTAACAGTGTTGGGTTAAATAATGTAAATCATGCGGAAATCTAAAGACTTTCACATGTCTGACTCCATGAACTATACACAGTTCTGAGAATTTACACAACAATCAGTTTTAACACCACAATGTACAGGAAAGTCTGTTATCAGAAATGTGTAAATGTTATTCGGAAACAGACTTTTCATCGTAACTGTGATGTGTTTTAGTGTCGGAATGTTTCTTATATTTAGAATATTTAATAGAACAGTACCTGATGGAAACACATCATGATTCGTATTTCCCGTCATATATTTACCACTTTTTAAAAAAAGTCAATCTGATCATCATTACACAAAACAGAACTGCACGTAAGAAGAAAAAAAAGCATAAGCTGATTTATATTTAAAGAGTTATGAATTATAATAGCTGGGGTGAGGGGCGGGGCTAGAGCTTATGGCCTTCCTTTGACCTCAGTCCTTTGAAATTCAATAAAGTTTAATTTCCAACAAAGTTACCTTATAGTAATTATAATAATTATTATTATTTTAGTGTATTTTAGCGTATTTGTACTGAATAGAGTTCAAAACAAATGCTTGTACACAACATATTCTATTCAGACATTCCATCTTCTCTCTACAAAAATCTCAGAAATAATGACATTTTTTCATAATGATATTATATTTATTTCCAGGCTACTGTACACAAGTAAATCTTTTGTAACCATAATCTTTTTAAAATTCTTATAAACTTCAAAGAAATCTAAGTGTAAAAAAGGATGTGCAAACAACAGTGTCTTACAATAATTTATAGGCCTAATTACATAACATAATTACATAATAGATTTCATGCATTTGAACTTTTGTATCAGCCTTTTGTATCAGCCTACCTTGTATTCAGTTGTGACTACTTGAAGTAACTCTTCCACATGTGTGTCAGTAAGAACAGAACAATGCTTTGAATTCACTTGTTTCGGTGTAAAAAAAAAAAAGATTCACAGACGTAAGTTGACCCAAACATTGACAATAGTTTCAGTGCAGCCCGTTTGACATTGTGATATCTCTCCATCGACACAATCTTCCAAAACTCCACGGTTCCTTCCTTCAGGAAACAGTTTAAGTCCGTCATCCTGAAAAAGTTCAATCATTTCCGCTGCTTCATCTTCCATTAAAGGGGCTTTTAAACAGTCTGATTCAGCAGTGAAAGGGTTGAAAATAATCTGTGTAATCTGTGGCCTTTTTTGCCATAGATTTTCAAGCTTTTCAAACTCAGCTTGAGTTTGTTGACAAATGTGAAAAAACTCTGCACCAGGTCAGGCAGCATCTTTAACTTCCCTTGAAGATCCATGTTTAGTCCGTTCAGATAATGCATGTCGACCAAAAATTGCCAAATCCAAAATCCACTGGGGGTCATGTAGCTCAGGATAGTCCTTATGTTTCTCTGTGGGGAACAGCTTCACCGGATCCGAAAGCTCAAAAAACAGGAAAGCACATTACCTCTTGAAAGCCATCTCACAGTGCAGTGAAGAAGCAGATCAGTCGGAAGATCTTCAAGAAGTTCATCTGATATTTTTTGAATTGTCTGTGATTGAGAACATAAAATTGCTATTAGTTTTGATAATTGCAGAAATTGCATTTCTATTTATTTTATAATTAATCAAATTTTGGAACATAATAAATACATTCAAATCCTAACAAACAAATAAATCAATAAATCATAATTGTAAACACAGAACATGTGGATGGATTGAAGAGTCACAGAGGAGCAGCCAAAGAGTCACAGGTACGCCACCCCTGGCCTAAGTGTATTTAACTTTAGACCCTTTTTAACTAAATTATAATTGGGACTAAGAGTACTTTCAATTTTAATTAAGATAACAAAAAAAATAAATAAATTAGGACAACTGATGTGTAATGCAATGTAATGTATATAAATTCAAGTAAACAGCCCTGGAAAATAAATTAGCTAATTAAATGTAAATATTTTTAAAATGTGAAGCCAGGATCATTTCCGGGAAAGGATTCAAGGAAAGACAGCAGTAGAAATTGGTGAAAGACAGAAGTAGAAGTTGAAAGACAGCTTTAGAAGTTGAAGTTGAAAGACAATGGTTGAAGTTGAAAGACAGCAGTAAAAGTTTAAGGTGAAAGACAGCAGTAGAAGTTGAAAGACAGCAGTAGAAGTTGAACTTGAAAGACAGCAGTAGAAGTTGAAAGACAGCAGTAGAAGTTGAACTTGAAAGACAGCAGTAGAAGTTGAAAGACAGCATAGTACAGAACACAAGACTACATAAAATGAATAGATCACAGAACAGTACACAAGACTACATAAAGTGGACTACACAACAGTGGACAATAGATATGCAGGACAGTGAACACACAGGACAATAAATACACAGAACATGGACTGTAAACTGTAAACTATTGTGTAGTGTAACAGCAATAAGTATAGCAGCAGTTTTGGCAGCAAAACCAAGTTTCATAATAAAAGTGACTGATGTAGTTTTTATGGTACAGGTGTGCAATGTTTTTGAGTCATACTGGGTTAGGGGTTTGACTAGCCCAGGTGAGTATTGGGAGGCAGCAGGGTGTTGAGTAATCTGACTGCATCAGGGGAGAAACTGTTGCAGAGTCTGCTGGTGGTGGAATGGATGTTCCTGTACCTTCTGTCAGATGGCAGGAGGGAGAAGAGTCCATGATAGGGGTGAGAGGGGTCATCTGCTATACTGGAGCGATTGTTGTAAGAGGTGTCGATGGTGGGTAGAGAGGCTCTGATGATCTTTTCAGCTGTTCTCACAATTTACTGTATGGTCTTGTGGTTGGAGGCTTTTCAGTTCACGTACCACATGGTGAGACAGCTGGTCAGAACACTCTCTCTCGTCCCTCTGTAGAAGGTGTTGAGGTTGGGAGGGGGGAGTTTGGCTCTCTTTGTGGAGGTAGGAAGTGGAGGCACTGCTGGGCTTTCTTGGCTAGGCAGGTGGTGTTAAGAGTCTAGGAGAGGTCCTCCATTGTGTGCACACCAAGAGACTTGGATCTTTTGACTCTCTTCACAGTTGTTCTGTTAATGTGCACTGGTGAGTGGTCTACTTGGGTCCTCCTGAAGGCAACAATCATCTCTTCTTATCAACATTAAGAGATTGTTGTCTCTACACCTCTATGTATGCTGGTTCACCTCCTCTCTGTATGTTGACTCATCATTGTTGCTTTTGAGTCCCACAACTTTTGTGTCATCCTCATTCTTGGTGATGTGATTTGAACTGTACTTTGCAGCAAAGTCATGAATCAGCAGGAAAAACAGCAGTGGACTGAGCACACAGCCATGGGGAGCGCCAGTGTTCAGTATGGTGATGCTGGAAGTGAAGTTGTCGATCCTGATAGACTGGGGTCTCCCAGTCAAAATGTCCAGAATCAGTTGCACAGGAGGTGTTCAAACCCAGCAGGCTCAGCTTTGTTATCAGTTTCTGCATCATGATTGTGATGAATGCTGAACTGAAGCCTATGAACAGCATCCTTATATACAACATAGTTGTCCTTTTTGTCCAGATGGGTCAGAGAAAGGTGGATGGAAGCAGATATGGTGCCCTCTGCTGAACGGTTGGGTCAGTAGGCATACTGAAATGGGTCCAGTGTGGTGGGAAGACTGCTCTTTATGTGTTTCATGACTAGCCGCTAGAAGCATTTCATAATGATTGGTGTGAGTTCAACAGACTGGTACAGGCGGGACACAGATCATTTCTTTGGCACAGGGATGATGGTGGTCATCTTGAAGCACACAGGGATAACTGCTTGGATCAGGGAAATGTTGAAGATGTTTGTGAGGAAACTGCAAGCTGATCAGCACATTCCCTGAGCACCCAACCAGGTAAGTTGTCAGGACCAGCAGCTTTCCATGTACTTGGTTGGTGGGATTTGGGGTGGTTTTCCCTACTGGAACATTGTTCTGTGCTTCGAACTGTATGTAGAAATCATTCAGTGCCTCTGGAAGTGAGGCATCACCATCACAGACAAGTGGTGTGGCTTTGTAATCTGTGATGGCCTGAATGCCTTGCCATGTGTGTTTTTGTCCTTGGTATTTAGAAAGTGGCTGTGGATACTTTTTGCATAATTGTGCTTTGCCTCATTGATGGCCGGGGACAGATTGACCCTTGCTGTGTGGGGGGCCGCTTTGTCGTCTGACCTGAGGGCGTTGGTTTTCAGCAGCGAGCACTCTTCAGCAGTCAGCCACGGTTTCTGGTTTGCACGTGTGGTGATGGTCTTGTAGGAAGTCACATCATCTATGCACTTGCTGATGTAACCAGTCACTGATGCTGTGTATTCCTCTAAGTCTGTGGTATTGTGGTACGTAGCAGCCTCTCTGAACATATTCCAGTCTGTGTGTTCAAAGCAGTCATGAAGTGAAGTTGAAGTTGAAAGACAGCAATTGAAGTTTAAAGATGTTGAAGTTGAAAGATAGCAGTTAAAGTTGGAAGACAGCAGTAGAAGTTGAAGTTGAAAGACATCAGTTGAGGTTGGAAGACAAAAGTAGAAGTTGAAGTTGAAAGACAGCAGTTGACTTTGAAAGACAACAGTTGAAGTTGCAACACAGCAGTAGAAGTTGAAAGACAGCAGGTGAAGATGAAAGACAACAGTAGAAGTTGAAGTAGAAAGACAGCAGTTGAAGTTGGAAGACAGCTTTCATTTGTTGTAGTCTCACTTTCCCCTCTGCCGTATTTACATTTTTCAAAGAACACTTTTGTTTTTTGACTAAAGACAGCAAGCGGAGTTTATCCATGTCGGATCCATCTAAAATAATATCAACTAATCTTCGACTAAGGAACGTTAAACACTCTATATGGCAAGCGTTCAACTTGTTAAGTGTGTTGACTGCAGGATATTTAGTCATTCTTCCTCCATTATTAGTAACAGCTTTATTTGTGCTAAGTGTATACTAGTTAGCTCTCTAAAAGAGAAGATTGCAGCATTAGAGGTGTGCATACAGACTCTAGAGAGGGTTAGTGAGTGAGAACAGCATTGTTTCTGTAGGGGAATGTCTGGATGCCTTAGGCAGAGATAGCATGAAATTAGTTAGCCTTTAGGGCTCCAGCAGCTTTAGTTGGGTGTATACCAGAAGCCAGGGCACGGGAGATCTTAGGGTCTTAGGCAAGCATAGGTTTTCATAGATAGTTTTTCATGTAGGAGCTAATGATATACACGTTCGTCAGTCAGAGGTTACTAAGAGTAACATTGTAGAGGTGTGTAAATTAGCGAAGGCGATGTCCAATGCAGTAGTATGCTCTTGCCCCATCCCAATGCGGCATGGTGATGTAGCTTACAGCAGGTTATGGTCACTGAACTGCTGGATGTCCAGGTGGTGCTCCAAAAACAATGTGGGCTTTATAGGTAATTGGAGTAGTTTTGAGGGCAAGGCTGACCAGTTATGGCAGGACGGTATCCATTCCACTCGGGAAGGTGCTGCTCTCATTTCTTGCAGCATAGCATAGACCTAGTTAATTGTTGACAATCCAGTCCCAAGGCCAGGGAGCAGATAAGCAGGCTAAACTGACCCTCTGCTAGCTGACTACTAACTGATTACTGATTATTAACAAAAATGTAGAAATATTAAGAAAGTTTGTCTTAGTAATCTAATTAACATAAAATTAGATCATACTGAATGCACAGCCAGCACCTTTGATCTGAAGCTAGGACTGTTAAATATTAGATCGCTTATGTCTAAAGCACTTATTGTTAATTAAACCATTACTGATCAGGAATTTAATATAATGTGTTTAACAGAAACATGTGTAATGGGGCACAGGGCTTCTGTTTAACTGCTCTTGACTACGTCACTCCAATTTTATTTGGGTAGGAGATCCCAGATCACACAAGGGTTTTCCCGCTCGGCCATCCAATTAAATTAATATACTTAAATTACTATAAACAAAGCATCACTTTTATTAAATACATGGATTCTGGTCTCACTTGATTGCACTCAAAAGCTGGCCAACCTTGCTGATAACAGATGGCAGTACAAGTAACTATAGGGGCTAGCCTAACACTTCAAAAGAAAATACACACAAAAAAATAAATAAATTAAACCCCAAGAAAAAAATCACAACTGATTATAACAGTCTAGAACAATAGACACCACACTATTGCACAAAAAGACGAAAACACACACCATTTCCACATTACACTTGTGGTAGGAGTGAATATCACCCACTTTAGTTACAATATGCAAAGCTGTAAGTAATTGCCTTACATTGGGTGTCCTCATGTCTGTGTTACCTTCTGGCTCTCCCTTTTAGTTATGCTGTCATAGGTGGTCTTGCCAGAGTCCCTGCTTGCACTCACATTGTCCTTAACCATTACGGGACAATAAGCATACCTAATAATCTCTCCCTCTCTCTCCCTCTCTCTCTCTGTCGAGCTACACATGTTACTCCTGAGATAACAGTGATCCTGACCCCTTCTGCTCTCCAGACCTTCCTGATCCATCCTGATGCCCTACTTCTGGTAGGAGTTCTCATCAATTGGAAGTGACATGCTGCTGCTGAGGATGGCCCCACACGGTGCAGCCTAAAGATCACTGAGATTACTGAGGATGGTACCATTTAAAATCATAAAGATGGCTTTGGACCTCAATTCATATGAACAGTTATGCTATGATAGCTTTAGGACTGCAACTGCCACAAACAGTTTGGCACTCAAGTCTCCATCAGTGAACAGTGGAGAAGTTCAACAAAACAGACTTCATGTAAAAACTGTAATGAATTTTCCTGGTTACACAACTGCACTATTTAACCATGTAGTATTAGCACAGTTATAGAAGGGATCTGGTGTCACCCAGATGAGGATGGGTTCCCTTTTGAGTCTGGTTCCTCTCAAGGTTTCTTCCTCATATCGTCTCAGGGAGTTTTTCCTTGCCACCGTCACCTCTGGCTGCTCATTAGGGATAAATTCATACATTTAAAATCTATATCCTGATTTTATATATTTCTGTAAAGCTGCTTTGCGACAATGTCCATTTTTAAAAGCGCTATACAAATAAAACTGAATTGAATTGAATTGAAAGACAGCAGTAGAAGCTGATGTTGAAAGTCATCAGTAAAAGTTGAACTTGAAGGACAGCAGTAGAAGTAGAGGTGAGGTTGGTGCTTTGGAAACTGATATTTACACAACAAGGATCTCCGCATAGATCTGTGAATCAGAGTGTAGAGAGTTCATGACATTAATAAACAAAAGGACACACAATGATCACAGACACTCATTCCACTGAGATAAGTATTAAAAACTAAACAGAAATGAAAGTTAAACTATAAATTACTAGGAACTATTTGAAGGTTCAACTTTGAAAAACACTACAAAACAGCCTCGACTGTGCTGAGGAAAAGTTTATAGTGTCCACTAAGAGAGTGAACATGATCGTGGCTGTAATGAGTCCTCACACAGAGGGCTGGACTTCAGTAGGTCTGGATATCCCCCCCCCCCCCCCCCCCCCCACAGGAACCCTCTCCAGTGTCAGATTAATGCAGTAATGTCAGCTGATGAAAACTCAAACAAGCTCATTTGTTGGATGTAAATAAACACACTAAATGGTAGTTCAGTTTAAAATGTGTTGCATTGTGTAACATTACTCATTAATAACAAACTGCAGTTGGATCATATTTTTTTATTGAAGAACAGAAAGATAACATAAGAAATTAAAAATAAGCAATCCACCTTCAGCATTGTGATATATTAATTGATACATTAACAATATGGCAGTGTTGGCATTGTGTGTGGGGGGGGGGGGGCGGGTGGGGGGTGGCCATGGGGTGCATTTTATTTCCCCCATGCTATTAAACTGTGTGGTATTTTCAGTGTACATGTTTATGTTTGACACGGTGTGTGTGTGTGTGTGTGTGTGTGTGTGTGTGTGTGTGTGTGTGTGTGTGTGTGTGTGTGTGTGAAATTCCAGTAAATGTGTTTGGGTTTGACACAGTGTGTGTGTGTGTGTGTGTGTGTGTGTGTGTGTGTGTGTGTGTGTGTGTGTGTGTGTCAAAACAAGGCAACCACTAGATGGAGATGGAACGCCACACATCGGCTTGTTCATCAAATGTGTATACTGTAAATCTGAAGGTAAAGAAAGCATGTGTGTAAACACGTCTGTTTCTGTATTTAATGTTTAGTGTGTTAAAATTTACATCTGCTTGTAAATTTGCAGCTGAATAATCAAAATCAATATTAATGTATGATTGATTATTATTGTAAATGTAGTGTAATGTAGTTTAGCAATAAAAATAAAATTATTATAATCTTGTCAAAGCTGATGTTCGCTGATGTTTTTTAATGTTAAAAACATACTTTTTTGAGGATAACAGACATAAAACCTTTTTCAGAAACTATTTTTAAAAATGTAGCTAGAAAGCACAATCATTTAGAAGAAGTGAGGTAAAAGACCATTAGCTAGTAATCTATAAAGTTTTTTTCTGACCTGTGCAACTGATCCAGAATGCAGCTGCATGACTTGTTTTCAACCTTCCTAAGTTCTCCCACACCACCCCATTGATTCAGTCTCTCCACTGGCTTCCTGAAGCTGTTACATCAGATTTAAAACACTGATGTTTGCCTATAAAATGAAAAACAGACCAGCACCCACCTAACTTAAAGCACTTATCACACCCCACACTGCACCACACTCCCGATCCTCTAGCACTGCTCAACTGGTCCCACAATCTCTCAGGGTACAAGGAAGACCTGCATCAAGACTCTTCTCTGTTCTGGTGCCAAAGTGGTTTTTAAATGACGACTAAAGACCTTTGTTATTAAAAAAAAAAATCCTTGTCTTGTGTGTACTAACCTCCCCAGGTTTTTTGACCGATGGTGCTCTTAGTCCCTGACCTAGTGACCTGAAGGCTCCAACGCTGTTCTGTAAGTCTCTCTGGAACTTTAATGTTAATGTTTACATTTTTGTTAATGTTAATTCAATTCAATTCAATTTTATTTGTATAGCACTTTTAACAATAGTCATTGTCCCAAAGTAGCTTTACAGAAATATATAAATTGAGGATATAGATTTTAAATGTACGAATGTACGAATGTAGGAAAAACTCCCTGAGACGATATGAGGAAGAAACCTTGAGAGGAACCAGACTCAAAAGGGAACCCATCCTCATCTGGGTGACACCGGATAGTGCGATTATAAATAAATAAATCCCTTCTATAAATGTACCAGTACCACACGGTCAAATAGCAGTTGTGAAACCATGAAAATTTATTACAGTTTTTACATGAAGACTGCTTTGTTGATCTGTTTGTGATCTCTGGGTGGGAGGGGCAAACTCTATTTCCCCTGTCAATCACAGTCGCACTGGCCAATCGTGGGCGCCTGTGAGCTCATGTATGCGGAAGAGGGCAGATAGCAATTTCCTCGGAAACACCCCCCGCCCAAAAAAATTATTTTATAACTGTGTATGGTATTTTCTTGATTAAACAATAAAAAGATTCCAACAAACTTTGGACAAAAAAAAAAAAAAAAAGGATTTCTGTTTCTGTGTCTTCACTCCATTTCTGCAATAAACATTTTAATTGTTACATTATTCAAAGTCTCAATTTTTTTTTTATTTCATTAAGTATGCATATTTAATTAAAACTATCAAATACATTAGAAATATATTTAACTTAAATAAATTTACTGAAAATTTCTGAAAATGTTCCAATCCGAAGAAAATAATTATAAGAAAATAACTGGTGAAGATTAATTGTGATATATTTATTTTAAAAATTACATATACACCTGTAGTGTGTCACCATAATGTTTCTTTATCAAACTATAAAATTCCCTTTTATCTGTTAACCCTGCCTCCTGTTAGTCATCCCGCCCTCATGAACTCGTAAATCATCTCTCTTTTCCTGATAAGGTGTGTAATATAGCAGGTCATAAAAACCACAAAAACATCATTAATTATTAATGGAAAAAAAAAAAAAAAAAAAAAAAAAATATATATATATATATATATATATATATATATATATATATATATATATATATATATATATATATATATATATATATATATATATATATAATATTTTGTACTATATAAATGGATAAGATGTGTGACTGTGAACAACAACTGAACTAGTTATAGATATAGAGTTTTGATACAGATGTGGTTCTTGGATTTATTGTTATTCTCAATTTTATTTTCCACAACACATTTTTAATTCATTTATGTAAAAAAAACACCCACAATTTAATCATTCAATTTTTATTATATGTTGTTTATTTATTTATTATTTGATTGATTGATTGCTGTCTATTTTCCCTTTATAACACTGTAAATTAGGGCTCGTCCTCAATGAGCTTGAATTTATGTCTATATTTATAATATTTATGTTTGTTTTGTTTGCACACTATATAAGAAATGGTTGGGGTTTTTTGGTTCTTTTTTTTGGACCCTCATATAAACTATGTTCTTCACTATATTGGCTCATGAACCTTTCCTGTGCAGGTGGAACTTTGCCCAGCAATAAAGATTTTGTGTTTTTTCCATTGATGATTTCAGGGGTCATTTGTAATCTCCAGTGATTTAAGAGTGTGATTAGCTGGTCACATTAGCTGAAAGCCGGGCATTTTCTTTAGCGGACGCTCGACTCGATCTGCTTGCTGCTGATCATCATGATTCGGCTCCTGGTGTGTGTCCTGTGCTTTGTTCTGACCGCCTCAGGGAAGTCCATACAATGTAATAAACATTTTGAATTCAATTTTCTTTAGCTAATAATTTATAATAAATTTAAATGTTTGAAAAATACATTACATAAGAATACACATGTATATATAAATTAACACTTAAATGTTGGTAAAACATTTAAATCTTCTTCCAACTTTAATAACAATAAACTAATAATTAAATAAAAAGATTTTTGGTTGTGTTACAAGTTACAGAATGTAATAGAAATACTTGTAGACAGACATTATGCCAGGTACTAGACTATACCTTTTCCTTTTTTTCTAAAAAAAAAAAATAATAAAAATCCCTATTATGATGTAAAGTTTTGGGTTTTGGTAGGAAATTGTTCACAGAAAAAAGATAACTGAAAAAAGAAAGTAATGATAAAAATTGACAAAGATATACACGTTTAGAAAATGTGTATTGTATTGTATTGTAAATGTATTATAATGTACCAGTACACAATCAGTGTTGCAGATGGAGATTTGCAGATATGTGGAAGCTGCTGGAATTTAAATTTATTTTATTTTTATTTATTTATTTTTGTTTTTGCAGTAGATGAAGAGAACCCAGAGTTTTGGAGAAGTCAGGCTCAGGCTACCCTGAACTCGGCTCTCAGTAGGAAACCCAACACTAATGTAGCCAAAAACATTGTTCTGTTCGTGGGAGATGGTGAGAATGTGTAATATGAAAAATCATATAATTGTCCATCCAAAAATGTGTCAAAATGTAAAATAAATAAATAAATAAATAAATAATATGCATTCGATATCTATATCTACATGAATTTTTAATCATTTTATGTCATTTTAATTTATATTTTGAGATTTTATATGATTTATGATAACTATTGTTGGTACAGATTTATATATTTTTTATTTTTACATGCAATATTAATTAAGAGATAAAGGTGGATGAAATGGAGAGATTACAAAATGATGAAATATTTATTAATGTGGGTGTGTTTTTAAATCTTTTCGTGCATCAAAAAGGAATGAAAGTCCTCATAATGATAGGACTGTGTCAAAAATCCTCAGATCACCCGCCCCTCACCTTACAACTTTAACCTTTAACCTTTAAACATTTAAAAACATAAAAGAGCCCAAAAAGTTTTGTTCTGGTTACAGAGGTTTCATTGAAGTTAGGGGTTAGTAATCATTACGTCTATGGACAGTCCTCACAAAAACTGTGTGTGTGTGTGTGTGTGTGTGTGTGTGTGTGTGTGTGTGTGTGTGTGTGTGTGTGTGTGTGTGTGTGTGTGTGTGTGTGTGTGTGTGTGTGTGTGTGTATAGGAATGGGCATCACCACAATCACAGCCGGTCGCATACTGAAAGGCCAACTGGAGGAACGTCCAGGAGAGGAGACCGTCATGACCATGGACACGTTCCCTTATGTCGGTCTTGCTAAGGTAAACACACACACACACACACACACACACACACACACACACACACACACACACACACACATTTTTGTGTTACACATACTTAGTTACATATACACAGTATGTATGTATGTTTATATATATATATATATATATATATATAGAGAGAGAGAGAGAGAGAGAGAGAGAGAGAGAGAGATAGAGACAGAGAAAGTAGTGTGCAGGTTTTAGCCAGCTGTGAAAAAAAGCTATAAAGTAAGAATGCTTTCAAAAATAGACATGTTAATAGTTTATATTTATCAAATAACAAAATGCAAAGTGAGTGAACAGAAGAAAAATCTACATCAAATCAATATTTGGTGTGACCACCCTTTGCCTTCAAAACAGCATCAATTCTTCTAGGTACACTTGCACAAAGTCAGGGATTTTGTAGGCATATAGTCAGGTGTATGATTAAACAATTATACCAAACAGGTGCTAATGATCATCATTAAAAAAGGTAGGTTGAAACACAATCATTAACTGAAACAGAAACAGTTGTGTAGGAGGAATAAAACTGGGTGAGGAACAGCCAAACTCAGCTAACAAGGTGAGGTTGCTGAAGACAGTTTACTGCCAAAAGTCATACACCATGGCAAGACTGAGCACAGCAACAAGAAAGAAGGTAGTTATACTGCATCAGCAAGGTCTCTCCCAGGCAGAAGTTTCAAGGCAGACAGGGGTTTCCAGATGTGCTGTCCAAGCTCTTTTGGAGAAGCACAAAGAGACAGGCTACATTGAGGACCGTAGACGCAGTGGTCGTCCAAGGAAACTTACTGCAGCAGATGAAAGACACATCAGGCCTTCACAACTGGAAGATGTCCAGAAGTGCCATCAGCTCAGATCTGGTAGAAACCAGTGGGACCCTGGTACACCCATCTACTACCCCATCTGTACATATATATATATATATATATATATATATATATATATATATGTCTGTGTGTGTGTGTGTGTGTGTGTGTGTGTGTGTGTGTGTGTGTGTGTGTGTGTGTGTGTGTGTGTGTGTGTGTGTAGGTGTACACAGTAGATTTTCAGATCCCAGACAGCGGAGCAACAGCGACGGCATATCTGTGTGGTGTGAAGACAAATCTGAACGTTGTGGGTTTGAACGCTGCTGCACGGAACGGTGTGTGTCGCACACAGACAGGAAATGAGGTCACGTCCATCCTCAAATGGGCTAAAGATGCAGGTATACACCCGACCTGTCGCTCTGTCTCTATGTCTGTCTTCCCTAGTCTGTCTGTCTCTCTCACTGTCCTTCTCTATCCGTCTGCCTGCCTCATTGTCAGTCTGTCATTCTGCCTCTCTTTTTCTCTTTATCTGTCTGCCTCACCCTTTTTTCTTTTCCTGTCTATCTGCCTGTCTCTCTCTCTTCCTGTCTGTTTCTCCATCTCTCCAATTATCATCCTGAATAAAATTATAAATTATAAACACAATTGAATTTATGAATAAATATTTTAGTACTACTTTTAATCAAATTGAACTGTAAGATCCCTACAGATTCTCATCCATAATATCCATTACACACTCCTGACCTGCTAACCTCACCGTAACTCATTGTGTGTGTGTGTGTGTGTGTGTGTGTGTGTGTGTGTGTGTGTGTGTAGGGAAGTCAGTTGGCATAGTAACGACAACACGTGTACAACACGCCACTCCAGCGGCTTCTTATGCCCACAGCGCCAGCCGGAAGTGGTATAGCGACGCTGACATGCCCTCTGCGGCCAAGAGAGACGGCTGCACTGACATCGCCTCCCAGCTCATCTCCAACATGGACATCGATGTGAGTGTGTGTATGTGAGTCTGTGTGAGTGTGTGTGTGCTTGGATATAACCAAAAATTATATTAAGTATAGGTTTTGTGTGTTTTACATACTTAAATGTGTGTGTTGAATGTAAATGTATAAAGTGTGTGTGTGTGTGTGTGTGTGTGTGTGTGTGTGTGTGTGTGTGTGTGTGTGTAGGTGATTATTGGCGGTGGCCGTAAGTACATGACCCCTAAAGGTATGATGGACCCCGAGTACCCCACAGACCTGAACTCAGCTGGCATGAGAGAGGACAAACGCAACCTCATAAATGAGTGGATCAACATGAAGGAGGGAAAGGTAGAGGGAGAGAGAGAGAGAGAGAGAGAAAGAGAGAGAGAGAGAGAGAGAGAGAGAGAGAGAGAGAGAGAGAGAGAGAGAGAGAGAGAGAGAGAGAGAGAAACAAAGCAAGAAAGAGACAGATCGAGATAGGACGTGAAAGAGACGCAGACAGACAGTAAGAGAGACAAAGACACACAAGATAGTGTAGATAGAGACAGGATAGAGAGACAGACAGAAAAGGAGAGAGAGAGAGAGTGACAGAGGGAGGTAAAGATGGATTAATAAAAGAGAGCGACAGAGATGGATAGACAGCTAGAGAGAGACAGAAAAAGATAAAGAGGCAGATAAAGAGACAGAAAAAGTTAGGGGGTGTGGTCTAAAGATTGAAGGTGGAGCTTGTACACTAGAACTGAATAAGATTCTTTTTAATACAGACTTATTCTTCCATTTTATGAAACCATTCATGTAAAACAGTGTTGTCTGATGATGCTAAACTGGTGGCCATAAGTTTCCATTACTACATTAGCCTCGTAGCTCGAGTGCAAAACTAAAGACGCTTCTTTGTCCGTGTGGTCTGTAGGTGGCTCGCTATGTGTGGAATAAGACAGAGTTTGATGCAGTGGACCCAGAGACTACGGACTACCTGATGGGTGAGTGTGATATAATAATTTATTATTAATATAATAAAGAGTGAGGAGGATTCTGATTGGTTGGAAGGAAATCACAGGTTTCCATCGTATCAGCTCATTCACAGGGACTTGTAATACACACGCTCCACTAACAATAAACAGATTTTAAAAAGTGTGTAATCATTGATATGGTGAAGTGTTCTTCTTGTAAGGAGATGTTTATTTAACATTTATGGAAGGAGTCTCCAGTGTCAGCGCTTTGCAACTGTCAGGGGTAAAGCTGTAACTTTAAGTTTTCCGAGTTTACACTTTGTGGTTTCTCAGTTTTGGTGAGGGAATGACTGTTTATTGCTGCTATAACGTAAGTGACAATAGGAACTAATTCTGAGACTCTGTAATATAACTCAGTTTTAATATAACTTTATATTTATTCGGTTTCTCTGTAGCCCTGTTTGAACCCAGTGATCTGAGGTTCGAGGTGGAAAGGGACCCACTCATGGATCCCTCCATCATGGAGACGACTGAGAAAGCCATCCGCATCCTACAGAAGAACCCGAGAGGATTCTTTCTGCTAGTGGAGGGTAAACTTCAATCAAACAAACTACCAGCCAATCAAATCATTGGAAACATTTCAGTAGAAAATAATTTTTTTTTTTTTAAATGCAACGCTACTGTTTGGCTGGCAGTTTGTTAGCAAATCCATATATCTGTCATGAAACTGGAGGTGAAGGCAGATGCAAGTGCAGATAGTAGATTAATGAAAAAATAAAAAATAATACAAAATATTATTTTACTATAACACTATAACCCTGACAGTATCATCATACATATTGCATATTGTTTTAGATATTTGTTATAATCCCAATTATCCCAACATCAGATACATAATATAAGATTAAATATAAGACGTATAATGTAAATAATTTAAAATTATGAAGAGGCAGTAAAAAGTGTCAGCACTTTTGAGGAAATGACTGTTTATAGCTGCTATAATGTAAGTGAGAACAGGAACTAAGTTGTTTCTTGAACATTAAACATAACTACAAACGGATAAAAAGTATGAGGTGTCATTCTGTAGTAAATTAAACATTGCAATCTTTGGTAAATTGCTGTGGTATAAGAGAAATAAAACTCTTGGGGACACGTTGTTATAGGAAAATAATCAACTTCAGGGTGATTACAGTGACTCAGCTTCATCACACCACCTCATCATTGATTATTTTCCTATAACAGCATGGCACTGAGTGTTTTGTTCCTTATTTAACACACTCACTGGAGTGAACCAGATCAGTAATCAGTGTGTTGTGGCTGCAGGAGGACGTATCGATCAAGGACACCATGCTAGCCGTGCCTCTATGGCACTGCATGAAACTGTCGCCCTTGACAACGCTGTTGCCCGGGCGCTGGACCTGACCAATGAGGAAGAGACACTGACCATTGTCACTGCTGACCACTCCCACTCGCTCTCGTTTAACGGGTATCCCTTCAGAGGCAACAGCATTCTGGGTAAGTGTGTGCAGATTTTAGAAGTTTGAGAAGACCAGTGTGATACAGGAACAGATGATAAGTTTATAATTTGGGGACATCTGGCTGAAGACAAAGGAAATAAAACCCCCTTTGTGTCCATGTCTAAGGTAAATCTCCTGTCTACGGGATGGACATGCTCCCGTTTACCACACTGATGTATGGAAACGGCCCTGGACACAAAATCATCAACAACAAACGACCTGACATCCGCAAAGTGGACACCAGTGAGGGACACAAACACAAACACACACACACACACACACTACCTAACTGCCTAGCTAAGTCAGCTTAACATTTATGGAAGGAGTCTCTAGTATCAGTACTTTGTAACAGTCAGAGGTAAAGCTGTAACTTTAAGTTTTCAGACATCTTCAGGACACAGGAGTTTACACTTTTTTGCGATTTATCAGTTGTTGTTGTTTTGTCTTATTAACTTAAAGAGAGAGTAAAAAGAGAGGCTGGTGAGGAAACATTGTTTATAGATGTTATAAAGTAAGTGAGAATAGGAACGAACTTGTTTCACCAACATTAGATGTAAATATAAACAGATAAAAAGTATAACGTTATATTTGTAATTGTTGGTAAATTGCTGTGGTGTAAGAGGAATAAAACACTTTAAGATGTGCTGTTGTTAATTACTTTCCTATAGCATCATGCCACTAGTTAAAACAATTTATGGTACAGTACCAGTCATGGAAAAACTTCAATCCAGCCTCCTTAAGGGTTCCTCAGATGTCCTTCTTGTTACTCTGGGAAAACCCTTAAAGGTTTTATGTACAAACCAACAATAAAATGTATTCCTTTTAGGAAAGGTTTCATGTAGAACCCCTTTAGAAAGCCAACCCTCTCCGTCTCTGTCGGTCTCTCAGGGAGTAAGGACTACGTGCAGCAGGCGGTGGTTCCTCTCGACACGGAGACTCACGGAGGCGAGGATGTGGCCTTGTTGGCTCGAGGCCCCATGGCTCATCTGTTTCAGGGCGTTAATGAGCAGAGCTACATCGCTCATGCTATGGCCTATGCAGCCTGCGTGGGAACCAATCAGAACCACTGCTACACTGCACAGAGCTCTGCCCCTGACATGCCCTGATTTAATCACTCTGTAATATTACCTCAATTCTTCATTCTGATTTATTAATCACGGTTTGCTAAATGATGTAAGAGGTTGTCTGTCTTTTTCTTAAAATCAGTGGACACTTTATTACTTTATCACTACATATTGTTGCTGTAATTTTATTCAAAATAAATCCCTACGTAAATCAAAATAACCTTACTGTAATATGCATATAAAATTTAAATCTTAAATCTACTGTAAATAAGTGTGTATGTTTATAGCTGAAATTTATACATATATGAATGCATTAATTTAAGGGAATTTTATAAGGTGTAACTGAAATTTTCTAATTAAAAATAAAAACATGATGCTGATTTTATCTAAACTTCTTTTATTTACTTGTTTATTTTTACCCACATGTAGTTGTTTTATTTATTTTATTATTAAATAAATGGCTTGGAAATTAATTAAGCATGAACTCACACTTACATTAAGTTATTGTAACTAAATATTAGTGCAGTTGCACAACTCACATTAGAAAGAGTACTACACTAACATATACATATAATAAACCATAAACAGTCATAATGGTTTGACAAACATTTATGCTTGAACCTAATGTTAATTTGTAATAATAATAATAATAATAATAATAATAATAATAATAATAATAATAATAATAATAATATATATATATATATATATATATATATATATATATATATATATATATATATATATATATATATATATATATATATATATATATAAAATGCTACCATAAATATTAATATTTAAGTTATTTAATTTAGTGCAACTGTACAGCTCATGATTTAAAAATGTATAAAAATAAATTTAAGAATATATTAATCTGATTATGATATCAACTCTCAGGGCCAATCTATAACCCATTAAAATTAAATAAACTTTACATCTTAAAAATCAGGATATCATAATCAAATAACTCTAAATTGTAAAGATTTAACATTGACCTTGGTTTCATTTAACATTATTTATGTTTTTTTAACCTTGAGGTTTATGGTTTGTAAATGTTAAGTGATGGAGTAAATAATGTTAGTTAAGGGAAACTTGATGGAATGCGTTAGAAATTTCATTTGTTAAAATTTAACATTTACGTTAGAGTACAATTAATTAATTAAAGGTATAACACTAATTTTAATGTTGAATTCTAATTTCATTATAGTGTACCAATAAAACACAATTTAAAGGGGAAAAATGCTACATAATAACATTTGTGTATAGAAAAAAAAACATCTTAATGTTCTATATAAAAAAGCAACCATGATATTACTAAATTTAACAAATGTAACTAATTAAAATATATATGTGCATATGTGAATATTATAAAACTAATTGTTTCAAGATAATGTTTATACTCATGTTTTAGGGCCACTGCTTAAAATCTAAAAATACTAAATAAAATATTTAAAAAAAAAAAGATTTTGAGAATAAAAATCTCATATTTAAAAAAAAGAAGAAAAAAGAAAGAAAGCTTATTTTTAATAAACTTTTAATATTTTTAAGCCCATAATCCTTAATACTTTAGCTACAATATTTGGAATTTTTTAAATATTCGAGTCCTCATGCACACTGAGTGTGTGGAGAGAAACAGTGGGACATTTCCTCTTTGTTTGATGCACTGTGGCTAATTAGGAAGAGGAGTGTTTGTTTGTTTCTGTGTGTGTGTGTGTGTGTGTGTGTGTGTGTGTGTGTGTGTGTGTGTGTGTGTGTGTGTGTGTGTGTGTGTGTGTGTGTGTGTGTGTGTTTTGGGGTGAGGGAGCCAGTGTTAATAAATAATGTACCATGTTTAAAGATCAGCTATTTTTAACATATTATGTAAAATAATTGTGTGTGTGTGTGTGTGTGTGTGTGTGTGTGTGTGTGTGTGTGTGTGTGTGTGTGTGTGTGTGTGTGTGTGTGTGTGTGTGTTAGCAGGTTTCTAGTGAGATATATTAAATGAGACAGTAAAAGTACATGCATACAAATTTCTTGGTGAAAGCAAAGACCTCACAGTGTCATCATTTGTGATGGTGCTTATGGGAACCTGCGGTCCTCACAACTACAGCCATACATGTGTGTGTGTGTGTGTGTGTGTGTGTGTGTGTGTGTGTGTGTGTGTGTGAGAGAGAGAGAGAGAGAGATCTAAGAGACCCAGGTGGACTATTTCAAGTTCAAGTGGAACTGAAGTTTCATTTACCACTCTGACTTTTACAACTTTGACTTAACCCAAATTTAAGTTTATATAGTACGAGGCCTTAAATTTTTGACTGACTGACTTTCTTTCCTTCTTTCCATTTCTATATTTCCCTTATTCTTCCATAACAGTAAATCATGTGTTTATTCGGTCGTTATCCAATTGCACTGCAGACTGTGATGACATCACTGGTAATCACATCTAGTATTACTTCTTTTTCTCACTTTTTTTTTTTTTTTTTTTTTTTTTTTTTTTTGCTTTAACGTTTACATATCCACAGATTTATTTTATTCTCATTCATTTTCTTTCTTTTTCCTGTCCTTACTCATGATTGTATTTTCTTTCTTTCTTGTTTTTTTTTAATAATTCTAAATTATTTTTGAAAGTTTAAAAATGTAGAGAAAGCGAAAGGAGATGCAGTTTCATCTATTCACCTGAAGGAGGAGCTGTAACACAGCTTACTAATGCACAGAGCGCGCGCGCGCGCGAGAGAGAGAGAGAGAGAGAGAGAGAGAGAGAGACACACACACACACACACCCACACACACACACACAGAGAAACAGACAGAGACAGACAGAAAGAGAGAAACAGAGAGAGAAAGAGAGAGAGAGAGAAAGAGAGAGAGAGAGAGGTTTCTTTCCTTCTGTTGTTGATTTTCTGCAGTTTCTTTCTCTCTCTTTGCCTGCTGACTCGATAAGCACAGATTTCTTTCTTTTTTTCTTTCTTTCAGAGTGTCATATCATCTTCATACAGTACTGTGCAAAAGTTTTAGGCACCCTATTTTTTTTAGTAAAAAAAACTTTGTTATAGATTTTTTATTTTATAACGTCTACATGATCAAGTCGGTACAAAAACATTTTAGATTCCTAAACATTAGTTTTCTAGCACAAAATTAAACGTTACAGAAAAATGTTTGTATGTCATTAAAGAAAGCAGCATATTACATAAGAGACACTTTTCAGACAAAAAAACACAATGAAGGCTGCTGGGTTTCGCTGCAAAAATAAGAAGCGAGTGCGAAAGTCAAAGTCTCCAGAAGAACTGTGTCTGGTTCTGCAAGATGCTCAATAAAACTTACCAGCTCATTTCCTTATAAAACTGCACTAATTGTACCAGAGACTATTTTTATTTTTATTTTTATTTTTCTCTCACACCAAATATTGACTTTGTTTCATTTACTACTGTTTACTGCTCTTTATGTTTTTTTGTTGTTTTTTTTAAAATGTAGAAACAGTTCATTTCATTATTTTGAAGGCATCTTTGCTCTACAGCATTTCTACGCATGTGCCTAAAATGTTTGCACAGTACTGTATGTGTTATTTATGTATTTATTCATTAAAAAGGCAGTTAATATTCAAAAGTAGCAGTGAGAGAGACGCCGTCATGTTTAATATGAGGTTTTGGATGTCGGATGTATTGATGTATTTCAGCATTATGACTGCAGCAGCATCAGAAATCTTGTTTTTGCTGTGTTATGGTTAAGGTTAGAAAGGGGGCGGGGCTAGTGGTTGTACAATCACTAGACTGCTGAGGATTTCCAGACTGAATCACTGGCCTTTCATTCTAACACTAAAAATAATCTTTAAAAAATCAGAAACTCCTTATGAATCTCTTTTTTCTGAAAATCTTGCTGTTCTTAGTGTGAGTGTTTTCCATCACTGATCCTGAAAAGTGAACTCTGCCTCCTTACCCAGCATCCTCAGTTATTTATTATTTTCTTTGCAGCTATGCATCTGAGGTTTGGGTTCTTGTTGCTTTCTTTTCACCACTCCCACTCGTCAGATCTGAAGCGTCTGAGCAACGTGTGATGTTCAGGAGAAGCGAGAGAGTGTGTGGGTCAGTGCTTGCCGCTATGTTTAGAATGTGTGTAGGCGCATGGTTACACAATGCCCTTACACACACAGTCACAGATGCACACACACACACACACACACACACACACACACACACACACACACACACATATGTACCAGGCATCTGCAAACTGAGTCTCACATTTTCAGGGAGGATAAAAATGTGAGACTGACATTGTTGAATTAACTTTATGGATTATGCCATTAATTGCCAGCAATAAATAAATGCTTTACTTTTTCATTTAACCTCATAGACCTTCTCTATGTAGCAGAAATGGGCGGAGCCAAAAGACAGACTTGCTCTATTTAGCATAAAGGGGCAGGGCCACCCATGCACCCACTCTGTGTAGCAGAATGGGGCAGGGCCAACATGTGGACAAGCACTGTGCAGCAGAAAGGATTGGCACCACTAGACAGATCTGCTCCATGTAGCAAAAAGGGGTGGGGCCACCAGATGGACTCACTCTATGTATTGGAAAGGGGCGGAGGCACCAGACGGAACTGCTCTATGTAGCAAAAAGGGGCGGGGTCACTTCATGGATCCACTCTATGTAGCAGAAAGGGGCAAGGCCAACATGCAGACATGCTCTATGCAGCACAAAACCAGTTGATATTAAGAAGAAAATAATGAGCAATAATGTGGCTTTTGTACGGCACCAGTTAATACACACACTCAAATGGTTCTTTAAGGGTTCTTTAAGGGTTCATTAGATAATTAAGGGTATTTTTCTTCTTCTAAAAAAAAACAGGTTCTACTTGGAACCCATGCTAACAGGAAAATGCTTTGTTGTAGTTCCATCAGAAAGACAACCAAAGAACATCTTTAGAGTGTAGTGTATAATGAACTGCACAGTACAGTATAGTACACTATACTGAGCTCTTTACTGGGAACACAATGCTACTGCACCTTAACATTAAGTGTACTGCTGCTTTAATAGGATTTTTTTTCTTTTTACTGTTTGCTGCTTTAAAAATCATGATGACCCTAAGCAAATAAAAGCAAAGCCAGTCACGTGACTCACTCATCTGACGAACATTCGTCCGTGTCTACCTGCACGTGCACCGGCTATACCATCGCTCACGTGAAGCATCATTTACACATTACTTATGTTACCGAGGTAAATGTGTATTGAGCGCTCTCTCCCTCTCTCTCTCTCTCTCGCTCTACTGTTTGTCCAATCACAACTCGTTCCGCCTCCATATATCTCGACTCGTAGGCGGAGCCACTCCGAGCACGATTTATTAAACGCAGTTTCCGCGTGCAGGATTTCTCACTCATTTATCGCCCTATTTTTGAGCTCGTGCAAAAAAAAAAAAGAAAAAAAAAAAAACCAACCAAAAACAACAAAAAAAACAACATCGTTGTTGGAAGCGCGCGGACTTTAGAACTAGGAGAGTGGGAAAGTGAAGAAGAATTTGTAAAAAATAAAATAAAAAATAAAAAAATAATAAGAAGAAGAAGACTCGAGCCGCACGCGACGCCAACCAACCAATGCTGCGGCCACTGCCTGGGAGCTCGAGCACGCACGCGCTGTCCCGCCGCCGAGGTGCTGAAACGCACGCGTCGAGTCTTCCCCGCGTGACGTAGTGGTGAGTGTGGGGGTAAAAAAAGAAAGAAATATGAAAAACAATAGGACACAAAGAGGAACGGCTGCATGGGTCACGTGCGGGAAAGCAAAAAAGGAAAGTTGTATAGATAACCTATTAACGAAATAAAAAAAACGCGGAAACGAGCAGCGCGTGCTTAAAGAGGAGCACACGGAAACGAGGAGTTTCTCTCCGCCCCACAGAGAGAAAGTGTGTGTGTGTGTGTGTGTGTGTGCTGATGCACTGCAGGTCAGTGTGTAAGCATGGGCTGCGTCGCCTCCAAGACCCCCGTAGGTAAGAGCCGCACTTCCGCTCTGCCTGCTCCGAGCACGATCGATGCACGAGAGAGCGAGAGCACCTTGCGTGTCCGTTCAGCGCACGTGAAATAACGCCCGAGCTTTATCTGTCTCGGCTCGAGCGTGTTGCTTTGTGCACGCGTGGATTCTGCGGGCTTTTGATGAGGGCGCGCGTGCGTATGTGTTTGTTTGTGAGTGCATGGTGGACGGTAGATGGTCCGCAGCTTGTGTACGCGCGCGTTCGTGTGTGTAAAGACTGTTGAACGGAAACAGGAATGATGCGGACTGTATGCTGCTGGTGCTGCGCTCGCGACCCTGCAACACCCCACTATAATACACGCATGAAAGAAAAAAAGCCATGATGAAGATGCAGCGGCGCTCGAGAACCCATTTCGCCGTTGCTAAGGGACGAGTTATAACGAATATAATATAATATAATATAGTATAATATAATATAATATAATGCTCCAAAAGTATTGGCACCCTTCATGAAAATGAATATATACATAAGCAATGCATGGGGCGATATTTTAATCTTAAACCTTATGATCTATGACCTGACTACGAAACTACAGTTTTCTATTAATAATGCTTTTCAAACATAAAGTGTTCTTAGAAAACAATGGAACCATAATACAATAAATATTTGGTTAGTCAGTTCCTGTAATGTCTAACAAGGTTTGGAGACACTTGTAGAGTAGAAGTGAATTTTTCACATGAATGATAAAAAAAATCACAGTATTAATCAACCACTCAAAAACCACACAAGCTGGTGGTATATAACACAAAACACACTGAAACAAAAAGATCAAATCCCCTATTTGTTCTGCTTTCTTTTTTCAGGAATAGTTTTCTAGATATGTGTGTGTACAGTAATGTAGTCGGTGGACGTGTGTGTACATTAATGTAGTTGGATGTGTGTGTGTGTGTGTGTGTGTGTGTGTGTGTGTGTGTTCAGTAATGTAGTTGGAGAACGTGTGTGTGTGTGTGTTCAGTTGTCAGAGGACCTGTGTTTGTGCTCAGTAATGTAGTTGGATGTGTGTGTGTGTGTGTGTGTGTGTGTGTTGAGTAATGCAGTCAGAGAACATGTGTATGTGTACAGTAATGTAGCTGGAGGACGTGTGTGTGTGTTCAGTAATGTAGTCGGTGGACAAGTGTGTTCAGTCATGTAGTCAGAGGACCTGTGTGTGTGTTCATTAATGTAGTCAGAGAACGTGGGTATGTGTACAGTAATGTAGTCAGAGGACGTGTGTGTGTGTGTGTGTGTGTGTGTGTGTGTGTGTGTGTGTGTGTGTGCGTGTTCAGTAACAGGTGCTGGTGCAGATACAGGTGTAGATACAGATGCATATGCAGGCGCGGATACATGTACAGATGCAGGTGCAGATACAGATACATGTACAGATGCAGATACAGATACATGTGCAGATACAGGTACAGTTACAGATACAGATACAGATACATGTACAGATACAGTTATAGGCACAGTTACAGATACAGGTGCAGGTACAGTTACAGATACAGATACAGGTGCAGGTACAGATACAGGTGCAGATACAGATACAGGTGCAGGTACAGATACAGGTGCAGTTACAGGTGCAGATACAGGTACAGATACAGATGCAGGTGCAGATACAGATACATGTACAGATACAGTTATAGGCACAGTTACAGATACAGGTGCAGGTACAGTTACAGATACAGATACAGGTGCAGGTACAGATACAGGTGCAGATACAGATACAGGTGCAGATACAGATACAGGTGTAGGTACAGATACAGGTGCAGATACAGATACAGGTGCAGATACAGGTGCAGGTACAGATACAGGTACAGGTGTCATTAATGTCATTAGTGTGAATTACCTCATTGCAGCTCAACTCGGTCTCGTCCTAATTCCCCAGAGGCAATGTCTGAGACAAGCCCTACTGTAAATATAAAAGTCAAACGTTGCTTAGAGCCAAGACACACACACACACCATGTTAAGTTTAGGTGAGGTCATTTCATCCGTCACAGTCTTCCAGATGGCCCGAGCTGCTGGTGGCCTCGAACCTTTCCGCCTGTTGCTCAGTGTGATGCGGTGAATGTTTCTCACACCAGATGGACCCGAAATGGACAAACGAGGACAAGATGAAAAATTCCCGGTGTTGCATTAACGCCTACAGTGTTGAGTTCGATCGTACTGTGTCTGTGTGTGATTCATATGAACACTGTAGAAATGTGAGAATTAACTCAACACAGTATTACTTTAACACCTGAACTGTTTATTTGCATTAGGTGTTATTTTATTGGATATCGTAGCCATTAATTAAAAGCTATACACAGTGTTTGTGCTAACTGAATGCTACCAGTTATTTCAACACATCTATAGTGTTCATTTCTAGCCAGGTAACCTTTAATAAATACTTGTATAACACAACTCAGAAATACACAGTGAATACATTCAGTGTTTTTGGTGGTAAAGTGACAGGGTAAAAAGTCATTGATATTAATTCAACAATGTAAAGAGATAATTCTTCACTTTAGGTGTTACATCAACACAACATGTGTTTATTTGACAAATGCATATATTAAACACAAAGAAATAAACACTGAAATGAAGAAAATCTCTGATTACGATACACACCGGCCAGCCATAACATTAAATCCACCTGCCTAATATCGTGTAGATCCCCCTTGTGCCGCCAAAACAGCTCTGACCCGTTGAAGGATGGACTCCACAAGACCTCTGGAGGTGTGCTGTGGAATCTGGCACCAAGACATTAGCAGTTGATCCTTTAAGTCCTGTAAGTTGCGAGGTGGGGCCTCCATGGATCAGCCCAGCACATCCAGTGGATTGAGATCTGGGGAGTTTGGAGGCCAAGTCAACACCTTGATCTCTTTGTCATGATCCTCAAACCATTCCTGAAAAATGTTTGCAGTGTGGCAGGGCGCATTATCCTGCTGAAAGAGGCCACTGACATTAGGGAATACCGTTGCTATGAAGGGGTGTACTTGGTCTGCAACAATGTTTAGGTAGGTGGTACATGTCAAAGTAACATCCACATGAATGGACACAAGGACCGAATTTTTCCCAGCAGAACATGCCCAGAGCATCACACTGCCTCTACCAGCTTGCCTTCTTTCCATAGTGTATCCTGATGCCATCTCTTCCCCAGGTAAACGATGCACACACACCCGGCCATGATGTAAAAGAAAACGTGATACATCAGATCATGCCACCTTCTTCCATTGCTCCATGGTCAGCATGGACAGGGTTCAGCATGGGCACTCTGAACGGTCTGCGGCTACGCAGCCACATACACAGCAAGCTGTGATGCACTACACACGTGCATCAGTGAGTCATGGGCGCTCATGACCCTGTCGCCGGTTCACCAGTTCCTTCCACACCTTCCTTGGACCACTTTTGGTAGGCAATAACCACTGCATACCGGGAACACCAAACAAGATTCTCTGACCTAGCCAACACAATTTGGCCCTTGTCACTCAGATCCTTACGCTTGCCCATTTTTTCCTGCTTCCAGCACATTGCTGCCTAATATATCCCACCCCTTGACAGGTGCCACTGTAACGAGATAATCAACGTTATTCACTTCACCTGTCAGTGGTTTTAATATTATGGCTGATCAGTGTATCAGAGCTGAGTAGCGACTGAGCTCCGATTCTGATTCAAATATAAGAATCATATATCATGTATTCAGAACAGATTCAGTACTAAAATCCTCACAGGATCCAAGCTGAATCTCGATAAGCGTCTGTTCTGAAGTTGCGCTGCACTTTTTGAGCTTTTGGGATTAAAGGGTTTAAAGTCCAGCATGATTCATGTCGTATATATGTTGGCATCATGACATAAAACACATTGTAATACAGGGTATTTCAACACCGTAGCTGTTCATTCAACACTGTAAAAGGTAATCTAACACTGTTACAGAAGTATTTCATTTGCAGGTGTGAAACACTTTTTCTGTAATCTATAACTATAACGCCTACGTGCAGTTACAGGATTTATGCTAAGAATCCTGAGAGACATGTTTACTGGTTCCACGTCCAGTAGAATTCAAGCACCCATTGTCCATTATTTCCAGGATGCCTCACGCACGACACGCTTTAAGCACGGATTTGGTTTCACTGATTCGAGCGGGGCGAGGGGCGAGGCCTGAAGCCTCACACACACCGCTGTGTGCAGTGAAAAGACCCACAACGTGTCGGGTATCAACCAGAACATAAAACGAGCAGTGATAAAGAGGAAGTGCAACCCAAGTCGCCGCTGTAGTGAGGGTGTTAATGCAGCCGTGTGGGAGGCAGCTTTATAGACTGTGCTGAAATGCAGGGTACAGTAGCACTGTAACTCATACCACTTCACTGCCTCGCAGGCTAATTAGCATAAGTGCAGGTTGGACACAGCACCTGATGCTAAAAGGTACTAAGGTCAGCTTGTACTTTAGTACTTTCTATACTTTAGTCTAGCTATCTTCTCTGTAGCTTGAAATCTGTCATGCTAGTCATTTAGAGCTGATGGTGTTTGCAGAGAAGGAAAAACTGGAAGATGTAAACATAAAAATAAAGCTTATGTGTGTCTCATGTTCTGAAACAGGAAATCAATATCCTTCAGAATCTTACATATGTAGAATATCACAAATATCCCACAACAATATTAGCTATCTAGCTAGCTGTAAATGAAGGAAAAAAAAACCCTGAAAAAAAAAACTAGCTAGCTATTGTTCAAAAACAACCTGTATAAATAAAACCAGCTAGCTAATTTTTGAGAAAGAGTCCGAACCAAAATCAGGTTAATGTTAGAAAAAGATATCCTAAAGAAAAAAAGCTAGTCCAGCCAGCTAAAATTAGAAAATGTTCCAGAATGTAGCTAATTCACGTTATAGCAGCTATAAACACCATGCTCATTCCCTCGCCAGCCTCTTTTATGTCTCTTGAAGGTAATAAGACAAAAAAAAAAAAAAAATGCAGCATAAAAACTCCTCTGTCCTGAAGATGTCAGAAAACTTACAGTTACAGACAAAGTTACAGTTCTGACTGTTACAAAGCGTTGACACTGGGGACTCCTTCCATAAATGTTAAATCAATTACAGAAAACTGTAAGAAACAATAAAATATTAGAACGAGAGCACTAATATAAATCTGCATTACTGTCACAGCTGCTGTTATAGAAAATTAATCAACATTTTCTGACCAATCAGAATACAGAATTCAACAGCGCTGTGATGTATGTATTATTATAGCTCACATATAAGAAAAGTAAACATTACTTAACTATAATGCATAAAGTAACTGAGTATTTGTAAATAGCATGGCCTGTTTGGCAGGAAGTGATGTCACCTGTGGCATTTGGGAGTGACAGATGCTTCCTGGTGGATATCCACAGATATCCGTGCGCTTGTGAACCCTCGCGACTTCCTTTCAGTGGGTCTGCAGACTGTTGCATGAAGCCCTGAAACAGGAGCGTGCGATGTTTGCGGTGCATGAGTTTCATTAAGAATGAAACGCTGCATGAAGGAAATTTCAGGAAAACAATGCACTAAAACAGGAGCGAGCTGCCTCGTTCCGAACAGTACACTCGGTTGCCATAGTAACTGATGAGGACCATCGCTGGTCTTTATGAATAACGGCAGCGGCACCTAATATTGACACTTTTTCCTCAAAATCTATGTCAAATGTTTGGACAGTGAAAAAAAATGATTATTTATTAAAACATTATGTATGTATTAATGCTACATATTTGTCTTTAAGGCATACTTTTTTTAAATAACCAACATCTTACGTAATGAATCCAGTTTGATTTGATCATCCAAAGAAATATCAGCACAGATTCTTAGCTAGCTGTTATTAACTGTTTTATTTCACTAATTCCATTGACTAAATGCCATGATGGTTCAGAAAAAAAAACCAGATTCATTAATATGGTATCAATAAACATAATTAACAATTAAAAATTTTTTTTTTAAATAAAATCACAATTTTATTTACAAATTTTCATAATTAAAAAAAAGTTGGCTGAAATTTTGGTGCAACTGTAATGCTAAAATATCTATCTATCTATCTATCTATCTATATATATATATATATATATATATATATATATATATATATATATATATATATATATATATATATATATATATATATATATATATAGATAGATATAGATAGATAGATAGATAGATATTTTATTATATATATATATATATATATATATATATATATATATATATATATATATATATATATATATATATATATATATATATATATTTTGGGAATGGCATCCTGCTAATAGGACTGACAATAATAATAATAATAATAATAATAATAATAATAATAATAATAATCCAGCACTTGATTTTTGGCTTTTCAGTTTTCAGTTGATTTAATCCAGCGTATCCTGAATATTGGTTTTAACTTCTTTTTTTTTTTTCATGTATTATTTAATACATAATTTCAGAAGCACTCCTTTCACTCCTCTTAGATCAGGAAATGAAGTTTGAAGTTTATATTCAGTCTATATCAGGTGCCGTGTCAGTACGCTAACATGCTATATGCTGTTATGCCACGTTACGATCTTGTTCCTCTCCACAGTGGCGGGCGGACGGTTTCGCATGGACTGGAGCGCTGAGAGTTCCTTATCTGACCTTGCGCTTTTGGGCGGTAGCACACGCAGCGGTTTATCACGTCTCCTGAGCGTACCGTTCGAGGAGCTGGACCGTTACCTTGAGGTGCCAACGTTTTCTTTTCAAAAGCTTTGTGTGTGTCAGAGCGTCTGGAAATAGCAGTATCCTGAACTCGTGTTATTTCAGCCGCCCACCAGCAAGCCGCATCGAGCCGCACTGAGCCAAGAGAACCGAGAGACAAGAAAAAGAGAACGTCTCCCACACACCATTCGAGCCGTTATAAAGAGCCGCCAGAAATAGCAGTCTTTGTTATCTCACTGTGAGCGCCATTTACGTGCCATTTCTCTCACTGTGTAGTTAATCTCCTCACTAATGCTAACTGCCTACTGTTGCCTATTAAAGTTCAAAAATAATGATTCACTCAACTAAAAGTAGAAATTGATTAATTATTAGCTAACAAATCCAGTTTAAAGCAAACACAAGACAAGAGATTTCGCAGACAAGGTTAAACAGTAAACTGTCGTGTGTTTGCTAGTAAACACCATATGGTTTAGTGTTTTGCCTAACAAACACAACACAAGAGACAGTTAATGGTTTAGTGCTTAGCCTAGCAAACACAATATAGTTTAGTGTTTTGTCTAACAAACACAATAGACATTTCATAGCTTTAGTTTTGTTATTAATTACAATACAGCAGCGTTGTTCATATAGCTAGCTACTTAGCTGTGTAAGCTAGCTACTTAGCTGTGTAAGCTACCTACACACACAGTGTTAGCATAAAGTTATAATGATTTTAAATTTATATGTGGAATTTAAACAAAGCCGTTCTCAATAAAGCCTCCGTTGAAACAAACTCATCTTCATTCATCTTCCTCAGCATCTCTCACTGTACTGATTAGCTCATTAGCATAACTAAACTGCTCATTCTGTTCTCAGTTCCCAGTTCTATTAATATACGAGTAAACATGCAGGAAACGCATAACACAGTGGGATTTCACTTTTCAGAGTCTCAAATTACAACCTCAGTGTGAAAATGCTAGAGTTTGCTAAGCTAATGTTACCATAACAACAGTGAATTTTGTTCATCGCTAATATTTGCTAGTTTACACGTATTATATTTGCTTTGTTAACACGTTTTGTGGCCAGACGTTTCAGGACAGTCCATCACTACAGCTGTTATAACTCATTAATTAGCATGCTCTGAGAGTTTAGCATGTACCAACTGAGGAGGAAGACTATATTATCTTAAACTGTTTAAAAATTATTTCTTTGTCCTGACTGAGTCTTTGACTCTGAGATATCAGGCTCAAAACCGAAACTCATTCTGATATTTTTCTGCCTTCAGTTCAGCTGTCGCGGAGTAACCCTGTGATTGGCGACTTGTGAATCACGTGATCAAATAGACAGTTCCTATTGGTCCCAGGACTTCACAAAAAACGACAATTATTTTTCAAAATTCCACAAAGTGAGTTAAATATTGCGATATAGAGTTTGAGCTGAGTGTGAAGTTACAACATTAATACAGTTTTAACAGAAAAGTTACATTTATTTATATTTCATTTCTAATTCTAAAAGGCGGAAGTAAGGAGCTCGAGCGGTTGAATGCTCATGGCACGTGCACCGGTCATAATTTTCGGCATCCAAAAGCAAGCATTTGATCCTGTTTAGTTCAGGATATAAATATATAAAAAAATGAAAGCATTTGTCAAACATAAAGAATCAGCGTACAGTGAGCAAGCAGCGCTGCGCTCTCAGTGTGTGTGTGTGTGTGTGTGTGTGTGTGTGTGTGTGTGTGTGTTACATTTTGATTGGGAGCGCGAGCCACCGAACTGAACTGTAACCGTTCGATGTGACGTGACGCGCGTGACGTCATTCCGGGCATCGCGGCGACACGAGCTGTCCCATAGACCATAGACCCCCCCCCCCCACACACACACACACACCTCCATAACCACCCCCTTTCACGCCCCCCCTTTCTATCAACCCCAGGGAGACATCCGTTCCATGGTGACCGGTTGCTATAGAAATGCTCGTTTTTCGGCGACAGAATTAGAGACAGAGATAGAGAGAGAGGGGGAGAGGGAGGACGGGTCGTTAACTGAACGGCGACGTGGCATGTCTGCTGTGAGGAGCGGTCTGGTCTCGTGTTGCCGGTTTGCACATGGAAAAGCTGCTGTTCCTCTGCGGCGCGAGCGGCGAGCCGGTCACCCTGGTACTCTATTATTTTATCCCTGTCTTTCTTTATATTCTTCCTTTTATCTCGTATAGGGTGTGTGTGTGTGTGTGTGTGTGTGTGTGTGTGTGACCCTCCATGGGTGTGCATGCATGCTTTAACCGTTCGAGAGGTTTGCATTGATTTCATTCATCATATTTTTTTCTCGTGCGATTATATGAGGTCGCTGTCCAAGTGCTGGGCATGACACCGGCCTGCGCGTGTGTGCGTTCGTGTCCCCAGGCCAAGCCCCCCTCTTCCCCCTCCACCCTGCTAACGAGGTGTCGGTGTGCCACGATGTTCCGCGCGCGCTCCTCTAGCAAATTCTCTCATCTCCCCTTCTCTTTCTCTTGCCTTATATTAACGAGCATCTCTATAACGTGTGTGTGGTGAAGACAGCGAAGCAGCGCGCGCCGTTCTGATTGTTCGGTCGGCTGTGCCGTTATGAAACCTGTGGCGCGCGCGCTTGTTGCTGTGAGAGACACAGAGAGAGAGAGAGAGAGAGAGAGAGAGAGAGAGAGTTATAATGGCAATATAGCGGGCGTCAGTGAGAATGAGGCGCCACTCGAGCTCACCTCATTTGTAGGCCGTCGTTATGATGCGCTCTCGCGTGCGCAGGCTTTCGGGTTGTTGTTGTTGTTAAATTTGATATGATCGTTATGTCAAGGTGCGCGAGACCGAGTTGCACACAAGCAGGCCTACGAACAGTTTGTGTGTGTGTGTGTGTCTGACTGGCCATTGGGAAGTTCGGGAATTTTCCAGGTGGAAATATTAGCTTAACACAAACAATATAAATGAACAGCTTGTGTGTGTTTTTTTTAAATTAATGATTCGCTGATCGAGAAACAATTAGCTTGGCAGCTAATTTCCGGGCTGCTTTTTGTTGCCAGTCCGCCCCTGTGTGTGTGTGTGTGTGTGTGTGTGTAAGAGAGAGAGAGAGACATCGCGCGTGCGTCCAAAGAAGATACGCGGTTAAAGCGGGTCATTTTTACAAGCCTAGATTACATGAACAAACCCCCCCCCCCCCCCACACACATTTCGTGACACACACTCATACACACACACACACACACACACACACACACTCGTGCATCTCGTTCAAGGGTCCTTCATCACGCGCCTCGATATCAGTCACTCATCATCATCGTCAGCAGCAGCAGAGCTCGCGCGGGCTTTGTGTATTTGGGTCAGACGTTAAAGTGACCACTTGGTCAACGAACACACACAACCTGAAACGCGCCTCGCGCGCGCCTGACGATAAGGGCGAGCGAGCGTGTCCACATGCCAATTGGTCGCCAAGACTATAAAAAGCAGCGTGGTGCCGCGGTGACGTCAGTAGGCGACGGGCTTCAGAGAGAACGCGCGCCAGATAGGGAGCTAACAGGCGAATCCATTAGTTATTATTACTAATGTGTTTTATATAGAACTGAAATGAGCTGGAGTTCAATTGTACAGGGTAAAGACTATTATTATTATTATTATTATTATTATAATTACTTTAGTATTTTTGTATAATGTT
>CM042546.1:22327809-22382809 GCA_023630585.1 Cranoglanis bouderius
AATAATAATAATAATAATAATAATAATAATAATAATAATAATAATAATAATAATAATAAAAGCAGTATTCTACCGACTCGCTTTTGTCCAAAGTCCAATTCTTTGGTTTGAAATGTGATTTTTTTTGACAGCAGCGTGTGACTCATGGCACATTTATTAATTCATTCTTTCTCTCTCTCTCTCTCTCTCTCTCGCTCTCTCTCTTTTCATTTTGCTCCGTGGTGCAATTTGATATCGCAGCTTCATTTCTCCTGCAAGTTTAATGTGCAGACAGAGAGAAGAAGAGATGAGGAGAGCGAAAAGAAAAGCAATAAAAAAAAAATCAGAGGTGGAGCTGAAAGACAGAGAGCAGTGTATAAATATTACGAGTGACACGTTATGGTTAAAATATATAAATATATAAATAAATAGAATTTTTTTTTCTTCTGACAATTCTCAAACAATTAAAAACAATAATTTATTTATTTTATTATCGGCGTCATTTAATACATTTTGGTTACATGGTGGTTTAATAAATTTTCTAAATACAATTTATATTACTGTTATTAATATAATATTATAATTATATCATTTGCTGTGGGAACTGGATTTAGATGCTGTTTGAAATCCAAATTTTATCTCTTAAATTTATATTTCATATTTTAGCTCATATAGGGCTGAGTGATGTTTAATACTATTATTCTAATGATAAAAATAGCCTTTTATTTCAAATATTTGTTTCCTTCTCCCTTTCTTTCTTTCTTTCTTTCTCCCACCTTCTTACCTCCCTCCCTCCATTTCCTCCTTCTCTTTCTCTCTCCCTCTTCCCCACTTTTCTCCCTCTCCTCATTTCTTTTTCTTTCTCTGTCTTTATTCTCCTTTTCCTAATTCCCTAATTCCCAATTCTTCCTTCTTATTGCTTCTGTTTTTCTCACTATACTTTTTCTCTTTCCCTTCCCTTTCTCTCTCTCTTCTTTCCTCGCTGTCTCATTCTTTCTCTTTTTTCACATCCCCCTTTTTACTCTTTCTCACTCTTTCTCTCCCACTGTCGATCTTTCTGCCCCTCTCTCATTCTTTATCTGTCCTTCTCTTTTTTCTCTCCTTCATTCTCCAATTCCCTCTTTCTTTTTTCTTTCTTTCTCCCTCTTTATCTTTACATCCATCCATCCATCCATCCATCATCCCCCTATCTTTTTGCCTCCTCCTTTATATTGTATGAGTTTTCTCTCTATGTCTCTCTCTTTCTTTCTTCCTCTTTCCTGTCCTTTCTTTGTCCCCTCTCCTATTTTCCTTCCTCATTTTCTATTCGTCACCTGACCCTCACCTACCAAAAAAAATATTTGTGTTAAAAATGTTAAGATTTGTGAGCAAAAAGAAAAAGAACATGTGGAAATACAAAGCTAAATGGTTTCCCTTTTGTTTTATTTTCGACAGCAATAATTAGGAATAAAAAAACAAATCAAAACTAAACAGCTTTACGCCACAGCGCTGTTACAGTAAGTCTTGGATTCTGATTGGTCAGAAGGTGTTGATTAATAAAAAGTACAAAGGTTTTACATGCATACTCATGCCGTGTCGTCTTTCTGCAGATCTCTCTTTGTACCCTCATTATCTGCGTGACCTCATACACACTCGAGTCTGCGAGGCGAGGCTGCGTGAGGCTGAAAGCGGCGTCAGCGTCGACCTTTCACCTCCGGCGGGGTTACCAGGGTCGCCGCCGGACACACCGGGGTCCAGCTCGTGCAGCCTGGACGAGACACACCCATTGCTGCGTGACCTCAGTCGCTGTGGCGACGACCTCACCACTAAGATCCTGGGCGCTCTGCACGGCAAGGAGGACCTCCTACTTTTGGCACGCCTCCAACGGGCAATGCAAAGGCGGGGCCATTCGTTCTCTGAAACGTTTGAAGACGACGACGCACCTTGCAAAGACTGCAGGGGCGGAGCTTGGTGCACGCCAGAATATTCCTCACGGAGAAAAGTTTCAGACGTCGCTTCGTCCGGCGTGGTGTCGCTCGATGAGGAAGATGAAGAAGAAGCAGACGAAGACGCAGAGGAAGAAGAGGAGGAAAGAGAGCAGTGAGCGTCCGCCATTCTATTTTAATCAGTTTCTGTTTGGAATGTTTGATTCGGCATGTTTGTTTTAGACTCCGCCCCTCGCATTTGCATACACACAGTTGTCTGGTGTGGACTATATATATATTTTTTTTTACAGCGTCTCAACAATCTTTTCTGCAGCACGGTGGAGAGGAAGATGTTGAACTTGAACTGGAGGTCACGCCTCTAAAAACATTTACATGAAAACGGCGTTAAAACGAACAAAGTGACAAAAATGTCGTAAAACAAAAAAGGAGCGGAAAGACTGAAAACTCTCTTCTGCATGTGTCGCAAGTTGAATGCTCGAACGGTCGGATTTACACCGTCCAGTCTCTTTTTGCACGGTTTTGTGAATTTTGGCTGTCCTGTTTAGCTCCGCCCCTTTTCTCGAGCTCTCAGGCCCCATTGCATTCTGGGTCCTGGTTTGCGCATCCTGTGGGCATGGCTGCTTGCTACAAAAACTCTTAACGTAATCTGCCAAACTGACCGCCGTCACAATCAGCGCCAAGAAAATGCTGGAATGTTTGTACCGTGACGGGAAAATGTATTTCAAAACCAACCATAAAAAAAGATTGATTTTTTTTCCCTGGACTTGTTTTGTAATCACTCATTATTATTATTATTGTTATTATTATTATTATTATTATTATTATTATTATTATTATTATAGAATCACAGTATTTTTTGTCTTAAAAATCGACATGCGATGTGAAGAACAGAAAAGTGTTGTATCCGCCCGAGGATTTGTGTCGAGGACGTTTCAGGGTTTGTAGGAAAGTCGTTCTATTTTTGTACATGTGATTTTTCGCGGCGTGTCCGTGAGTGTGTGATGCGTCAGAAACGCTCTTCTCTCTTTCTTTCTGACAGAAAAAAAAAATCGACACGTTTCTTTAATTGTGTTCTTCTGCTTTATTTATTTTGAGAGGAATGATGTGACCGTGCTCTTTGTGCCCTCTCTGACAAATGTCTCATTTTTTATCCTCCATAAATGTCAAGTACTCTCTCTCTCTCTCTCTCTCTCTCTCTCTCTCTCTCTCTCTCTCTCTCTCTCTCTCACATACACACACACACGCATTCAGTGGCTAATTTTGTTTTCTGACGGTCGTTCTGTCGTTACCATGGCTATCCACGGTTCCCTCAGACTAAGTTACCAGGGCTGTTAGTCTGTCTGTTTATGAAATCTGATTGGCTCTGAGGGATGGGTGACATCCCGCCCAACTGTTCACCTGTTGCTTTAAAAATGACAGGCGAATGTGTACGCATGTTGAACACTAACTCCACCTGTGTGTGTGTGTGTGTGTGTGTGTGTGTGTGTGTGTGTGTGTGTGTGTGTGTGTGTGTGTGGCTGTCTTTATAACTATCTACTACAACACACTGTCACTCACAGGTCTCAGATTTCTCCACAAATTCAATGTTTACGGTTGAGTGCAAAAGTTTGCACACCCTTTGAGCAAAAAGGGAAAATATAGGGAGAATACAGATTTTCCAGCATCTTCTGCACCTGCCTTCAAACTATTCTTGTCTTTCTTTTTTTTTGCTCTTTTGGACACACCCACATTACATTTCTTGTCATAAAATAGAAATTTTACTTTATGTATCCCCTGCAAAAATGATGGAATCACCACAATTAGAGGATGTTCACCTGGCTTTTTTTTTGCTATGTAGGATTCCATAAAAAAAATTATGGAATCACCTAGTAAACAAATACCAACATAAAAATGCAAATTAGTCTGCAGTTATAAGAGAGTGCTTACAGACCTTAACCTTGGACTTTTTGAAAGGAAACATGCTGTGTCTAAAATTTGGTGCAAGTATAAACAAAATGGGAAGGTTATGAAAGGAAAACATGCGGGTCGACCGAGGAAGACGTCAAAGCGTCAGGATAGAAAACTCAAAGCAATGAAAATATAAAATGCACAATAAAACAAATGAAAAAACAAATGGGTGGAAAAAGGAGTCAATGTTTGTGTCAGAACTGTAAGAAACGAATGAAATGGGATTTACATATAGAAAAGCCAAATGAAAAGCAGCACTAACACCTAAACAGAAGAAAACAAGGTTACAGTGGGCTAAAGAGAAGCAATGATGGAGTGTAGATGATTGGATGAAAGTGATATTCAGTGATGAATCACGAATCTGCATTGGCCAAGGAGATGATGCTGGAAATTTATCTGGTGCTGTTCTAATGAAACATATAAAGATGACTGTCTGAAGAAAACAATCAAATTTCCACACTCATTAATGATATGGTGCTGCATGTCAGGTAAAGGACCAGGGGAGACCTCAACAGTAAATACACAGGTGTACACTGAAATTTTCTCATTCCATCAATAGAAAATAGGTTTGGTGGTGAAGTCATTTTTCAGGATGATCGTGCATCTTAACACAGAGCAAAGAGTGTTGAAGCTTTTCTTCAGGAAAGGCAGATCAACTCAATGACATGGCCAGCAAACAGTCCGGATCTCAATCCCATTGAAAATTTATAGTGGAAATAAAAAAAATTGGTCCATGACAAGGCTCCATCCTGCAAAGCTGATCCATCAACTGCTATTTGGGAAAGCTGGAACCAGCTTGATGAAGAATATTGTTCTGCATTAGTGAAGTCCACGCCTCAAAGAATTCAGGCCGTCATAAAAGCACGAGGAGGAGCAACAAAGTACTAATTGTGATTTTTTTTTTTTGTTGTTGTTGTTGTTGTTGTTGATGATTCCATAATTATTTCCTCAACATTGAGTGATTCCATAATTTTTGTCCTCTACTTGATCTGGAAAAAAATATGCCATTAATTACAACAATTTAATTTAACTTGTTCGAGGTATGTTTCATGAAGCCAGAATGTTCAGCTATTAAACAAGAATTGTTTTGTGTCATATCTGCGATTTATTTATTTGCTACGAAGTAAAAAAAACAAACAAACCAAAAAAAAAGCCGGGTGAGCATCCTCTAAGTGTGGTGATTCCATCATTTTTGAATTTTTCATTCAAAAACTGTGAGTTGCACAAACTTTTGCACCCAGCACTCCTACAATAATGAGACAGTACTTTGGAGAGCAGTACTGTTCACGCTCACTACTGTAATACTGTGAACATGTATTTAGCGCTTTGTGGGGACTGAATTGTCAGCTGTGATGATAAGTATGATGTTTTTGACAGAGGTTAGTCCCCATAAAGAAAAGTGTTGTCTTGTATAAGATATACACTCCACACCTATAACTACAACTATAAAACTGTCCTGTCTTGGTCTGTGTGTGTGTGTGTGTGTGTGTGTGTGTGTGTGTGTGTGTGTGTGTGTGTGTGTGTTGGGTATCGCGCAGGGCTTTTCGGCACCTCAGGGGATTTTACCGCATCGTGCCTTTAACGCCAAGCATGCCATCGACTATACGTCAACTCTGTTAACGCCATTTATATGATAATGTTGGTGATTATTATATCCCTATTTTTTTTTTAGCAAAAAGTTTTTTTTTCTCTCCTTCTATCTCTCGCTCTCCCTTCTTCTGTCTCTCTGTTGTATTTAAAAGTCTTTGTATATCTCTCTGTCAGTCTATCTGTCTCTTTGTTTCTCTCTCCTTCATTCTCTCTCTTTATCTGTCTGGTTCTCTCCTTTTTCTCCCTCTCTGTTTATCTCTGTCTGTCTCTTTGTTAATCACTCCTTCAGTGTGTCTCTCTGTCTTTCTCTACCCCCATCTCCGTTTATCTCTATCTGTCTCTCTCATTCTCTCTTTCTGTTCTTTCTGTCTATCTAATTTTCTGCACTTTATCAGAATTTGATTTCTGTCTGTCTCTGTCTTTCTCTCTCCCTCAGTCTCTCTCCCTGTCGTGCTCTTTTTTTCTCTCTCTCTCTTTTCACCTTATCAGAATTTGACAGTTTTGTGGGCGGGGCTTCGCCTCATCACCCAGCTCCTCTGTGACTGGTGGTCTGTGCTGCCTGTCAAAGTGATTGACTCATTTTTTGGCAGTTACACCACGTCACGAGTGGCCTCCTTACACACAACTGGGTCAACATTGAGCATGCATGTGTGTGTGTGTGTGTGTGTGTGTGTGTGTGTGTGTGTGTGTGTGTGTGTGTGTGTGTGTGTGTGTGTGTGTGTGATGGTGGAGTTGTGTCCAAAATATCCATCCGGTATGATAGAACAAGAGATAAAGGAAAAATAGAAAGTAACGTCTCAACACACATCAGTCTTAACTGTTCACACACACTTTTAATTACGATGTCCCGTGATCCTCTAAGGCCTCAGACACACACACACACACACACACACACACACACACACACACACACACACACACACACACACACACACACACACACACACACAATGAAAGAAGTGCAAATCTACTTTTTGAATCCTGACTAAAATGATGACTAACAAACTCTCACATTTGTTTGTTTTTGTATTCTACTTCATTTAATTGTTTTTATTTTTCATGAAATGAAGTATTTGAATGCTGGTTGTTTTGAAATATAATGACTTTCTTTCTGCATCTGCCTTGTTTTAAACTTATTAATAAAATGATCAATGTTATTTGCAACAAAAAAAATGTGTCAATACAACTTTCATGTAATGGACAGCTGTGTCCCAGTTTTTGACCAGCAGTAGGGGACAGTCTGACCTGTGGTAAAGGAAGGGCTGTGTCCCAATTCTTGTGTGACATTAAGGGAAGCTTGTATCCAATACTAAGAAAGGGTTGTGTCCCAAACCATAACTGACAATAAGGGAAGGTCTTGTCCCAATTCACATTTTGTCCAACAAATAAGAGTGAGAACAGTAACCAATCAAATCAGTGATTCAGTGTCCCAAAATGGTGACTGATGGGTGAGGAAAGGGTAGTGTACAAAGGGAGGGCTGTGTCCCAAATAGTCACAGAGATAAAGAGAGGGCTGTGTTTCAATTACACCGCACTGCATCTAGAAAAAAAAGTTTATGCTGTTTTGCAAATCACACTTGTTTTTAGCTAACATAAAGTGAAGATTGTGTTTAATTAGTGATCAACATTATTAGTAGGATGTGTTCCATTTACAGTCTGCTACTAAGAGATGGCTGTGTCCCAATCTGTAATTGCCAGTAAGGGAAGGTCGTGATCCGACAATAACTGTAGTAACCAGTCAAAACAGTGGAATACAATAAGGGAAGGTTGTGTCCCAAATAGTGACTAATAGATGAGGAAGTGAGAAAGGCGTAGTGTACAAAGTGAACAAATCAGTAACCAACAGTAAACAAATGTTGTGTTATTGATTACAGTAATGGAGAATGGAGGGCTGGGTCTCAATTTCTGACCAGTATTAGGGAACACTCAATTAATGTTAAAGTCCCAATTAATAATTAACATTAAGGAAGGGCTGTGTTTAATTTATTGGCCAACATTAAAGGAAGGTTTTGTCCCGATTTTTGCCTTACAAATAAGGCTGAATTCAGTAACCAATCAAAACAGTGGACAAGGGAAGGTCATGTCCCAAATAGTGATTGACAGGTGAGGAAGTGAGGATGCGGTATTGTACAATTGGTGTACCCAAATTAGTGACCAAGATTAAAAGAGGGCTGTGTTTCAATTAATGATGACAGTAAAGGAAGGACTGTGCTGTGTCCTGATTATCGACCAACAGTGAGAGAAGCCTGTGTTTTCAAAACAGTCGACAGCACTAAAGGAAAGCTGTGTCCCAATAATATTACTGATCACAGTAAAGGAGGGCTGTGTCCCAATTTTTGTCTAGAAATGGGGAACACTCTGTCCCAATCAATGTCTTATGGAACAGAGACAGCTGCGTCCCAATTAGTGACAGATATTGATAGTGGACTGTGTTCTGATTAGTGACAAAGCACAATTAATGCTAACACTGCTGATTACCCTGAGAATACCATTCTCACTGTAAAGCATGGTGGTGGTAGCATCATGTCCAGAGTGTTCCTTTTCCTCTTGGTTGTGTATCTGTCTAATCCCCTCTTTCCTGCTCACAACTTTACATGGACGGTCTCCTCTAGGCAGAGTCATGATCCTGTCTCAGTCTTTACATTTTTTAAATAATAGATTTAATGTGGCTCTGCAGAAGGCTCAAAGTTTGGGAATTGTTTTATATCCAAACCCTGATTGATATTTTTCCAGATGCTGTGTGTTTAGGTTCTCTATCACACTCTGGGTTCTTCCAGGAACAGGTGTATTTATCCTGAGCTCATGTAACACTTTATTTAGACACAGGTCGACTCCATTCTACTCATTATGTCACTTCTGATGGAAACTGAGCCAGAACTAATTTAACAGGTTTCATAGTAATGGGGGTGAATAGTTATGCACACACAACTTTGACATTCTTTATTTGTAAATCATTTTACAGAGTATAAATAGATTTTCCTTTCATTTTAATATTATGGGTTTTTTTGTGCAGATTCATGATATAAAATCCCAAGGAAGTCATTTTCAGTTCCAGGTAGTAATGTAACACAGTGTTTAAAAGGTCAAGGGGGTGAATACTCATGCATGCCACTGTAGTGCACTGCATTTAAGAAAATCAGATTATTCAACAGATGTATAGTGTTAATCTGATTACTGCACAGGTAAGCAAAGCTTCTTTTTTGGTATATATAGTAGCCTGAAATGAAATGAAATGAAGACGGACACAGTTTTTGTTTTATCCAGCTGTATTTACTCAGTGCAACTTATAACATCCAAGTGAAATGGGTGAAATGTATAACACCAACAAATTAAAATAAATAAATAAATAAAAAAACAGAATCACTGAGTTGGAAAAAGGATCACCCCCCTCCTAAAAATGACTTGTAAACTCAATAGGGTGTAGCTAATCACCTTCTCAATGGCACACAAAGACATCTGACTTTCAACTGGAGTGGTCATTGTGTGCATGTGACAACAATAGAAGGAAAATGGATGGGGCAAAATACCGTTAAATTCTTGAGGAAAATCTGCTGCCCTCTGCCAGAAAGTTGTCAATGGGAAGAAGGTTTACCTTCCAACATGACAATGACCCAAAGCACACAGCAAAACTGACCACACAGTGGTTGAAGGAGAAAAAGGTGAATGTCCTTGCATGGCCTAGTCAGAGCCCAGACTTAAACCCCACTGAAAATCTGTGGAATGACTGGAAGACTGCAGTCCATAAACGGTCACCATCAAATTTAACTGAACTTGAGCAGTTCTGCAAAGAAGAGTGGGCAAATATTGCAAAGTCTAGATGTGCAAAGTTAGTAGAGACATATCCCAACAGACTAAAGGCTGTAATTAAAAAATTAAGTTGCACTGTGTAAATACAGCTGGATAAAACAAAAAGTGTGTCCGTCTGCATTTCAGGCACCAAAATATTATTTTAAAGGGGAGTGATTCTTTATTTATAAATAAATAAATAAATAAATAAATAAATAAATGTGTGTATATATATATATATATATATATATATATATATATATATATATATATATATATATATATATATATATATATATATATATATAAATTTAATTGTCAATTAGTTCAGAAAGAACATTTCTCAAGGCAAGATTGCAAAGAATTTAGGTCTTTCACCATCTAGAAGTACATAATATTGTGAAAAGATACAGGGAATCCGGAGAAATCTCACGTACATTTACATTTAGATTCATGGCCTTTGGCTGACGTCCTTATCCAGAGCGACTTACAGAAGTGCTTGAGTCTCTATCATCAAATACATCCCAATACTGGTTCACTAGGTCACGGACTAAGAATACCATCAGTCTTAAAACTCTGTTGGAAGGTAAACTGGTAAGAGAAATACACAGACAACACAATTTATTTATTTATTTTTTAATGAGGAGTGCTAATTTAAGTACTTTAGGCAGAGGTAGGTCTTTAGACGTCGTTTGAAGACTGCCAGCTGTTCGGACATCTAGGGGAAGTTCATTCCACAACCTAGGTGCCAAAATGGAGAAGAGTCTTGATTCAAGACCGGAAACCACCATTGAATGTGTGTGGCCTTCAAGCCCTCAGACGGCTTTGCATAAGAAACCGTCATGCTACTGTGATAAATATAGCCACACGGGCTTAGGAGTACTTCGGAAAATACATGTCACTTAACACAGTCCGCCAGTGCATCAAGAAATGCAACCTGAAACCCAATATGCAAGGAGTACGCCATACACCAATACTGTGCAGAAACGCTGCCGAGTTCTCTGGGCCTGATGGACCAAAAGACAGTGGAAATGCGCTGTGGTCAGTTCTTTGTGCCAAAGATGAAATGGACCATCCAGATTGTTGTCAGTGAAAGCTGCAAAAGCCAACATCTGTCATGGTATGGGGGTGCATCAGTGCCCACGGAATTTGTGACTCGCATATGTCTGAAGGTACCATTGATGTGGAGGCGTATATTGGGGTTTCAGAAAGACATATGCTGCCATCAAGGCAAGGTCTTTTTCCGGGAAGTCCATGGTCTCAATGCCAGGTCTCATTCTGCATGCGCTACAACAGCATGGCTTCGAAGACACAGAGCGCGTGTGCTTGACTGGCCTGCCAGCAGTCCAAATCTGTCCATCCATCCATTTTCCATACTGCTTATCCTACACAAGGTCGTGGGGGAGCCTGCAGCCTATCCCAAATCACACACACATTCACACACTATGGACAATTTGGAAATGCCTACAAAGTCTACAAAGCATGTCTTTGGACTGGGGCAGGAAACCAGAGTACCTGAAGAAAACCCCCGAAGCATGGGGAGAAAGTGCAAGCCTCGCACACAAAGGGTGGTGGCAGGATGCAAACCCCTGACCCCGGAGATGCGAGGCAAATGTGCTAACCACAGAAAATATCACAATTTTCCATAAATGGGGTTTGTATATGCACACACACACACGCACACACACACGCACACACACACGCACACACACACACACACACACACACACACTCAGATTTCTTTGCAGATTTTTTTCTAAATTATTTGTTTAATTTTTAAAAGGAACTTGTCATATATTATTAGAATTAAATATATGTTAAAAATATAAAATAAAGGAGTGGGAGATAATGTATTCTTGAATAGTTAGACCAGAGTGTAGAAACAGCATGTTGGTGGACAACGTTGAGTAGATGAGATGGTCGGTTGGTTCCTGTGTATCTCCCGCTCTTTTAGAAGTGTCTTCTGAAGAGCTTTTTCCACGTCTTATCAGCTCTTCGGTTATTCCGGGAGCTCCTTTGCCAGGAGCGAGGCCATGTATGGAGACAGGAAAAGCACCGTTTAGAACCACAATGCACCGGGGCATGGGTTAAATCAGACCCGCAAAGTTCTCCAGCTCCAACAGTCCAACTTCTGGTTCATCCAGCACAATGAACTCCCTGACCAGCTGCTCGTCTTCTCGCTCGTCCTCATCCTCGTTCCGTTCTTCAGCGAGGTACAGCTGCAGCAGCATCACGTCCATCCAAACGGAAGCTTCCTCTCCTCCTCCAGATCCCCTCTTCATGCCTTTCTTGGATCAGAGAGCGACAGCACTTTTCGGCAGTCACGAACGTGATTCAGAGTCGTTCATGAGCGAGAGAGAAACTTTTGAAGGTTGCCAGAGAGACAGGAAATCCCACACGGGGGGTTACCAAGGTGACTGGAGCCATGGAGACACACACGGTGAGACATGTGGCTGATAAACAAGACGGTTTGAGTTTTTGAGTTGTTGAGTTTTGATTGATCAAATTTATCAAGTTGATCTAAATCAATAGTAAACTGACAGCAAAACAGTCGAAAATGTTAAGAAAAGGATTGCATGATAGTTATGTGAAAAAACCACAGTTTCATTGGACGGCACCAAATTGTACGATTTGTAATGATCTATATTTAAACAAGATTGTAAAATATTGGTCTTAGACCTTCATGCTTGCTCTGAATTATGAAGGAGGTGTGAGCGCTGGGAGGAGAATGAGCAGGCGGCCATTTTTCTCCCACAGAATTACTTCTCCCCAGACGACATTCATCAGAGTTTAGGCTCCAGACTGACCATTACATCATACAGAGAGAGAGAGAGAGAGAGAGAGAGAGAGAGAGAGAGATATTTGTACAGTGGAGTTGCAGGCACTTAAAAACCACATTAGCTCCAGTCACTCTGGGTGAGATTGGTGTGAAATCTCACACACACACACACACACACACACACACACACACACACACACACACACACACACACACACATACACACAAGATGTATTCCACGAGATGTAATCTGATGTAAACAAAGGGATCTCATAAAATCAAGAGTGAAACATAGTAGAGAAACATGTTACAGTATACATTATTGTTTCTATAGTAACGGGGACATGTACTGTATATGTACGTGTGTAACTGTCGATGCACTGAAGATGTTTATGTAACATTTATGAAAGGAGTCTCCAGCGTCAGCGCTTTGTAACAGTCAGAGGTAAAGCTGTGACTTTAAGTTTTCCGATAATCTTCAGGACAGAGGAGTTTATACTTATAACTTTAATAAATAAAATTTGTATTTGTTGGTTAATCGCTGTGGTGTAAGAGGAATAAAACACTTGGGGATGTGCTGTTAGAGGAAAATAATCAACGTTGTGATGGTAGCAGTAACTGAGCATCTGTGTGTGTTTCAGTCAGTACAGGAGCAATCTGGGTGGATGATCATTATTACATGTCGGCGGATGTCAGTCGATTTGAGCCGCATGATATAGTGGTGATGGCCTTCAACAGCAGCGTCGTTATTCACGCTGAGAAGGTGTGTGGGCTCAATCCAATCCAATAGTTCCCATTATATACATATATGTTACATATATATAACTTTACTTGCTAATTGCTGTATATATTTTTTTTGCAGTGTGTAAATATTAAAGGTCGTGTCTCTGCTCTCCCCAACTCGCAGGTCGGAGACGATGGCTGTGTCACGGACAAATTTACCCACAAGTCTTTGCTGCCAGAGGACATGGACCCTCTGTCTGTAAGCGGGACTCTGACGCCGGAGGGCGTGCTCGTCATCAGCGTGAAAAGCACGTCCAGATCCCATCACGTCCCTGACCCCAACCTTCTGACTCACCTCTGACCAAAAAAATTCAAACAACACTATGCCACAAAAAAATGGCAATGCTAAGAAATGTTTGAGTCAGTATGGTGTACTACTGTATTAGCACAGCTAGCATTAGCACTGTGAAAATATATCTATATTAAATTGTGTTAATGATTAAATGAAGGCATTTAGCACATTACTTATTTAGCACAGGCTAGTTTTTAGTAGCGTTTAGCACTTAGTATGCTCACTTATCAGTTTCAAAAGTAGCCTTCTAATATATTTTTTTTATTTTTTATTTTTTAATTTTGCCCAAATTAGATGCATGCACAATTAGCATGTACAGTTAGCATGTTCTCTATTAGTGATTACTGACGTCCTGGTTTTAAAAGGTAATGTAAGCACAAAAATACAGTGCCTGTTGCTCGTTTGTTAAAAAAAAATCACAAAAATACTCTGCTCTCATGGATACAATTGCAAACACAACACAGGTTTATTAAAAAAAAAAAAAACTTTGTTAAATATAGGTGTGCAACAATTATTGGCACCCTTTTAGTCAATACTTTGTGCTACCTCCCTTTGCCAAGATAACAGCTCTGAGTCTTCTCCTATAATGCCTGATGAGGTTGGAGAATACATGGCAAGGGATCTGAGACCATTCCTCCATACAGAATCTCTCCAGATCCTTCACATTTCGAGGTCCACGCTGGTCCACATTATCCTGCTGGAAGATCCAACCACGGCTCATTTTAAGCTTTCTAGCAGAGGCAGTCAGGTTTTCATTTAATATCTGTTGATATTTGATAGAGTCCATGATGCCATGTATCCTAACAAAATGTCCAGTTTTTCCTCCGGCAGAAAAACACCCCAAAACATTAAAGAGCCACCACCATATTTAACCGTGGGCATGAGGTACTTTTCCATATGGCTACCTCTCTGTGTGCACCAAAACCACCTCTGGTGTTTATTGCCAAAAAGCTCTATTTTGGTTTCATCTGACCATAGAACCTGATCCCATTTGAAGTTCCAGTAGTGTCTGGCAAACTGAAGACACTTGAGTTTGTTTTTGGATGAGAGTAGAGGCTTTTATCTTGAAACCCTTCCAAACAACTTGTGGTGATGTAGGTGACTTCAGATTGTAGTTTTGGAGACTTTCTGACCCCAAGACGCAACTAACTTCTGCAATTCTCCAGCTGTGATCCTTGGAGATTTTTTGGCCACTCGAACCATCCTCTTCACTGTGCATTGAGACAATATAGACACGTGTCCAATTCCAGGTCGATTCATAACATTTCCAGTTGCCTGGAATTTCTTAATTATTGCCCTGATGGTGGAAATGGGCATTTTCAATGTTTGTGCTATTTTCTTATAGCCACTTCCCATTTTGTGAAGCTCAACAACCTTTTGCTGCACATCACAGCTATATTCCTTGGTCTAACCCATTGTTATGAATGACTAAGGGAATTTGGCCTATGTGTTACCTCATATTTATACCCCTGTGAAACAGGAAGTCATGGTTGAACAATTTCCTGTTCCTAGTCACCAAAGTGTACTATAAAAAAGGAAAATATCAGTGGGAATATACTGCAAATATATTTTTCTCATATGAATTCATAGAGGTGCCAATAATTGTTGCACACCTATACTTAACAAAGATTTTTTTGGATAAACCTGTGTTGTCTTTGCAGTTGTCTGATATCCATGAGAGCAGAGTATTTTTGTGAATTCTTTGAACAAAATATAAAAAGGTTAAACAAAAAAGACAATTTTTCACAGCCTCCTTTGCTCGTATTTACCAGGGGTGCCAATATTAGTGGAGGGCACTGTATGTGTCTTATCTATAGTTTAAGTGAAATAAACTTTACAAAAACATGCTATGATGGATTGCTATGATAACAATGCTAATGATGGATTTAAGCTAGCAGAGATCACTTAGCTTAGTTAACACAGCTAACATAATGCAAATGAAGTAATGTTAATTTTGTAACTACAGATATTGTACAGATGTTTGCTCAGTTCTGACTGGCTTTAAAAGATAACAGATTTATTCCACTGGGCTAAGTGATTTAAATTTTACCCAAAACATACTAACAATGCTACTGATGGATTTTAGCTAGCAGAGAGCAAGTTAACGGAGTTAGCGTAAGTAATATGATGCAAATTAAGTCATGCTGTTTACCTATAGATACTGTAACCATGTTGTGTGCTAACATACAACGTACAATTGAATGTTTTGTACTTTTATACTATAAAGAAATATTAAACAATAATTAAACAAATAAACACTATCGTGTTTTGTTTTTTTGTAAAAAAAAAAAAAAAAAAAAAAAAAAAAAATGTTTAAAACTTGTTAACATAACAGCACCAACAGGAACTAACCACAGGACATTATGTATTATAGTATTGTGTGTGTGTGTGTGTGTGTGTGTGTGTGTGCTGCCAGTGAGCTCCTAGATGCTAATCGGCCTGACACACGTTTTAAGAGCACAAAAATGAAATCTCATACTTGTCACAGCTCATAAACACCACGAAACTCAACGTCCTGCCTTCAAAGATAAAAACGTTCCCTCAGTCATTTTTAACCCTCAACACAACGTAAAAATTTTCTATAACAGCAGCTCTGACAGTAGTGCAGCTACAAATCACAGGTTTATATTAATGCGCTCGTTCTAATACGTTATTGTTCAGTAGTACCAGCTCATTCACAGGAACGTGTACAGCAGACGCTCCACTAATAATAAACAGATTAAAAAACCTGTGAAATTGTTGATATGGTGAAGTTTTCTGTAAGGAGATGTTTATGTAACATTTATGGAAGGAGTCTCCAGTGTCAGCGCTTTGTAACAGTCAGAGGTAAAGCTGTAACTTTGAGTTTTCCCACATCTTCAGGACAGAGTAGTTTACACTTTGCGGTTTCTCAGTAACATGCGTAACAAGCTGCGTTTTTTTTTTTTTTTTTGATGGCTGGTGAGGTAACGACTGTTTATAGCTGCTATAACATAAGTGAGAACAGGAACTAACTAGTTTCACAGACATTAAATCGAACTACATTATTATTATTATTATTATTATTATTATTAAACTATAAATGGATTAAAAAAAGTATGACGTTTTTTTCCTTAATTAATAAAAATTGTAATGGTTGGTAATAATAATAATAATAAGAAGAAGAAGAATTGGATAAGTTTGTCTACAGTTCGTTGCACGATGTCTGGGAACCGATGTTGATTAAAAATGACAGCTTTATTCTTGGTGCAAATAAAATAAATAAATGAATAAAACCCCCAAAAGTTTCCTTGACGTATTTTATTTCAGACAGCTTCAGACCGATCAGATCAGGTTTTTTTTTCAGTTCTACAAGTCTGATATCCGTCTGCCCTTTTCTCCGTGGTCTGAACAGCAGACAATCAAATTTAACCTGAAAATGAACCTTTTCAACTTCAATTTCTACATTTCCACATGCTGGCCTTTAAAGTATACAAAGCTGTGACAGTTCAAATCTGATCTCCATCTGCTCACTCGCTCGCTCGCTCCCTCCCTCTCTCGCTGCTTCATTTTCACTCTTCTTCAAGTTTCAATTATGAGCGAGAGCGAGAGAGAGAGAGAGAGAGAGAGAGCGAGAGAGAGACTGATGGATAGAAAGAGACAGATAGAGAGAGAGACAGAGAGAGAAATAGACCCACAGGTGGACAGATAGATAGACAGACAGATAGATAGAAAGACAGAGAGACAGACAATAGACAGACAGGTATGTAAGACAGAAAAAAAAGAGTAGATAGAGAGAAAAGAGTGGATAGGCGTAGATAGAGAGAAAAGAGTGGATAGGCGTAGATAGAGAGAAAAGGGTGAGAGAGAGATAGAAAGAGGAAAAAACAGATATAGCTAGATAGACAGTCAGACAGATAGATATAATGAGACTGAGAGAGAGAGAGAGAGACAGAGCATGATAGTCAGATAAAGATGAATATATACACTGATCAGCCATAACATTAAAACCACTGACATGTGACGTGAATAACACTGATTATCTCATTACAGTGGCACCTGTCAAGGGGTTTGTTATATTAGGGAGCAAGTGAACAGTCAGTTCTCGAAGTTGATGTGTTGGAAGCAGGAAAAATGGGCAAGTGTAAGGATCTGAGAGACTTTGACAAGGGCTAAATTGTGATGGCTAGATGACTGGGTCAGAGCATCTCCAAAACAGCAGGTCTTGTGGGGTGTTCCCGGTATGCAGTGGTTAGTACCTACCCAAAGTGGTCCAAGGAAGGACAACCAGTAAACAGGCGACAGGGTCATGGGCTCCCAAGGCTCACTGATGCACATGGGGAGAGAAGGCTAGCCGGTCTGGTCCGATCCAACAGAAGTGCTACTGTAGCACAAGTGCTGAAAAAGTTCATGTTGGCTATGATAGAAAGGTGTCAGACACACAGTGCATCACAGCTTGTTGTGTATGGGGCTGAGTAGCTGCAGACGTGCCCATGCTGACCACTGTACACCACTGAATGTGCCTACAATGGGCATGTGAGCATCAGAACTGGACCATGAAGAAGGTGGCCTGGTCTGATGAATCATGTTTTCTTTTACATCATGTGGGTGTGTGCATGTTCTGCTGGGAATCCTTGGGTCCTGACATTCATGTGGATGTTACTTTGACACGTACCACCTACCTAAACATTGTTGCAGTCCAAGTACACCCCAAGTACACTCATGGCAACGGTATTCCCTTATGTCAATTAGCCTCTTACAGCAGGATAATGCACCCTGCCACACTGCAAACATTGTTCAGGAATGCTTTGAGGAACATGACAAAGAGATCAAGGTGTTGACTCGGCCTCCAAACGCCCCAGATCTCAATCCGCTGGATGTGCTGGACAAACAAGTCCGATCCATGGAGGCCCCACCTCGTAACTTACAGAACTTAAAGGATCTGCTGCTAACGTCTTGGTGCCAGATTCCGGATACCTTCAGAGGTCTTGTGGAGTCCATGCCTCGACGGCTCAGAGCTGTTTTGGCAGCACAAGGGGGGTATACACAATATTAGGCAGGTGGTTTTAATGTTATGGCTGATCAGTGTATCTGAGAGACAGACAGACAGTGCAACAACTTTATTTTCTCTCTCTCTAGAGTAAAATTGCACCTGAAGCATCTTGGGGATCAGTGGCGTCACTGCATTAAATATCCAATCACAAGCTTCGGTAACTTCACAGCAGGTCACTCCCGGCCAATCCGGAAGCAGGAAAGTGCAACAGGGACAGACACATGCACACATGCAGACGTGCGGGGGAGCATGTGCCATTTATACATTAAAAATTCAGGAGACAAAACAAAGGCAGACACAAATAAACTAAAATAAAATAAAATGATAAGAATAAAAAGAATAAGGTAAACCAAAGTAAGACAATAACAATATAATTTATAAAATAAAATAATGGAATTATTTATTTATTAAATAGTACAACAACAAAAGACAAAAAAAGTTGGTGCTTATTGTTAAATTCTCTTTATTCCCTGATATAAAACAATCCTTTTGTTCTATGATGAATAGGACACATCTGTGTGTGTGTGTGTGTGTGTGTGTGTGTGTGTGTGTGTGTGTGTGTGTGCATTTTCTTTTTTCAGTGCCAGAGGTTTTTCCGATCCAAAATTGCCTCCACACTCTGTGCTTTTTCAATCAGCTGATGTGACAAACAGAGCCTCAGTGCGTACCGTAGCATCGGTTCTTTACAAAAATAATGTCATCTCTCATTCTTGTCAAGGCATAATTACAGTTATACACACACACACACACACACACACACACACACACACACACTCTTAAAAACAAACAGTTGTTATTGCACAGAGTCATTCATTTTAAGATTACAATATTATAACATTAACAACAAAAAATATATATATATATAATTCCTATTGCTCTGCTTGATCGATTTCTCTTCAGGTGATTGTTAATAAATATGCACTTGTGATTTAAAACAAGTGAGATGAAAACACAAAAGACAACTCAAGAAATAAATAAAAGTCTGATCATGATTTCTTTTGTCCCGTTGTTAAGATGATAAAGGATGAGAATAGGTGGCTATGGTTACCCGAAATAAAGTGTAAGTAATGAGGAGTGCAGAAATAAAATAAAATAAATCAACATCATGTGCGTATCACTTTCTAAAAATCACATTTGAGATGTTTTTAGGCACTTTGTCAGACAAAAGTTAACACTCGCTCAAGAGTACAGGGCAAAGCTAACTTGCACATAGCTAATATGGTTCCCTGCTGGGACTGGAGTCATAAACAAACAAACAAAACCACAAGTTTGACCAGATCTTACGTTAATATGCGATCGTTCCAGTACTGATATGTTAGGAGGCAAATATATTAAATCTGTAAACCTAATATGATAAATTCTTAAATCATAGCTTTAAGGTGCTCCGATTTATTTAAAAAAAAAAAAAAAAGGCAAGCAAGCCCTGCCTTTCACCCACCCACACCCAAGCGTATTGGTCAGAGGGAGAATGATGGACAGTTGTCAGGATCAAGAATGAAAATTAAAATCAGCTTCATTGATCAAACAAACAAAAAAAAAACAACAACACAATAATAAACACTGGATAAAATGACAAAAACATCACAATGACAAATAAAACGATAAGGAAAGAAGAGTGTCCATCTCTGTTTCTTGTTCTAGAAGACTTGTTTAGAAATTTACTTTTCAAAATAGTTTCAAAACACTTGCGAAGATTTGCCCTCGTCGATTTTACAAACTCTCCAACATGCAAAAAGACTTATTTATTATGCAACTCGGACGTTTATTAAGGCGTGCAGTTAGATTCGGTTCATTAGAATCCAGTCCTCGCTTTAGATACCCAACAACTAGAGATGCATCGATAACGATACTGATGTGCTCGTACTTGTAAAAATGTGCAGATACAAACATCTGATACCATGTGGTACTTTGGGACCTAATCCTAGTGAACACTGTTGAACAGATGACCTGAAATGCAACCCTACATGATCGAAGCTAGCTAATGTGCTTCTTTTTTTAAATCAACTAGCTAATGTGATAAAGAAGGAGTCTAGTAGCGTATGTGCACAGACACACACGTGTGTGCTTTTCATGGCCACTATGTAAATCAGGGAAACATAAACAGTACTAAATAAAATGTTACATGATATCCCTGATTGATTAATACTAAGTAGGTTACTTAATGTCTGTGTTAATGTGTACCAAAAATGTATTCATACTTGTATTTTTATTGATGCATCCCGACTATTGACAATTTCCCACCTGATGGTAAAGCAAGGCTCAGTTCCTGATCCAAACCTGGGACTAAACATGTCCTGGTCAAATATGTGTCTAGTTCTTTAACTGTGAAAGTAGGAGGAGTTTCAGTGGAGGTTGTCAGGGTGAAGACTAGTTGTTAAAAAAAAAAAAAAAAAAAGTGTGAAAATTGACCAATATGGGTCAAATTTCTTTGATGCAAAACCCCCATAAAGCTACTGTAGTACAAATTACTCAGACCTAGACACAGCTCGTTTATTTTAATGCCGAAATCCAAACAAAGACAAAGGGGGTGCCAATACTCAACGAAAAGAGACAGTGCAAACTTGTGAAAAACAAAACGTTGTTCATTTTTCCTTGAATAAGCTCAAAAGGCATTTTACTGCGAATGTAGTGCACTAGGTACGATATACAGCACCATTATGTTGTACCCTATGTAGGCAGCATGCATAGTGAATAGAGGGCAAAATTTACACCGGGTACAGGAACGAAATATAAAAATCATGTGAAATTTCAGTGAAACACAAATAATTATTGCAGGGAAATAAATAAAATGTAAATCTGAAGCATTAAATTAATGATAAATGTCTTTGGCCAATCAGTGCTCTGCACTATTTCTAGCCACACCCACATTTCCCACTCTTAGCTCACATGGTATCTGAACAGAAAAGGGAACCAAATTTAGGATCATGATGAGTTGGTAGACCTGAGCTGCACTGACTGGTGGAAAAGCACTACCAGATCATAGATACCTAAACCAGGGGATCCTGAAGGTCCTTCACCATCAGAGTCTGGTTCCACGTCTGATCTAAGGTTATCCAGCTACTTAAGACTATCAGGAGTGTCTGAATATTAGAACCGAGGGTGAAGGAACTCCACAGGGTACAAGATCCCCAGGAACGAGGTCCAGATTCAGTTGGAATATCCTGTTTCAGCTCCAGAAACACCTGCAGGGAATCAAAGTCTGAAAAATCTGGAAATATTAAGACCTTAAGAAATTATAAAATATGCGTCCGAGCATTATTCAACAGGAAGCATCGTTCACGTCCTGACTCCAGGACGTGAACGATGAGAATCGGCTCTTGTGAGTCAACCAAAACATGGACAGGTTACTCAAGGAACTGTTTGGGATCTGAGCACCCTTGCAAAATGACAAACGTAACTATAGCAGATCTTACATGAGATATGTTTAACAGGAAAAAGAAGGTGTCTAATCCAGGAGGTGAGTGCCCTGAATATTATGCTCTGAAGAGAAGAAGCAAAGCATGGATATACTGATGTTCCTCAAGAAATACATTGGAATCTGAGAACCCGAGGTTCTTACAGCCCATCTTATAAGATTCAAGTGTAAGTAGGAATGTCTGCGCCAAAAATGTGAACTGGTTCCTCCAGGAACAGACAGGGATCTGGAAACCATAGTTCCTTTTTGGATGAGGTGACCAAAATGTAGACTGGTTATTTGAGAAACAAATCGAGAACCTGGACTCTTTGATCATCAGAATCAACAAATCATTCATACCAGGTATTTTGTAACTAATTCTGGATTCTACAAGAACATTATAAGTCAAATATTCAGCAGGAAATACGAGTGTTTGACCTAGAACGAGAATGACTAGGTTCTGCTGTAGGTTCCTGATGGAGCATATTGGACATTTGAAAATTTAGGTTTTTGATCTACGGACTAAACACAGAAGGTCCCATCAGATGCTCAAGATCTTACACCAGCTCCATAAGAAGAATATTTAGCAGGATATGATGATATGCATGACTAGATTCTGCTTGTACAGGTTCCTTGGGAAACTGGAACATTAGGTCCTTATGATACCACAAACATTTAATAAGGCAACTATTCAGCATGGTGTTGGAGTGTCTGTCTGGAATGGAATGTCCAGTTGTTCTACTCTGGCAAGCAAGTCAAAAATGTGGAGGAACATGTTGGTTCCTTCAGATATTACAAGCTCACAGAAGGTCCTATGAGATGCTGGAAAACTTACACAAGGAATATTCAGCAGGAAGTAAGAGGATTTGAGCCAATATTTGAACAACCAGGTTCTGTGGTTCTGTTCTGACGAGACATGGACAGGTTCCTTGATGAGCATGCTGCAACTCTTACATAAGAGGAATATTCAGCAGGATGTAAGAGCATTTGACCCAACAGAAAGACCAGAGTCTGCTCTGATGAGATGACGAGATACAGACAGGTTCCTTGAGGAACATATTTGGAAATTAGAACTTTCTTCAGACCCAACAGAAGGTTCTATCAGTGTTCAAACCAAACCAGGACATGTGCAATAGACTGGAATGTTAAAATCATTTAATGGAAAAACAAACAAACAAACAAAAAAAAACAGAAGTTGGAAGCTCAGTTTGGACATCTATTTTTAGCATTTTCAAACGATTCCAAATGAGAATAATTTTATAAATAAATAGAAAAAGACTAAATAAATCAGTATAGAATTGAATATCTTTATAGTTAATAGTCCTTATTTGAACTTTGTTGATTGTTCCAAATTTCATCAACACTACAATCACCAAAACCAACTCTCGAAAGAGCATTTGTTTTTCTTTTGTTTTTTACAGCAAAGTGCATCAGGGTTTATGAGAACGGTATTAAATCTCTGATTCTGATAAATGCACTGGAATTAAAAATGAAAATGTGTGGTTAGTGAACAAGACGACCGATAATCACGAACGTTAATCAGCATTTAAGAATAAATTATACACCAGACGGAGTGTTGATCTTTTAGTTTACAAATAAAACAAAGAAAAAAGGTGCGCATGTGGGCGTGAAATTTAAAAGAGCTCATTAAAAACAGCGTAAATATCACTTTGTATCTCTAACTAGCATCAAGATGCATATTATAGGAAGACTTTGTAAAAAAAAAAAAAAAAAAATGCAAAAAAGACTGGAAGATCAAAGACAGGAGGAAGAACGAGAGAAGAACAGAATCTGTGGAACAGCAACCACGCAGCTTTGTCTGAAATTGTTCAAATTCAGGAAGTGTTAGCGTTAGTACGTCCCTTTTTCAAACCAGGACATCAAATCAGTGCAGAAGAGGCGGGACGTGAAAGAGCTCACCACAGACCCGAATACAGAACTTTCCAGAGAAAACCCAGAAGTGTGCAGCTCTTCAGCTTTTGTAGAAAAAAAAAAACAACAAACAGACAAAAAAATTCACAAATTAATTACGAGTCTTATCCAACTCCTTTCATCCATCCTCCCTCGTCCTTTTTGTTCCCTTTGTTTTTTTTGTTTTTTTTTTCACTGGGATTTCTCGTCCGAGTCGGAGGGCTGGGGGTCCCTCGGCAGAGTCATGTTGGTGTGGCGATTCCACAGTTTGTGAAGCTCGGTCACTTCAGTGTCACTGCTGCTGGTACCGCTGTCCCTGAAGCTGGCCAGCGGGGGGCGCACCTTCACCCCCTTCACCGTCACCGAACCCTCGATGGCCTTACGCAGCTACAACGTGGAGGATTTCATACAGATTAGCGTACAGACGCCACAAATACTGCAATAAACATGTAAGAAAGATCAACAACACTAGACGCTGTGTGTGCGCTTAACTTAAAAATGGCAACAAAAACAATTTCAAATTTCACGAGCTCAGCTCTGGATTTACGTACGCAGCTACAACACCGCACATAGTACGCAACCAGAATATATACACTTGCAAAACCAAAGTGTACTCTTTTTCAAAAGTTTATTTATTGCGATATAATGACTGTTAGTGGCAAACAAAACAAAATGTAACAAATATAAATTAGAGAAAGAGAAATACTGATTTTAAAGTGTACTTAATTTATATTAATAATTTATAAGTGTACTTATTTAGATTTTCAAATTTTCTCACTTTCGCTTTCTCACTCTAGCTAGCAAACATCAACTTAGCTAAATCTGATAACATGAGCTAGCTAGTTAATGGAAACCAAATCATGAATTTTATTGGAGATATTTATATCATATGGAAATGTAGGTTTTTGTTTTAAAAAGCAGAACAGTTCACTCACCTCTCGGAGTGATACGACCCCTATGAGGCGTCCGATGCTGGTGACGTAAGCGTGGTCCAAACCCAACAGAGAGAAAATGGTGTGCGTCTGAAAAACAGTGAAACGCCGATTAACTTTAATTCGCTCTGTGTTTGTGCTCCCGCTGGTCCTTTTGTGTAAATAAAAAAGGGTGGCAAAACTTTTGCGTCATTGCGCTTCGCTTATAGAAGCAATCAGTGCGATTAGAGACTGAAATGTGATCTGACGGCCTTTAATTACCTCCATCAGGTGTTAAATATTTTGATTAGACTTATCAGAGGTCTGCCTCTGACTTCACGCCTAGGGATTAGGGTTCCCATGGCGACGTCTACAGCATCATTACCGTGGCAACAGACAGAGGAAAGAGGTTTTTTAAGCAACTGAGGGCTGTAAACAGCTCAATACAGAGAGAGACGTGTGTGTGTGTGTGTGTGTGTGTGTGTGTGTGTGTGTGTGTGTGTGTGTGTGTGAGTGATGGATTTGTGCTAAAATCTCACTCCTAAATATTTAAAGAGCAGGATGGGGAAATTAGGCTGGAGGAGTGTGCGTGTGTGTGTGTGTGTGTGTGTGTGTTTTGAAGAGGATGAATGGAGGACATTAGGCACATCCATTGCTTGCGGCAAGAGGGAATGAGGTTTCTTTTTGAGTGTGTGTGTGTGTGTGTGTGTGTGTGTGTGTGTGCGCCCATTAGCCCACATGAGAGTGTATGTAATACTGCAGAGAGAATCTTAATGAACACTAATTTTCTGTTGCCACTGGTGACACTGGAAAAAGTGTGTGAGAAATAAATCTCTGTATGCAGCATGTGTGTATGTGTGTTTGTAGTGAGTTAGTGTGTGTGTGTGTGTGTGTGCGTGCGTGTGTGCGCGCGTGAATGAAGAATTAACACTAATGGACACTTTACTATCTGAATAGCACTTATAAATAAACACACATACCTTGTGCAGTGAGGTGCGCTCCACCAGCTGAAAGGGGGCGGGGTCGATCTTACAATTATTGAAGTTGACCTGCTCGTCAAGCTGTTGCTCCTCCCACTCAGCGATCTAGAACAAAAAATAAAAGATAAATACAGACGTGAAAAAATAAGTACACCCCATGGAAATTGTTGGCTTTTTTGACATATTTGGACAAGCAAACATTTGATCATCTTTGAAACAGAGACTATTAATGAAGTTGATATATTTGAACAAAACCACAAGGAACATGAGCTTTTTCAATCACTTATTCAACAGAAATATCAATAGATGTGATATTCTTCTGTGGAAAAAGTAAGTACACCCTCGGCCTCAGAAGCTAGCATTGCCCCCTTTAGCAGAAATAACTTCTTGTAGGCGTTTTGCATAATTGTCCACCAGTCTTGCTGGAATTCCTGACCACGCTTCCATGCAATATTCTTTCAGTTACAAGATGTTTGAGGGTTTTCTTGCATGTACTGCCCGTCTCAAATCAAGATTTCAATGCGATTCAAATCCGGGCTTTGACTAGGCCATTCCATAATCCTCCATTTCATCTTTTTAAGCCATTCCTTGTTGGATTTGCTTGTGCGCTTAGGATCATTATCCTGTTGAAAGATCCACTTTCAGTTCAACTTCAATTTTTGGACAGATGGCCTCACATTATCGTCACGGACTCTTTGATATGATGCAGAATTCATAGTTTCCATCAATGAATGCAAGCTGTCCAGTCCCCGAGGCAGTGAAGCAACCCCAAATCATAACATTTCCACCACCGTGCTTCACAGTTGGTATGAGGTGCTTCTCCTGAAAAGCTGTCTTTGGTCTGAGCCAACCATGTCTGCTGTTACTGTGGCCAAACAACTCTATCTTTGATTCATCTGTCCAGAGCACATTATTCCAAAAGGCCTGGTCTTTGCCTATATGCTCATTGGCAAACTGTAATCTTGCAATGGCTGTTTCCTGTCACGTCTCCCATGCTGGTCAAATTTGTGCAATATCTTTCTGATTGTAGAAGTGTGCACTTTGTCACCAACAGTTGGAAGACTTACTAGCAGAGCCTGTGATGAGATCTTTTTAAATCCCTTGCCAGACTCACAGACATCCACAACTTTTTTTCTGAAGGCCTTACAGAACTCTTTAGATCTTGAGATGATGACCCCACACACCTCAATAACAAAGGGAACACCAGACACTAGATATGAGAGGGGTATAAATAAGACAGGTTCCACCTGCACTCCCTAAGCAGGTTCTAATCACTGGCACTGGCACTCAACACCTGATCCTAATGATATGGATTTGAAGGTGTGATAAATGTAGGGGTGCACTTACTTTTTCCATGTGACTGATCTGTTTTTTGTTAATTTAAATTGTGAAAATTACTACAAAATGTCAATTTTATGTCATCTGATAGAGTGTATCAACTTTATTAATAGGCGCTGTTTCAAAGAGGATCAAAAACATTTTTTCACATGACTGTATATCGGTGAGCGAAAGTATGTTGTTCTTGATGATCAGCTGCTATCGTCATGACAACAACAACAAAAAAGCTCCTTTACTTACAGCAGTACTGAAACAAATCCTGCTCTTCTCCATGGCAACACTACTCCGCTCAGCTAATTAACTTAACTAGCTAATGTACTTCCTTTTTTATTAAAATGAACTGACTAACGTTATAAACAATGAGTCTAGTCATGTAAGCGCATGAACACACATGTATGCTTTTCATTTAACAAAAACAGAGCTAAATAAAATGTTCTGTTACGTCCCTGATTGATTAATACTCAGTAGGTTACGCAGTTCAGTATCAGCATTGACGAGTACCAAAAAACATTGTACTTGATCCTGGAAAAAAAAATGGTATTGATGCATCGCTAGACTTTACTATTCTTATTACAATTATTATTATTATTAATATTAGTATTATTATGATTATTTTGTTAATATTATTGTTATTCTTTATAATAGTATTTTTATTTTGCTATCATTCTTATTACTGTTTTACTATTGACCAACTATTGTTACTGTTAATATTAGTATTGTTATTGCTATATTCGCTGTTATTATCGTTACTTATTAGTATTGCTATATTTCGATAACTGCTGCTATTGTAATTACTATTGTTATTGTTACTATCAGTATAATTATTGCTTTTGTCATTATGTTTTTTGTTGACAAAAGTATTGATATTGTTCATACTATATTAGCATTGTTATTATTGATATATCATTGTTCTTAATAGTATAGTTATTTTGCTGTGATTATTTGTTACTTTTATTATTATTAGTATTAGTATTGACTGACTATTGCTACTGTTAACATTAATACTCTTATTGCTATATTTGCTGTTATCTTTAGTATTGTTATTGTCATTATTATTGATATTTGTATTATTTCTATTGTTATTCTTCATATTACTATTATTACACTGTTATTGTTACTGTTCTGTTATTTTTGTTATTATTATTGCTACTATTATTGTTTTGGCTAGAGTTATTATTACTAGTCCTCTGCCATGATTTTATTTTCACACTGTGACAAAGGGCACACGCACAAACTTTTGCAGCATATATGTATTAGTAAAGTTACCCACAATGCAATGGGACAGGAAATGGACAGCTGATACACTAGGCAGAAAAATGTCTTGAGTGTGAGAGAGTGAAAGAAAGAGTGAGTGAGTGAGAGAGAGAGAGAGAGAGAGAGAGAGAGAGAGAAGGAATGATAGATAATGACGCTGCAGGGATATACACTATATACCTGTGTGTGTGTGTGTGTGTGCGCCTATGCTCTTACCTCTCTCATGGTCATGTCATCCTCCATGCCTTCCTCCTACAGAGATAACAAGACACACACACACACACACACACACACACACACACACAGATTCTTAACATCTGGTAACCGTAGCAACAGTTGCTGGTGCCTACTGCCAAATAAGACATGTCTGTGGTAACAAAACACACACATGCGCGCACACACACTTGATTACAGGCCTTAAATATACCATCGTCAGAACAGCATTCACACCATTTCTTATTTCCTTACACTTTTCCTCCGTCTCACTCTGAATTCCCATAATCTAAAAATGGAATCAATGACATCATTGCTCATCACACCATTCCAACACACACTATTAATAATGGCTCTCTTTTTCTCTGCAGACCTCCTTACTGAGTGTCAAATTAAAATTGAAGACACAATTGAATAGTACACACACACACACACACACACACACACACACATATCATAAAACTGAGTTTGATTAGATTTTCATTTTTGTCATTTTGCTTTCAATTCAACTGAAAATCTAGTTAAACAAGGTCGTTACTGTAATTAAATAACTAGAGGAGTTGATTTTTAGATTTCTGACATTACAAAAATACAACTTTGAGATTAAAATGTTTGAATAAACTGGAAAAAACAGTATAATATATATATATACATATATATGAACATTATATATATTGATAAAATTCTAAACTCTAAACTATAGGGCTTAGATGAAAGCAAGGCATTATGGGTAACTATTGCTCGCTATCGCTATACATAATGTTACATGCAAACGGTCAGCTATGAAGTCATAATGGATGACTTAGCATGCTACTGGGACAGGTTGTACAATGCCACTTCTGACCTTTGACCTTTAACATACTTTCATTTTTATGCTTAAAACATATTTGCAGCAAGAATTTCAACAATGCCAATTAAGAGTTCTACATGTTACCTCATAGCTTAATCAAGCAATAATGAGTTACACAGGGACATTATTTCAAAGCTCACAGGCTTGACATCTATTTCGGTGTAAAGTGGGCGGGGCATTACCATTTATTACCTGTAGGTGTCATTAGCAACATGGTGTTAATGTGAGTTAACGAGAAATTATTAACCCCCAAGGTTAGCAATCAAAATGAAAATGAATTACTAATGTATAGGAATGAATAAGAATAAAGTAACTGAACAAAAATGCAATAAAATTGATAAAAATGAGTGAAATCTAAGTAAAATCTCAAAGTTACACATCTGTCAAAATGAATAAAAATGCTCAGGTATAAATAATAATAAAGTGCGAAATAAATACAATTTTACATCTTGCCATTTGAATAACAACTAAATCATTTAAGTTTATTAACATACTAAAACACATTACTGTTTGCATGTCAACAAAGAAAAATAGCATACTAGATTCCTGATCAGTATTTAAAGGTCAATGTTTGATCAGATCAGTTAGTTAAGCGTCAATATCTTCTTTTCCTTTCGGCTGTTCCCTTCAGGGGTCGCCACAGCGAATCATCTGCCTCCATCTAGCCCTATCCCCTGCATCCTCTTCTCTCAGACCGACTACCTTCATGTCCTCCTTCACTACATCCATAAACCTCCTCTTCGGTCTTCCTCTCGGCCTCCTGCCTGGCAGCTCTAACCTCAGCATCCTTTTACCGATATATTCACTCTCCCTCCTCTGAACATGTCCAAACCATCTCAACCTGGCCTCTCTAACTTTGTCTCCAAAACATCTCACATGTGCTGTCCCTCTGATGTACTCATTCCTGATCCTATCCATCCTCGTCACTCCCAAAGAGAACCTCAACATCTTCAGCTCTGCTACCTCTAACTCTTCCTCCTGTCTTTTCCTCAGTGAGTTAAGCGTCAATATATTGTGTAGTTATTTATCTTTTGAGATTTTATCTGATCATTTAATATTGTTAATGTAGCAGTTAGTAGCTGAAATGTTTTAGTAATTAAATGATATTGGTAGATAAAATATAACTAATATATATTATCTAATATTATAATAAATTATTATTTACTTCAGTAATGCATTTATCTCTGCAACTTTGATATTCAAAGAAAATGTTTGTTTGGCTAACTAGCAATCCAGCAAGCAATATTTAGTATGTAAGCATGTTTGCTGTTAAAATAAAAAATAAAAAAAAAAGTCATATTGTCTACGTATCAATAAATTAGGTTAATGGTTGCTGGTCCTAAGTTACTGGTTATTATTGTAGCTACAATTCAAATTAGAAAAGTTTTTCAAGTAAGCAATGTTACATATTTAAAAAAAATGAGTATACTTATATTAATATACCTTTTAATGTTATTAGTTACAATTTTTTCAGGTTTATTTGTGTAGATCATGCACAGATGAACTAGATCAAATTTATATTATTGTAAAGTTATAAAATTAACTTAAGCACATCTTGAGAAGATGCAAATTAATAGGAAGAACAAATAAAATTTTGTTGCAACATAATTTATAATAAAATGGTAGCAATAAAATTCTCTATTCCAGTATATTATATTTTGGGTTAAATGGTATTTAAAGTAGCTAAATATTTGGATATGGTGAAAGTTTCTTCTAGTAAGGAATAGTACATATATTTTTTTAACACTATTGTAGTTAAATATTAACTTTTAACAAAAGTTACAATTGTTAGTTTAAATCATAAACAAATGAACTTTATTAATTAATTAATATTAATGTACACTAACATATAAATGGACACAAATGTTATTGCAAGAACAAAATCTCATTTTGTTGGAATATGCTCAAAAGGTATAATTATACATATTTTAATTCTTATTATACTTTACATAATTGGCTATTTAAAAAAAGCTAAAAATTTGGATATGGAAGTTTTTCATGTAAGCAACATTTCATGTTTTATTAGTATAGTTTAATATTCTTTTAATGTTAGTAAGTCAAAAATGTTCATGTATAGGATCATGTATATGTCAGATCATATTTATATTAATGCAATAGATAAAGATCTTTTCATTTTTACAGCATTTATAATAAATATGTAGAAACGCTTTATTAGAAAATAAGTCATTAGTAAAGATTTACTGCTCATAGTCTTGACGTTAAATTCATTACCATTTCTACTCGACATTTCAACTGATCCGATTTAGACGTCAATTCAAATGTCAAGGTATCTGTAAAAACCCTGTAAACACAAACAGCAAGGAGCTGTTCGCTTAAAATTCTGGCTGTTTATCATTTAGAAGGTCAAAGGTCAGGTGCGTGAAGAGGACAGTGATCGAGATTAGACATGGAGGCGAAATGGCTGGTTGGATGGAAGTCGCGTTTCTCTTGGTGTTATTTTTTCGTCGAGTTTATGGTCAGGGGTTCTTACCGCCACCGATATCCTCACACGCTTGAGCTTCCTGTGCTCAGGAGCCACCGAGTTCTCCAGGTTATAGATCTTCCATCAGGAAACAGGGGGCAAACGTTAAGACAACGTCAAGAGAACGTGATAAAAACCTAACGATTAACAGCTGAAGAGCATCACTGCGAGAGACGTGGGAGAAAATCAGGACTCGAGAGTAAGTGATGTAACTGGCTTGACGTGGGGGTTTGACGTGTGTGTGTGTGTGTGTGTGTGTGTGTGTGTGTGTGTGTGTGTGCACGCATGTCATACCTCCACCCCTTCAGTATCTGGGTGGGCGCAGAAGAGGCTTTTTAAGGCGATGCCCGAGTCCTGCCCTGGTAGGAAGACAGAAAGGTTAGTTATACATGTAGTCACTCATACGTGTGTGTGTGTGTGTGTGTGTGTGTATACATACTTGAAGGCATCTGTGAGCCTCTATCCACGACTGATTGTCTCTTCAGTGCAGGTTTTAGTGGTTTTGGTGAGATGGCGCGAGGAGGAGTGAATGAGGATTCCTCCGTAGAGATCTAAAAAAAATAATTAAATAATAATTAAAAACCACACACAAAAGATTTCAGATATATTTTGCACTTTTCACTGCATCAACCTGCAGAAAAAAAACCCATACTTTAAAAATAATAATCTCAAAGACTTCTATGGAAGCCCTAAAGCATATGGACGGATGGATTGAAAAAACAGATAAATGAATAATTTAATTAAAAATAAAGAAATACTTATCATTATAAATGTTATATTTATTAAATTTTATCAGTTTTAATTTTGTTTATTTTCACTGTAATCATTTTGCCTTGTGTAACATTTCCAAAAAGGGAAAAAATTACTTCTCCCAGCAATTTGAATTCCCTTCCCAATTTTTTTCCACTGTAGAGTTGAGCCAGAAATAAAGATATTGTGCATAAAACAAACAAAACAAAACAAATGAAATAACACAATGCTGGAATAATTTGAGAGTTAAATAATGAATAGAATGTTTGGAACTAATCAGTATAAAATTAATCCTTTCAAAGCTAACTTTATCATAACATACTTTTTATTAAAAAAAAAAGAAAAAAAAAAGCAAAGATGAAAGCATCAAACCAAAGCATATCTTTTGAGATTTATGTTTTTTATACAGTACTGTGCAAAAGTTTTAGGCAGGTGTGAAAAAATGCTGTAAAGTAAGAATGCTTTCAGAAAGCAGACATGTTAACCGTTTATATTTATCAATTAACAAAATGCAAAGTGAGTGAACAGAAGAAAAATCTACATCAAATCAATATTTGGTGTGACCACCCTTTGCCTTCAAAACAGCATCAGTTCTTCTAGGTACACTTGCACACAGTTTTTGAAGGAACTCGGCAGGTAGTTTGCCCCAAACATCTTGGATAACTAACCACAGTTCTTCTGTGGATTTAGTGCAGCCTCAGTTGCTTCTCTCTCTTCATGTAATCCCACACAGACTCGATGATGTTGAGATCAGGGCTCTGTGAGGGCCATACCATCACTTCCAGGACTCCTTGTTCCTCTTTACGCTGAAGATAGTTCTTAATGACGCTGTATGTTTTGGGTCGTTGTCATGCTGCAGAATAAATTTGGGGCCAATCAGATGCGTCCCTGATGGTACTGAATGATGGATAAATATCTGCCTGTACTTATCAGCATTGTGGAGACCATTAATTCTGACCAAATCCCCAACTCCATTTGCAGAAATGCAGCCCCAAACTTGCAAGGAACCTCCGTCATGCTTCACTGTTCCCTGCAGACACTCATTTGTGTACCGCTCTCCAGCCCTTCAGCAAACAAACTGCCTTCTGCTACAGCCAAATATGTCAAATTTTGACTCATCAGTCCAGAGCACCTGCTGCCATTTTTCTGCACCCCAGTTCCTGTGTTTTTGTGCATAGTTGAGTCACTTGGTATGGCTTTTTGGCTGCAAGTCTTCCATGAAGGCCACTTCTGACCAGACTTCTCCGAACAGTAGATGGGTGTACCATGGTCCCACTGGTTTCTGCCAGGTCTGAGCTGATGGCACTGCTGGACATCTTCCGATTGCAAAGGGAAGTAAGCCTGATGTGTCTTTCATCTGCTGCAGTAAGTTTCCTTGGACGACCGCTGCGTCTACGGTCCTCAATGTTGCCTGTCTCTTTGTGCTTCTTCGAAAGAGCTTGGACAGCACATCTGGAAACCCCTGTCCACCTTGAAATTTCTGCCCAGGAGAGACCTTGCTGATGCAGTATAACTACCTTCTGTCTTGTTGCTATGCTCAGTCTTGCCATGGTGTATGACTTTTGACAGTAAACTGTCTTCAGCAACCTCACCTTGTTAGCTGGGTTTGGCTGTTCCTCACCCAGTTTTATTCCTCCTACACAACTGTTTCTGTTAATGATTGTGTTTCAACCTACATATTGAATTGATGATCATTAGCACCTGTTTGGTATGGGTATAGAAAAGAATCACCCCCCTTTAAAATAATCACATTTTGTTGCTTTTCAGCCTGAAATGAAGACGGACACAGTTTTTGTTTTATCCAGCTGTATTTACTGTATTTATTGTATAACATCCAAGTGAAGTCTATTATTAAGAAGTGGAAGGTATTTGGTACAACACAGACCCTCCCTGGATCAGGACATCACTCCAAACTGGATGAAAGAGCCAGGAGGAAACTGGTCAGAGAGGCTACCAAGAGGCCTACAGCAACTCTGAAGCAGTTGCAGGAATTTATGACAAAGAGTGGTCATTGTGTGCATGTGACAACAATATCACAAATTCTCCACAAATGTGGCTTGTATGGGAGGGTTGCAAGAAAAAAGCCACTCCTCAAAAAAGGCCACATGAAGCACCTTGAAGATTCTGAGGCCACATGGAAAAGGGTGTTATGGTCAAAATGTAATTATTTGGCCTCAACACCAAATATTGCAAAGTCTAGATGTGCAAAGTTAGTAGAGACATATCCCAACAGACTAAAGGCTGTAATTAAAGCAAAAGGTGGTTCAAAAAAATGGGGGGTGATCCTTTTTCCAACTCAGTGATTCTGTTTTTGAATTTTTTTCTGACATGTTGGTGTTATATCTTTCACTTGGATGTTGTAAGTTGCACTGAGTAAATACAGCAGGATAAAACAAAAACTGTGTCCGTCTGCAAAGCAACAAAATGTGATTATTTTAAAGGGGGGTGATTCTTTTCTATACCCACTGTATATTTTATTTATTTATAAATAAAAATATATTTATTTTTATATATATATATACCCCTCACATTTTTGTAAATATTTTATTATATCTTTTCATGGGACAACACTGAAGAAATGACACTTTGCTACAATGTAAAGTAGTGAGTGTACAGCTTGTATAACAGTGTAAATTTGCTGTCCCCTCAAAATAACTCAACACACAGCCATTAATGTCTAAACCGCTGGCAACAAAAGTGAATACACCCCTTAAGTGAAAATGTCCAAATAGGGCCCAAAGTGTCAATATTTTGTGTGGCCACCATTATTTCCCAGCACTGCCTTAACCCTGTTGGGCATGGAGTTCACCAGAGCTTCACAGGTTGCCACTGGAGTCCTCTTCCACTCCTCCATGACGACATCACAGAGCTGGTGGATGTTAGAAACCTTGTGCTCCTCCACCTTCCATTTGAGGATGCCCCACAGATGCTCAATAGGGTTTAGGTCTGGAGACATGCTTGGCCAGTCCATCACCTCAGCTTGTTCAGCAAGGCAGTGGTCGTCTTGGAGGTGTGTTTGGGGTCGTTATCATGTTGGAATACTGCCCTGCGGCCCAGTTTCCGAAGGGAAGGGATCATGCTCTGCTTCAGTATGTCACAGTACATGTTGGCATTAGCTCCCCAGTGCCGGCAGCACTCATGCAGCCCCAGACCATGACACTCCACCACCATGCTTGACTGTAGTCAAGACACACTTGTCTTTGTACTCCTCACCTGGTTGCCGCCACACACACTTGACACCATCTGAACCAAATAAGTTTATCTTGGTTTCATCAGACCACAGGACATGGTTCCAATAATCCATGTCCTTAGTCTGCTTGTCTTCAGCAAACTGTTTGTGGGCTTTCTTGTGCATCATCTTTAGAAGAGGCTTCCTTCTGGGATGACAGCCATGCAGACCAATTTGATGCAGTGTGTGGCGTATGGTCTGAGCACTGACAGGCTGACCCCCCACCCCTTCAACCTCTGCAGCAATGCTGGCAGCACTCATACGTCTATTCTGCAAAGCCAACCTCTGGACATGATGCTGAGCACGTGCACTCAACTTCTTTGGTGGACCATGGCGAGGCCTGTTCTGAGTGGAACCTGTCCTGTTAAACCGCTGTATGGTCTTGGCCACCGTGCTGCAGCTCAGTTTCAGGGTGTTGGCAATCTTCTTATAGCCTAGGCCATCTTTATGTAGAGCAACAATTCTTTTTTTCAGATCCTCAGAGAGTTCTTTGCCATGAGGTGCCATGTTGAACTTCCAGTGACCAGTATGAGAGAGTGTGAGAGCGATAACACCAAACTTAACACACCTGCTCCCCATTCATACCTGAGACCTTGTAACACTAACGAGTCACATGACACCGGGGAGGGAAAATGGCTAATTGGGCCCAATTTGGACATTTTCACTTAGGGGTGTACTCACTTTTGTTGCCAGCGGTTTAGACATTAATGGCTGTGTGTTGAGTTATTTTGAGGGGACAGCAAATTTACACTGTTATACAAGCTGTACACTCACTACTTTACATTGTAGCAAAGTGTCATTTCGTCAGTGTTGTCCCATGAAAAGATATAATAAAATATTTACAAAAATGTGAGGGGTGTACTCACTTTTGTGAGATACTGTATATATATAAAATTTACAATTAAAAATGTGTATATTTTGCATAAAAAAATTCAACACGAACACTTGGCAATGAACTTCTGTGATTGCTAAAGCTAGCCTTTGACCCTAACACTGACCTGGAAGCGGACTTCCTGGTTGACCTTTTGTACATTCTCCTCGCTGCTGTGTGTGTCTGAGTGTTTCTTCTCGTTCTGAGAGCGCTGGCGGAGGTACTCGAGTCTCCGTGGCCGGCCAAGCTGAGTGGACAGCAGCGCTTGCAACTGAGCGCGCTCAATCGAGCCCAATAAGATCATCGACTCTGCAGGAAAAAACAAAACTTCGAGATTAACTCTTATACAACAAACCATGAGTAAATCATGTTGTTATAATAATATTTTATTTTAAAAATGTACAGCAAAGCAGTTTATCCAGTTTTACAGTTTAAATGATGAATTTATCATAGCTAACAGTAAGTTAGATTTAGGTGATTTGAACAATGGTAAAAGAAAGAAAAAATTCAGTTAGTTGTGTGATTCCTGTTTTGTTTCTAGTACAGAAGAACAGCAGGTCATACAAGATTTGATGCTAATTTGTGAAATACGAGTTTATACTTCATACTTGTTAATAGCTCTACTATTTAAATTTTTTTTTGGATTGTATCAACAACAACAACAAAAAAATATCCTATTTTTAAAAAACGTGACACCACGTGACCTCTCTGAAAGCCCTGAAGAGAAAGGATGTTTAAACTAATTAAAAAAAACAAACAAAAAAAACCGAATAAGTAATTTCCACTTTATTTATTTTATCATCTTTCATTTTATGTTTATTTAATTATCAATTTTTCATTTTATCAATAAAAGTCACATGAAAAAAAAGACTGCAATTTCACTATTTTAAATATAAAAAAAATATACAAACAAAGATCTCAGTTTACTTTCACTGTTGATTTGAGTCAGAATGAAATGATATTGCATGTAAGGGGACATTTATTATTAATTATTTTTTTTAAATTAATTTCCATCAGGAATTATTTTATCATTTCAGCTAACTTGGTTTTATTTCAAACAGACAGGACAGAGGAATCACTTTTGGTTACAGACGTTAAGTTTTAGGTTTAAGTGTAGCACAGAGTTAATTAGCTGCATTAATATTTATGCCAATGGAAGGATAGTACAACGTGTGTGCGCGTGCGTGAGCACGTGTGTGTGCGTGCGTATGTGTATACCCGAGGACTCGACCAGCGCGAGTGTTTTCAGCCGCTCAGTGAGCAGGACGTCGTGCAGGTCTCTGTAAGTGCAGTTCAGCGTGATGAACCTCACGTCTCTCACCATGATGTCCTCCACACGAATGTTATACTTCCTACACAACAACATTGTATACAGATTAGCAAAGAATAACACTCTTCAGGACATGCTGTTATAGGAGAATAATCAACAATGGGGTGTAATGAAGTGGAGTTACTGTTATCACCTTGAAGTGTTTCATTCCTTTTACACCGCAGCAATTTACCAACGATTACCATTTTTTATTTATTATAGAATGTCACATCATACTTTATCAGTTTATTTACATTTACATTTGATGTTGGTGAAACAAGTTAGTTAGTTCCTGTTGTCACTTATGCTATAGCAGCTATAAACAGTCGTTCCCTCACCGGCCCCTCTTTTCTCTCTTTCTTTAAGTTAATAAGACAAAAAAAACACACAAAAAAAAAAACGCAGCTTGTCATGTTATGGAGAAACTGCAAAGTGTAAACTCCTCTGTCCTGAAGATGTCGGAAAACTTAAAGTTACAGCTTTAACTCTGACTGTTAGAAAACTCCTTACAGAAAATGTTTTAATCTGTTCATCTGTTTCGTAACTTAAGTAAAGTAATAACTTTCACAATACTTAGTTCACCTCTGACTGCGTGTGTGTGTGTGTGTGTGTGTGTGTGTGTGTGTGTGTGTGTGTGTGTGTGTGTGCGTACAGTGACAACTTGCATGCAGCTTATCTTGGAAAAACACCTTATCAGATTTAAAATACTGTTATAAAAAAAACAGTCTGTGTGTGTGTGTGTGTGTGTGTGTGTGTGTGTGTGTGTGTGTGTGTGTGTGTGTGTGTGCGGTCTGCTGACTTATAGGCTTCATCCTCAAAATTTGCGGTCCATACAAAAAAAAAGTGCTACTATCACACATCACACAAGCTTCTCTCTGGCTTAGGTGAAATGTGAATGGAACACACACGCGCACATTTTGCACTATTTCAATTTGCAAGCATAGCACATATACACACAATGACACAGTGTTCCCTGAGGACCTACACACACACACACACACACACACACACACACACAAAATAACCCTCTAAATAATATAGCACTAATACAGTAGTTTTACCCCATTTTTCACCTTCTTCCCTTAAAGACCAAAATCTAATCATCACAGAAACAATCCATCAACACAAAACTACAACAAATCCTCTTACACACACACACACACACACACACACACACACACACACACACACACACACACACACAGCTGGCTGAGTCTATAATTGTACTACTGGTATATATAAATAATATCCACAAAACAGTAGTGACAGACTCGACAACCGGAGGACAAATACACCGTGTGTGTGCGAGTGTGTGCGTTTCATAAATTTGAACTTAATTACATTCTTTTAAGCAACACCAAACCAGACGCCTCCACAAAGCAAAAACGTCAAAAACGTTCAGAAACTTCAACATGGGAAAAAAAAAAAAAAAAAAAAAAAAACTATTATAAAAAACTAAATTAAAATGTCAGTTTAAAAAATAAATTAACAAATGAAATAAAACAATCTGTCAAAACTTCACAACATGAAATACGTCCTCTCAAAATCTTTTAGTTTATCTAGCTGGTTAAATCAGTAACTAGTGAAAGAGAAACTGCTAGAATATTAATTGAAAACCTGGAAAAAAAAACAGTTTGATTTAGTTTTTTTTTGTTGTTGTTATTTTGTTGCATATTTTACTAGCATTGAACCTAGAACTAAAGACTTTGTTGATCTTATTATCTATATAAAATCTTTTAATGTTAACAGTGCAAATTTTCATCATCAAAACTTTATTTCCTACTCATAAATTTAAGTCCTTCATTGTGAAAAGAAATTAACATTGCAGTTTTAATGCAGCTGTATAGTATGTGGTGTAGAGTTTAGTTTATGTTTAGTTACTGTAGCAAAATTTAAAAATTAAAATTAGGATATACTCCTTTCTGTTCTTCTGTCCTCCTAGCTGACTTTCCACTGGGCGCCGGAGTGGGAGCGCACCAGCGCGAACCTTGTGACCAGGGCGACGTTCGAGCCGGTATGGTGAATTGTTTCCTTAGCCATTTTCCATAAAACTGCATGCAAAAATATTTAGGAAGACTGGCTTTTGCATTACCAGATATCCTCTCTCGAAAAAGTCCAAAGATGTAGTCCAGTGGGCAAGAGCAGATCGAGACATACTGGCATCCTTGTTTTGTTGCAGCGGCTAGCCGGAAGATAAGTTTGTCTATCTCCGCCGTTGGGTGTTGCCGCATGACACCAACTGGGAGTGGTCCACCACAGACCTTGTGACAGATCTTCATTTGTTCTGCCAGGATGCCCAGTTTCACCCTCCTCATCCTGGGGGATGGGGGTGTCGGTTGAGTCGCAGATGGTTCGACCCATGTCACAGGTGGTACCGGTTTTCATGGTTTACCGGTAGCAGACAATCCAATGCCTGACCTGACCCCAACTTTTATAATGCAGTAAAAAGTTGAAACATCTGATAGTATACGTTTGATTAAAGTATAGTATATAGCAGCAAGTCTTATACTAATATTATAATATCAATATTGGAAAATATGAGAAAGTCTAAAGTAATATATAAACTTTAGTAAAGTTTGTCATTATGTACCCATAACTATATGCAAAAAAAGTCAAAGTACAGTGACTGAATGCATATAATCTAAACAAAGTGACACTATATAGTATAGAGTTGTATATAGTGATAAAGGAAAACTAAGAAACAGAAACTAAGTAACACGAAACAAATAAAAGCCAATAAACTGTCTGACTTACAAACAAACAAACAAAAAACGTTTACTATGACGGAATTTAAAAACAGACCATGTCAGAGTCCTAGCATTTCAGTTGCCGTGACAATAACAAAGTCCAAATTAAAAATAAAGTTTGCCGATGTTCACCTTGTACGTCTTGACTTCAGTCCCTCAACGTTAAATCTTTTCAGTTTTTTGGAACTTTTAAACAATGAGATGAGATGAAGCAGAGTAAAACCTCCTTACATAAAATCACTGTAAAGCATACAATAATAATAATAATAATAATAATAATAATAATAGTTATTAATAACAATATTAGTTATAATCAATTCTGCTGCCATGCAATTTAGTCTTTTAACAGAGGCTTTGGTTGCTAAGCAACATAACATAAAAAAAGACTAGGGTATTCTATGCACAGAACAATGGCTTACATGTAACAGTTTTATTATTTTGGCAGTGGCAGTAGTAGCTCAGTGGGCTACTGATCGGCACCACCAAGCTGCCACTGTTGGGCCCTTGAGCAAGGTCCTTAACCCTCAACTGCTCAGATGTAGAAATGAAATGAAATGCAAGTCGCTCTGGATAAGGGCGTCTGCCAAGTGCCATAAATGTAATTGTTTTCAAACTTAGCGCATTAGTATAAGTTGGTCTTGCTGCAGAGACAGCTCGGCGTGTTTCAGGCTGGAGGAGTATGCTGTGAAACATGTTGTGAAACGTGTTGTAGAGCGCCTTGTGGCTTAGGGTTAGAGTTATAGGAGGTGTTGGATAGTCTAGCTCCACCCCCTGGATTTTGCTTTGGTAGCGAGAACCATCATCATTACTATAAATTAAATTATTGTGATACAATCACAGCTGTGTGTATTTTGAGGATTTCACAACGATTACAATGGCTTCAAACGCTATTGACGCTTCAAGCACATGATTTAGGTCACATGACCATGAAGTGAATCTGCGATTGGGTGACTCACCGATGAATATACAGAGCTCTTGATTGGGTGGAAATCGCTATTTCACTGCCTACATGGTGTGCTTATATAGGAAGTAGGACGATAAAGACAAATTGTCCGAATACTAAATAGGGAAAGTAACATTAACATAAAGAAAGTGTGCTCAGGTGTAGATGGATGGATGGAGGGATGAATGCAAAGATGGATGGATGGATGGACGAATGGATACTTACTCGTGGTGTCCCCAGCCGAGCTCTGGGAGGTACGGTAGTTTTTTGATGCGTATGATGGAGTCGTAAATTGAAGGCTGGAGGCTCTGAGCCACGGCATTGGCTAATATAACAGCGATCATTATAGGGAGAATGTGACTGATCTGTCCCGTCAACTCGAACACGATCACTGCCGTGGACACGGTGTGTGTTACGGCACCGGATAAGGCCGCCGCACCTACATGCACACACATGGAAAGAAATTTTTTTTTTTTTCAAAATTATGGCAACTTACAGGCAGGTCGTTATTGTCAGTAATATTTACAGCATTCTTATTAGGAGTGAGCAATGAGGCAAACATATTACATCACACTTCTCTTCACACAAGATAATGATACTGTGTGATTTATAGTAAAGTTAATACTGTGTTTTACAGTAAAGTTAATAATACTGTGTGTTTCATAGTAAAGTTACTGATACTGTGTGTAAAGTTAATGATACTGTGTGTTTTACAGTAAAGGTAATGATACTGTGTGTAAAGGTAATGATACTGTGTGTTTTACAGTAAAGGTAATGATACTGTGTGTTTTACAGTAAAGTTAATGATACTGTGTGTAAAGGTAATGATACTGTGTGTTTTACAGTAAAGGCAATGATACTGTGTGTTTTACAGTAAAGTTAATGATACTGTGTGTAAAGGTAATGATACTGTGTGTTTTACAGTAAAGGCAATGATACTGTGTGTTTTACAGTAAAGTTAATGATACAGTGTGTAAAGGTAATGATACTGTGTGTTTTACAGTAAAGTTAATGATACTGTGTGTAAAGGTAATGATACTGTGTGTTTTACAGTAAAGTTAATGATACTGTGTGTAAAGGTAATGATACTGTGTGTTTTACAGTAAAGGTAACGATACTGTGTGTAAAGGTAATGATACTGTGTGTTTTACAGTAAAGTTAATGATACTGTGTGTTTTACAGTAAAGTTAATGATACAGTGTGTAAAGGTAATGATACTGTGTGTTTTACAGTAAAGTTAATGATACTGTGTGTAAAGGTAATGATACTGTGTGTTTTACAGTAAAGTTAATGATACTGTGTGTTTTACAGTAAAGTTAATGATACAGTGTGTAAAGGTAATGATACTGTGTGTTTTACAGTAAAGTTAATGATACTGTGTGTAAAGGTAATGATACTGTGTGTTTTACAGTAAAGGTAATGATACTGTGTGTTTTACAGTAAAGTTAATGATACTGTGTGTTTTACAGTAAAGGTAACGATACTGTGTGTAAAGGTAATGATACTGTGTGTTTTACAGTAAAGTTAATGATACTGTGTGTTTTACAGTAAAGTTAATGATACAGTGTGTAAAGGTAATGATACTGTGTGTTTTACAGTAAAGTTAATGATACTGTGTGTAAAGGTAACGATACTGTGTGTAAAGGTAATGATACTGTGTGTTTTACAGTAAAGTTAATGATACTGTGTGTTTTACAGTAAAGTTAATGATACAGTGTGTAAAGGTAATGATACTGTGTGTTTTACAGTAAAGTTAATGATACTGTGTGTTTTACAGTAAAGTTAATGATACTGTGTGTAAAGGTAATGATACTGTGTGTTTTACAGTAAAGGTAACGATACTGTGTGTTTTACAGTAAAGGTAATGATACTGTGTGTTTTACAGTAAAGTTAATGATACTGTGTGTTTTACAGTAAAGTTAATGATACAGTGTGTAAAGGTAATGATACTGTGTGTTTTACAGTAAAGTTAATGATACTGTGTGTAAAGGTAATGATACTGTGTGTTTTACAGTAAAGTTAATGATACTGTGTGTTTTACAGTAAAGTTAATGATACAGTGTGTAAAGGTAATGATACTGTGTGTTTTACAGTAAAGGTAATGATACAGTGTGTAAAGGTAATGATACTGTGTGTTTTACAGTAAAGGTAACGATACTGTGTGTAAAGGTAATGATACTGTGTGTTTTACAGTAAAGGCAATGATACTGTGTGTAAAGGTAATGATACTGTGTGTTTTACAGTAAAGGCAATGATACTGTGTGTTTTACAGTAAAGGTAACGATACTGTGTGTAAAGGTAATGATACTGTGTGTTTTACAGTAAAGTTAATGATACTGTGTGTTTTACAGTAAAGTTAATGATACTGTGTGTAAAGGTAATGATACTGTGTGTTTTACAGTAAAGGTAACGATACTGTGTGTAAAGGTAATGATACTGTGTGTTTTACAGTAAAGGTAACGATACTGTGTGTAAAGGTAATGATACTGTGTGTAAAGGTAATGATACTGTGTGTTTTACAGTAAAGGTAATGATACTGTGTGTTTTACAGTAAAGGTAACGATACTGTGTGTAAAGGTAATGATACTGTGTGTTTTACAGTAAAGGTAATGATACTGTGTGTTTTACAGTAAAGGTAATGATACTGTGTGTTTTACAGTAAAGTTAATGATACTGTGTGTAAAGGTAATGATACTGTGTGTTTTACAGTAAAGTTAATGATACTGTGTGTTTTACAGTAAAGTTAATGATACTGTGTGTAAAGGTAATGATACTGTGTGTTTTACAGTAAAGGTAACAATACTGTGTGTAAAGGTAATGATACTGTGTGTTTTACAGTAAAGGTAATGATACTGTGTGTTTTACAGTAAAGGTAACGATACTGTGTGTTTTACAGTAAAGGTAACGATACTGTGTGTAAAGGTAATGATACTGTGTGTTTTACAGTAAAGGTAATGATACTGTGTGTTTTACAGTAAAGTTAATGATACTGTGTGTAAAGGTAATGATACTGTGTGTTTTACAGTAAAGGTAACGATACTGTGTGTAAAGGTAATGATACTGTGTGTTTTACAGTAAAGGTAATGATACTGTGTGTTTTACAGTAAAGTTAATGATACTGTGTGTAAAGGTAATGATACTGTGTGTTTTACAGTAAAGGTAATGATACTGTGTGTTTTACAGTAAAGGTAACGATACTGTGTGTTTTACAGTAAAGTTAATGATACTGTGTGTAAAGGTAATGATACTGTGTGTTTTACAGTAAAGTTAATGATACTGTGTGTTTTACAGTAAAGTTAATGATACTGTGTGTAAAGGTAATGATACTGTGTGTTTTACAGTAAAGGTAATGATACAGTGTGTAAAGGTAATGATACTGTGTGTTTTACAGTAAAGGTAACGATACTGTGTGTAAAGGTAATGATACTGTGTGTTTTACAGTAAAGGTAATGATACTGTGTGTTTTACAGTAAAGGTAATGATACTGTGTGTTTTACAGTAAAGGTAATGATACTGTGTGTAAAGGTAATGATACTGTGTGTTTTACAGTAAAGGTAATGATACAGTGTGTAAAGGTAATGATACTGTGTGTTTTACAGTAAAGGTAATGATACTGTGTGTTTTACAGTAAAGGTAATGATACTGTGTGTTTTACAGTAAAGGTAATGATACTGTGTGTAAAGGTAATGATACTGTGTGTTTTACAGTAAAGGTAATGATACTGTGTGTTTTACAGTAAAGGTAATGATACTGTGTGTTTTACAGTAAAGTTAATGATACTGTGTGTTTTACAGTAAAGTTAATGATACTGTGTGTAAAGGTAATGATACTGTGTGTTTTACAGTAAAGGTAACGATACTGTGTGTAAAGGTAATGATACTGTGTGTTTTACAGTAAAGGTAATGATACTGTGTGTTTTACAGTAAAGTTAATGATACTGTGTGTAAAGGTAATGATACTGTGTGTTTTACAGTAAAGGTAATGATACTGTGTGTTTTACAGTAAAGGTAACGATACTGTGTGTAAAGGTAATGATACTGTGTGTTTTACAGTAAAGGTAATGATACTGTGTGTTTTACAGTAAAGTTAATGATACTGTGTGTAAAGGTAATGATACTGTGTGTTTTACAGTAAAGTTAATGATACTGTGTGTTTTACAGTAAAGTTAATGATACTGTGTGTTTTACAGTAAAGGTAATGATACTGTGTGTTTTACAGTAAAGGTAACGATACTGTGTGTTTTACAGTAAAGTTAATGATACTGTGTGTTTTACAGTAAAGGTAACGATACTGTGTGTAAAGGTAATGATACTGTGTGTTTTACAGTAAAGTTAATGATACTGTGTGTAAAGGTAATGATACTGTGTGTTTTACAGTAAAGGTAACGATACTGTGTGTAAAGGTAATGATACTGTGTGTTTTACAGTAAAGGTAATGATACTGTGTGTTTTACAGTAAAGTTAATGATACTGTGTGTAAAGGTAATGATACTGTGTGTTTTACAGTAAAGGTAATGATACTGTGTGTTTTACAGTAAAGGTAACGATACTGTGTGTAAAGGTAATGATACTGTGTGTTTTACAGTAAAGGTAATGATACTGTGTGTTTTACAGTAAAGTTAATGATACTGTGTGTAAAGGTAATGATACTGTGTGTTTTACAGTAAAGTTAATGATACTGTGTGTTTTACAGTAAAGTTAATGATACTGTGTGTAAAGGTAATGATACTGTGTGTTTTACAGTAAAGGTAATGATACAGTGTGTAAAGGTAATGATACTGTGTGTTTTACAGTAAAGGTAACGATACTGTGTGTAAAGGTAATGATACTGTGTGTTTTACAGTAAAGGTAATGATACTGTGTGTTTTACAGTAAAGGTAATGATACTGTGTGTAAAGGTAATGATACTGTGTGTTTTACAGTAAAGGTAATGATACAGTGTGTAAAGGTAATGATACTGTGTGTTTTACAGTAAAGGTAATGATACTGTGTGTTTTACAGTAAAGGTAATGATACTGTGTGTAAAGGTAATGATACTGTGTGTTTTACAGTAAAGGTAATGATACTGTGTGTTTTACAGTAAAGGTAATGATACTGTGTGTTTTACAGTAAAGGTAATGATACTGTGTGTAAAGGTAATGATACTGTGTGTTTTACAGTAAAGGTAATGATACTGTGTGTTATACGTAAGGAATAACTGATGACAGGCCGTTGAATTATTATAAAATAATGCACACACAATGCATTATTTTCTAATAATTCAATGACCCGTTGTCAATTAATTATTTTATTATTAATTATTCCTTACGTATAACACACAGTATCATTACCTTTACTATAAAATACTGCAGAAAATACAACAAAAATTTAAATAAATATTGATGCTTGTTCACCAGCTTATCACACGTGCTCTCTCTTTCTTTTTGCTCTCTCTCTCCCTCTCTTTCTCTCTCCAATAACTGCATATCAATGGCTCACGCCTGCACGTCGCTTCATGGCTGCATTACCTTGCATTAATTTTCTAATAATTCAACGGCCCATCGTCAATTATTCCTTACATATTTCTGAAAAATCTAAATTTTCAGTCATTTTGTTTGTTGTTAAATGTGTGTGCTGTGGAGGACAGTAGGCTAACTTTTCCGTTATTTCAGTTAACTTGGCGAAGTGATATGGAACTGCAATGCGGTCAAGACCTGACTGGAACTATTTTAGCTGTGCATTTACTGAAAAATAACTACACACCTCAGAGCATCTGTCAGCCAATCAGAATCGAGAATTCAACAGCGCTGTGGTATAAAGTTAATGATACTCAGTGTTTTACAGTGCACCATACTGTAAAGAGCAGTGTACAGTAGTTACAAAGTAAAACCCTTTAATACAGTATCTGTGCTATTATATATATTTTTTTAATGTTTTCCCAGAATTTCATGCGATCTGATGTATAGAACAGTATTATACTGGTATAAAGAGTATTTTATAGTATAATTTCCAAAAATTCTTTAAAGTGTAGTCCATCTTACAGCTCCGGTTTACCAACTTTTTACTTCTTACTAACTTTCATGTTCCATATTTGGTCACAGGTTCCTGTTCATGATAAATCTATTTGATTGGTTCCTTTGGTCTAGCATTCCCCTGATTCTCATTTCAGCTCATTACTTTGTGTTTTAACATCTAAACTATAAACCTCTAAGTTTATAATTAATGATGCTACTAAACCACTGAATTAAATAACATTATAATATCTCAAATTATTATTATTTTTATTTATTTATTTATTTAGCTCACAGAGGTTAACAGAATTTTTTTTTAAATAACTGAAAATATAAAAAAACAAAGAGAGTGCAAATGGACAAAACCTGCTGGAGAGCAACACTGAGGAAACGTTTTTGTGCAGATGCAGAACTGACTGTTCAAACACACACACACACACACACACACACACACACACACACACACACAGAGTAAACACAGAGATGCTAATGGGTTTTCAGCAGGAGTCAGAGATGAAAGGCTCTCATCAGTGAAAATGTGGGTGTCTGAGAGACATGTTGAGCGGGTTCCCAACATCAGCGAGAACAAACAACACACACAAACACATTCTGGTTTTTTTGCTGCTTGGATGACTTTTACAGGCTTGTTACCTTTCTGTAAGGACCAAATGTCCCCATAAACAGGCATGTAACATGTTTTGTAAGTGTGTGTGTGTGTATGTGTCTTACCCACTACAGCGTATCCTCCTGGTACAATTGAATACACAACACCGTCTGAGTGAATCCCTTCAGGAAACCAAGCAGCCATGCACTCACCCACCAACCGGCCGAAAGCAGCACCTGATACACACACACATGCACACACACAAACACGTGCACACAAGTTATGTAAAGTAAGATGATGATTATCTTTGTGAGATGGAGGGCAAGAGAGATAGTAGTAGTTGTAGTCTATATACTGGAGCACATCATCCTTCAGACACACACATACACACACGTACATACCGATCACAAAGACAGGCATGAAAGCACCACAGGGTACCGGGATAGTAGTGGCCAAAGCTGACATCCAAAACTAGAGAGAGAGAGAGAGAGAGAGAGAGAGAGAGAGAAATAGCAAGACAATGAATGAGAAATATTTACATAGTACATACATAAATAAAACAATATAAAAGATCTCATCTTCTCTTCACCCATCCCCTCGTCCAACTTTCCCTCCATCCAACAATCCATTCTCCCAATCCATCCATACCTCTTTTCCATTTTATATTTATTACGTATCATTTTTGTTTGTTATTTTAAAGGGTGCCAATACTTTCGGAGTCAACCGTAGACTGAGCGAGTGTTAAAAAGAGAGACGGACATATTACTCTGAACTTTATACACGTCTTCACACACACACACACACACACACACACACACACACACACACACACACACACACACACACGTTAAAGGTCCCACTTCCTCCACAGGACACACAGGGAACTGGTCCCCATGGTGACACTGACGACATGACTTCCTGCGCTGTGACAGGTTTCGCCCAGGTTTGGAACATACACTCCCTCAGCGCCCTTATTCTGAACAGCTGTGAGAACAACAACAAGAACAATGACCACAGCATCCCATGGTCCTTCATCAGCTCTCCACCATCTTCTCATCCTGAGCCACTGATATCATCTGACCACCTCCCATCAACTCCTCTTCATCCTCCATCTTTTTCCTTCTAATCATCTCTTCATCTCCATCACCTCCTCCTCCCTCACTCCTCTTTATCTCCATCTCTCATACTCCTCAACTCCTGATTGATCCCTGTTAATCGTGTTCTCTTCATTAACTCTCCACCCACATTTTCATTATCACCTCGTTCTCTGCTTCTCATCTCCTCATGAGCATCTACTCACCACGTTCCAACCATTTTAATCATCTCACCATCTCCATCATCTATCCACAATTCTCTTACCTATACCTTATCAGTTTTTTACCCATCATCCCACCATCTCCCCTTGATCATCATCCATCACCACATTAAACGCTGACCCTTCATCACCTCTCTACCATCTTCCCATATTCTACCTCACATCACCCCCTTCTCTTCATTTCTCCACCACAACCCTATCATCTTCTTCCAATTAGATCCACATCATATCCCAGTCAGCCATCATTATCATCTTCCCACCATCTTCTTATCTTCTCCTTGTTGCTATCATTCACCTCTCCTTCACCTTACCTTCGCATCTTCACCACCTTCCCTTCCTCTTCTTTATCTCTCCACATCTTCATCATCTCCTCCCAGTCATCACCATTTCTCCATCATCTTCCTATCAATACCTTATTGCTATTTTGGACCACCTTCAATCATCTCCTCCTCTTCATTTCTCCACCACATCACTTATATCTCATCTTCTCTACCCCATCACATCCTCTGGATCTGGCTCTTCTTACTCATCCCAGTCGATAATATCTCCATCCTCATCATCTCTCCACCGTCTTCTCATCTTTACCTTATTACTGTTTTTAATCAACATCCCATCATCTCATCTTCTCCCAAACATGTCCTTCTCATCATCTCTAAATCCTTATCGTCTTTCCACCATGTTCCCATCTTCATCTTATCAACTTTTTAACCGCATTCCATCATCTCAAACACATCACTATCATCTTCACCATTCCCATCACTCCTCCCCATTACACCCTCATTATCTCCTCCCAGTCATCTCTCCATCCTCCATATTGTTCTCCTCATCATCTTTAAATCCTTATCATCTTTCCAACATGGTCTGATCTTCACCACCTTCCCATCATCTCCTTTTCTTCTTCTCTCCATCACATCACTAACATCTCTTCACCATCTCACCATCCTCATTATCGTCCTGAAGAGACACTGGACATCTCCAGTTGGGGAAATTATGGGATGGAGTTATGGGCTGGGGTTATGGAATTGAATTATGGGATGGGGCTGTGTGAGGGAATTATGAGAAGGTTTCAGGGAATTATGGGATGGAATTATAGGATAAGTTATGGGATGGAGTTATGGGTGTCGAAGAGAAGATGATCGAGTGGTGGAGAAGATGGTGGAGTGGTGGAGAAGATAGTGGGAGTGATGGAGAAGATGCCAGAGTGTTCGTACTTTCATCACAATGAAGATGACGAGCGTGATGAAGACGTTGGCCTGTGGGTGTTTCCAGGCAGCAGCGTGACCGTCATACTCAAACTCCTCAGCGATGCCATGCTTTGCCCACGTGCGGTTGTCCAGCAACGTCACCAGAGACTCCTTCTGGGTCAGCTACAAACAGGTAAACAGGAAGTGGTTAGGGTAAACAGGAAGTGAGGTCATTAAAAACTTCAGATTGAGAAGAAAAGATTGTTCAATCTTTCTACCATCTCGGTTAATAATACTGTACGTGACCATGTCCTCATCCTTGCCCTTTTGTGTGTTTGTGTGTGTGTGTGTGTGTGTGTGTTAGTCATCGCCTGAGATGCAGCCACTTTATTGAGTGTTTTATTGGCACAGACAAAAGACTGCGTCTGAGTCACTCTCTCATTAGAGAGAGAGAGAGAGAGAGAGAGAGAGAGAGAGAATAAAAGAGAAAACAAAAAGAAAGAAAACAATGTGATAAACACAGACTATAAAAATTGAAAAAAAAAATAGATGCACGTTTCCCTCATCCACACGTGTGTGTGTGTGTGTGTGTGTGTGTGTGTGTGTGCCTGCCCACACACAATCATATAACATCCCTCTATCTTTCTTTCTTTCTCTCTCTCTCTCTCTCTCTCTGTGGTGACTCATCATCCTTTTCATCACCTGTCCACTTCCTCTCAATGTTTTTTCCCTTCCTCCACTCTCTCTCTCACTCTCTCTCTCACACTCTCTCTCTCACACTCTCTCTCTCACACTCTCTCTCTCACACTCTCTCTCTCACACTCTCTCTCTCACACTCTCTCTCTCACACTCTCTCTCTCACACTCTCTCTCTCACACTCTCTCTCTCACACTCTCTCTTTTTTTCCCCTCGATCACTCAGTGTCTTCTGGTGTTAGAGCGAGTAGTGTGTGTGCATATGCACTCGTCTAGCCTACGGAGGTACCTGTGGAGTGGAGTGTACAAATGTAGCGTACTAGGTGCATATGGATTTGGAACATGTCCATCATTGGTTTATGGTTGTAGATGTGTAAAACAAAGGAGATGTGTGTGCGCACGTGTGTGTGTGTGTGTGTGTGTGTGTGTGTGTGTGTGTGTGTGTGTTACCTGGCCTGCCATGAACTGTCCAAATCCAGGAGGAAAGGTCAACGTGGAGATCAGGAGGGTGACGAGGGCAGGATATAGAAGACGCCTACACACACACACACACACACACACACACACACACACACACACACACACACAGATACTTACACACAGACATACACTCTTTTCCCTTCTTTTGTAAAATATCTCTCTTCTGGGCTGTGTTACATTTCAGTGGCAATTATATTAGTCATCGAACTCCCACACACACACACACACACACATGGGTACACACACGCACACACACCCCAACACACACACACTCACTTCTTCATGAGGAACTTGTTGATCACCTTCTGCTTCCTAATGAACTGGACGATGAGTCTGTTCAGATAAACGAACAGAGCGCCGCCGAAACCACTCGCTATCCTGCACACACACACACACACACACACACACACACACACACACACACCAGTCTGAATGTTTTATCCCTGTCTGCATCTATTCCAAACAGAACCTCCATTACACTCTCAAACAAAAACACTATAAGTTCAGTTCCATGGCCGTATGCTAATGAACTTATGCATATTGATTAGCATCGAAGCAAACAGCTCATGAACAATGGATAAGTAATAACACAGGGCTCATTAGATGGCAACAGAGTGTGTGTGTGTGTGTGTGTGTGTGTGTGTGTGTGTGTTTTTTGGGGGCTATTCACACACGTCCTGTGTTACAGAGTGGATTCGCTCAGTCAGTTGTTAAACACAATTAGCAATTACTGCAGAACGACTGTGTGTTTACTGTCACACGCGATTAAGCCGATCGGCCGTTACATTACTCGCTGGTTAACGACAGCTGGGAGTGTTCATATAACCTCTATAATTAAAATAAACAGAAATAAACATCAAAACGTGTTTTTAAAAAAAAAAGAAGAAAAAAAAAGAGGCTGCATGACACTTTTAGGATTAAAAAATTATACTTTACACGCAAAAATAGTAGTGTAAACAGAAAGTTTGTTGAAGAAGCGTATTAAATGTAGACAATATCGGTGTTTAGTCATTAAGGAAACAAGGCAGCTAACACGATCAGTAATTTACTGTGTCGAATAAAACACGGCATTTGAAAAGAAAACAAAACAAAGGAAGTCAAAGGTTCTTAAATGTGATGATTTCTTAATGCAACGAATAAGAAATCTGTTAAACAATTATAGGAGCATGGAAGTGTTGAATTAAAAGTCATTATAAATTACAGTAGATAAATATAACACAAGAATAATAACAAATGATTACAGTATTTAGCAAATAACTTATAACATATGAAATTATAGTATATATGAAAGGTCTTCAATGTACAGTGAAAACAATCAAACTGGCCTTGCTGTTCCAATACTTTTGGAGGGGACTGTACTTATAGTATATATTAAATAAGTAGAGATTAAATTATTATAACAGTAAGTAATTATACAGTAAATAATGGCAGTAAATAGTGAATAATTATAGAATAATATAAGTAACTATAAATCAAAATGACTATATTCTAAAGTGATTAATTATATAGTAAATAATGATAGCATGTAGTAATTATACAAGTAATTACACATTAAATAAATATTTTGTAAAAGCATTTAATTAAAAAAAAACATTAATCATTAAATGTTTATTTAGAAAATGTTATTTATTAAGAAATAATTCTTCGTAGTGGATTCTGACTTGTTTCCTCGAAGGCTGTTTGAATAGTTACTGGTTCTTCATGGAAGCGTTTTCTTTTTTTCCCCCCTTTCAGACTGTTACGTCCATGATGTTTGTATTTATTTCCATTATCACTTTTAAGTCAAAAATAAAAGTTATCACAGGAAAGTGATGCTGATATAAATGAAAAGCATTAATCACATGACTTTGTAACGTATGACGGTAACTGATTTCTGAATTAACCTGGACTTAACATAAAAAAAAGTTTCACCGCTCAGGTGACCGAGAGTAACCCCGAGAGGCCTCCTGCGGCCAGATGCCCCTCTGGAATGCAAAAGACTCTTGCAAACCCACACAGGACTTACACCCACAATAAAAGAGACCTTTCATGACTTAACGGGTGTGAATGTCTGGAAGACTTCACGATTAGGTTCGTCAGCAGGGGTCAACCAAAACTCTGACCGAGGGCCTGTAAATCTCTGATCTAATCTCTGTTTACGACCACATGGATTAGCATCGGAGCCGACAAGGCTAGCAAGGAAAACGTCCTCCCTAAAGGTCACCCTGAGGTGACCAAGGACCGGTGGGACATTAGAAGAACGCCAGCCCCCTCTTCTGGACATACACACACTCACGCACACACACAGTGAAAATGTCTCTTGAATGTAACATATAATCATATTTCTAGATAGTTATAATGTATTCATGTGTTGTGTGTCTAGATAACCTAACTATAGTGATTTTAGATAGTTTGTGTGAGAAGCTAATTTTAAGTTATCTGTAACCATGTCTAATGATCCTTCACTGTCCAAGATATCATAATCTCCTTGAGTTTGGTACCAAAATCATTGTCTCGTAATATGCCAATTAATGATGCATACTACAGGACGATGGGATGTATCATTCTATACTTTTCCATATTTCATCCTAATCCAAACTTAATACAAACCCCGCCTTGACATGCGACCCGCTCTGGAACAGACAAAGAAAGTTCTCCCCCCAGAACTTTCTCATCTCTCTCTGGACTCGCCAGCAGCTCAGAGAGGCGTGTACGTTGGCATTGTCCATAAAAGACCGCGACACGTGTTCCTCTACACACTTTACTTCCTCACTCTTTACTTTATACTTTACACTTCATTACCTTTTACACTTTTTACCTTTACTCACTCTCTTCCTTTTTCTCTTTATCTTTTGACTTCACTTCTCTCTCTCTCTCGTGGACTCGCTCTCTTCCGCCTTCCTTTTCCGGTACTCCTCCGGACTCTCCTTTGTCTCGTTAAACCACGTGGCAATTACCGTTTTCTTTCTTCTTTCTACTTTGGCGAGACCCAACTCCGTTCACCCCGACTATACCGACGCGGAAGATTCAGCAAACTCCTCGCTAAATCTACGAACCAAGGACCCTCGTGAACGGCATAAAATTAACGCAAGTATAAATTTTAATTGATCTATAGAGGTGTCCTTTTAAGTCAGTGCCCCTGTTGAAGGTGAATTTCAATTCAATGCTGATTCTCGAGGTTAAACTGTTGTGTGTTCTGCCATTCTGTTATTTTCATCATTTTTCCTTTTGTTTCTTTCACTTACCCTGTGTATATGTATTATTTGTTTATACCTAGTTGTGTATATCAGTAGTTTTATGTAGTTATTAAAATCCATGGTTATCACGCTGGACCGGCTCTGTTTTTACTCATGGCAAGGTTCACTTTTAACGTTGCTCTTCGCTACGCACTGTATTTATTTTAACTTAGAATAAACTATACTTCATGACCAGAAGAATAATTTATTCTTTTAGAGTAATACGAAGACTGCCCTGGTAAGT
>CM042546.1:22392809-22475309 GCA_023630585.1 Cranoglanis bouderius
AGCATGTCTAATAGTCGTAAATCAACAGGCACAGAAATGTAAGATATATTACTTTTTTCTGAAAACATCAGACTCTGCCCCCTTATATAACTTGTTACACACACACACACAGTTTCAAGTTAGACAGGGGTCAGCATAGGCACTCTGACCGGTTTGCAGCTACACAGTCCCATACACAACAAGCTGCGATGCACTGTGTTCTGACACCTTTCTATCATAGCCAGCATTAACTTTTTCAGCAATTAGTGCTACAGTAGCTCTTCTGTGAGATCGGACCAGACGGGCCAGCCTTCATTCCTCATGTGCATCAGTGAGCCTTGGGAGCCCATCACCCTGTCATCGGTTCACTGGTTGTCCTTCTTGGGACCACTTTTGGTACGTACTAATCACTGCATACCGGGAACACCCCACAAGATGTTTTGGAGATGCTCTGACCCAGTCGTCTAACCATCATAATTTGGACCCTGTCAAAGTCGCTCAGATCCTTACACTTGCCCATTTTTCCTGCTTCCAACACATCAACTTCGAGAACTGACTGTTCACTTGCTCCCTAATATATCCCCTTGACGGGTGCCACTGCAATGAGATAATCAACGTTATTGACTTCACCCGTCAGTGGTTTTAATGTTATGGCTGATGAGTATATATATTATATATTATATATGTATATATATATATATATATATATATATATATATATATATATATATATATATATATAGAGAGAGAGAGAGAGAGAGAGATAGATAGATAGATATAGATAGACATATAGATATATAAACATAGATATAGGTAGATATATATTTTGTTGCTTTTCAGCCTGAAATGAAGACGTTTTGTTTGTTTTATCCAGCTGTATTTACTCACTGCAACTTATAACATCCAAGTGAAAGATATAAACACCAACATGTCAAAAAAAAAATTTAAATATAAAACTGGAATCACTGAGTTGGAAAAAGGATCACCCCCTCCTAAAAATGACTTGAAAGCTCAATAAGGTGTAGCTAATCACCTTCTCAATGGCACACAAAGCCATTTGACTTTCAGCTGTGATCAGCTGTGGTCATTTTGATTAGCTCTGCACGAAAAGCGCTTTCCTGGAGCATTTTTCAGGCCTTGGTAGTGCAACTGAAGCAAACAATCAACTACGGGTGGCTTTATCAATGCCTAGAAGCACAGTGAAGTCTGTTATTAAGAAGTGGAAGGTATTTGGTACAACACAGACCCTCCCTGACTCAGGACGTCGCTCTATACTGGAGGAAAGAGCCAGGAGGAAACTGGTCAGAGAGGCTACCAAGAGGCCTACAGCACCTCTGAAGCAGTTGCAGGAATTTATGACGAATTTATGGTTGCAAGAAAAAAAGCCACCCACGACTGAGCTTTGCCAAAACGCACCTTGAAGATTCTGAGGCCACATGGAAAAAGGTGTTCTGGTCAGATGAGACTAAAATTTCATTACTTGGCCTCAACACCAAATGATATGTCTGGCGGAAATCCAATACAGCTCACCATCCAAATAACACCGTTCCTACAGTAAAGCATGGAGGTGGTAATATCCTGTCATGGGGGTGTTTCTCTGTAGCAGGGACTGGAGCACTTCTCAGGATAGAAGGAAAAATGGATGGGGCAAAATACCGTCAAATTCTTGAGGAAAATCTGCTGCCCTCTGCCAGAAAGTTGTCAATGGGAAGAAGGTTTACCTTCCAACATGACAATGACCCAAAGCACACAGCAAAACTGACCACACAGTGGTTGAAGGAGAAAAAGGTGAATGTCCTTGCATGGCCTAGTCAGAGCCCAGACTTAAACCCCATTGAAAATCTGTGGAATGACTTGAAGACTGCAGTCCACAAACGGTCACCATCAAATTTAACTGAACTTGAGCAGTTCTGCAAAGAAGAGTGGGCAAATATTGCAAAGTCTAGATGTGCAAAATTAGTAGAGACATATCCCAACAGACTAAAGGCTGTAATTAAAGCAAAAGGTGGTTCAACAAAATACTGACACAAGGGGGTGATCCTTTTTCCAACTCAGTGATTCTGTTTTTTTAATTTTTTTCCCCTGACATCTTGGTGTTATATCTTTGACTTGGATGTTATAAGTTGCAGTGAGTAAATACAGCTGGATAAAACTGTGTCTTCATTTCAGACTGAAAAGCAACAAAATGTGATTATTTTAAAGGGGGTTTATTCTTTCCTATACCCACTGTGTGTGTCAGTATACAGGTGCATCTCAATAAATTAGAATGTCGTGGAAAAGTTCATTTATTTCAGTAATTCAACTCAAATTGTGAAACTCGTGTATTAAATAAATTCAATGCACACAGACTGAAGTAGTTTAAGTCTTTGGTTCTTTTAATTGTGATAATTTTGGCTCACATTTAACAAAAACCCACCAATTCACTATCTCAACAAATTAGAATACTTCATAAGACCAATAAAAAAAAAACATTTTTAGTGAATTGTTGACCTTCTGGAAAGTATGTTCATTTACTGTACATGGCCTCAGTACTTGGTAGGGGCTCCTTTTGCTTTAATCACTGCCTCAATTCGGCGTGGCATGGAGGTGATCAGTTTGTGGCACTGCTGAGGTGGTATGGAAGCCCAGGTTTCTTTGACAGTGGCCTTCAGCTCATCTGCAATTTTTGGTCTCTTGTTTCTCATTTTCCTCTTGACAATACCCCATAGATTCTCTATGGAGTTCAGGTGTGGTGAGTTTGCTGGCCAGTCAAGCACACCAACACCATGGTCATTTAACCAACTTTTGGTGCTTTTGGCAGTGTGGGCAGGTGCCAAATCCTGCTGGAAAATGAAATCAGCATCTTCAAAAAGCTGGTCAGCAGAAGGAAGCATGAAGTGCTCCAAAATTTCTTGGTAAATGGATGCAGTGACTTTGGTTTTCAAAAAACACAATGGACCAACACCAGCAGATGACATTGCACCCCAAATCATCACAGACTGTGGAAACTGAACACTGGACTTCAAGCAACTTGGGCTATGAGCTTCTCCACCCTTCCTCCAGACTCTAGGACCTTGGTTTCCAAATGAAATACAAAACTTGCTCCCATCTGAAAAGAGGACTTTGGACCACTGGTCAACAGTCCAGTTCTTCTTCTCCTTAGCCCAGGTAAGACGCCTCTGACGTTGTCTGTGGTTCAGGAGTGGTTTAACAAGAGGAATACGACAACTGTAGCCAAATTCCTTGACACGTCTGTGTGTGGTGGCTCTTGATGCCTTGACCCCAGCCTCAGTCCATTCCTTGTGAAGTTCACTCAAATCCTTGAATCGATTTTGCTTGACAATCCTCATAAGGCTGCGGTTCTCTCGGTTGGTTGTGCATCTTTTTCTTCCACACTTTTTCCTTCCACTCAACTTTCTGTTAACATGCTTGGATACAGCACTCTGTGAACAGCCAGCTTCTTTGGCAATGAATGTTTGTGGCTTACCTAGTGAACCAAACTGAGAGACCATTTTGAAGGCTCAGGAAACCTTTGCAGGTGTTTTGAGTTGATTAGCTGATTGGCATGTCACCATATTCTAATTTGTTGAGAGAGTGAATTGGTGGGTTTTTGTTAAATGTGAGCCAAAATCATCACAATTAAAAGAACCAAAGACTTAAACTACTTCAGTCTGTGTGCATTGAATTTATTTAATACACGAGTTTCACAATTTGAGTTGAATTACTGAAATAAATGAACTTTTCCACGACATTCTAATTTATTGAGATGCACCTGTATATATTTATTACACACACAGTTGCACAGTTGAATCAGGGCAACTGTGGGCTTCATTAGTTGTACCAGGTGTGCTTGAGCTGGAACACATGAAATGTGACGGGGCAGAAAAAGGAAGCTATCAACAGCTGCAACCAGATTTCTGAGAAGGCAGGTTGTGAAAAACCCTCGAGTGACTGCAAAAGACCTGCAGCAAGACTTGGTGGCAACAGGCACTGAGGTTTCAGTGAGCACAGTAAGGTGTGTACTAAACGAAGAAGGTTTCCATGCAAGAACTCCAAGACGTACACTACTACTGACCCAAAAGCACAAGAAAAGTCGGCTCCAATATGCTCTAAATCATATAAATAATCCACAGAAGTTTTGGGATTCTGTTCTGTGGAGCAATGAATCAAAACTGGAACATTTCGGCATGATGGATCAGCGGTATGTCTGGAGAAAGTAGAATGAAGAAAGAACACTGTCCACAGTCAAGCATGGTGGTGGCTCGGTGATGCTCTGGGGCTGCTTTGCACCCTCTGGCACCGGAAACCTGCAGCGTGTGGAAGACAAGATGGATTCATTGAAGTATCAGGAAATCCTAGGAGAAAACGTCATGCCGTCTGTGAGGAAGCTGAAGCTTGGGCTCCATTGGACCTTCCAACAGGACAATGATCCCAAGCATACCTCAAATTCCACCAAGGCTTGGTTGCAGAAGAAGTCCTGGAAGATTCTACAGGGCCATCACAATCACCTGACTTGAACCCCATAGAAAATCTCTGGTGGGATTTGAAGAAGGTGGCTGCAGCACACAAACCCAAGAATATTACTGAACTGGAGGCCAGGAATGGGCCAAGATTCCTCAGGAACGCTGCCAGAACCTGGTGTCTGGCTATGTATCTCATTTGCAGCAGGTCATAACAGAAAAAGGGTGCTCTACTAAGTACTACAGATGCTTGCCATGAAGGGGTTGAATAATTTTGAGACTGGAGAAGTTAAAAATTTGTTATTTAATGAATAAAAATTAGTATTTGTGCACTAAGCGCAGTTGTGTTTGTTATCAGAGTGAGTTCTCCTGTGTTCTTTCCATCATCTCCCGCCACAAGATGTCCGTAACCACAGCAACCTCAATGAGCCCTAATTGGTGAATCACAGCACACTGGCACTGACAGGGTAGAGGGATGAGGAGAGACAAAGAGAGAGAGAGAGAGAGAGAGAGAGAGAGAGAGAGAGAGACTGTACAAGTTCTATCTCTCATCTCTCACTGCTCCATCAACTTGAGCCCAAATATAATTTGAAAAAAAAAAAAAAAAGAAAAAAAAAAAAACCCACAAGTGCTTTGAACCACACACACACACACACACACACACACACACACACACACACACACACACACACACACACACACACACACAGCTCATTTAAGCTCATATGACAGGCAGAACATGAAAGTTGCTGTTCATGCAAATGTGATGGGGCATTCATGTAAATGTGTGTGTGTGTGTGTGTTTCAATATATGAGCTGCTAAACCAGATTTTAACCCTCTTTATAAGATTGACTCCTTCCATAATCCAACCCCATCTTTCTTTCTTTCTGGGAACTGCAACATGTGCTAAAAATCACGCCGTTTTTACTCCAAATTGGGCTAGTTTAAAAATACTCAGCTGCTGTAAATTACAGGGTTACTCTAAAAACTCAATAGATAGTAGCCTGTAGCATAAGTCATGTGCGATAATCTCTTGATGTTGCAGTAAGGTTGTAGGAATGTTTATACATGTTACATAAACATTCATACTGAACAATGTCCCTGAGAACATAAAATAGCAAAATATTCTATATAAATATTATAAAAGTGTGCATGTTCAAGGTATTCAAGACCTTGTTGAATGGTGTGTGTGTGTGTGTGTGTGTGTGTGTGTGTGTGTGTGTGAGTGTGTGTCACTTTGTTCATATGCAACAGCAAGCACATTCTCACTGCAGTCCTCTCCCTGTCTATATATTCTGCTGACACACACACACACACACACACACACACACACACACACAAATAGCTTGTGGCTGTGAAATATCTTGTTAATGAAGACATTAATAACAGAAAACACTGTGTCCTAATGCCAGTGTGGAATATTTCTCTCTCTCTCTGTCTCTCTCTGTCTCTCTCTCTCTCTCACACACACACACACACACACACACCTCTGTCTGTCTGACTCCAATTTTATTGCCCTAATAAACTTCATTCATCTCTGGATTGCACACAAACATTTGTTACACACACACACACACACACACACACACACACATCAAAGCTACAGGTACATTACTGTGTTTCAGTTTGTTTACCAAAATCATATGGAGAAATTTTATAGAACAAAGTCTTTACTTCCTTCTTTAAAAAAAACAAAAAAAAAACCTTTATTATTTGTTTTCTCGTTCTTGTTTTCCACTTCCTTCTTTCTTTCCTTCTTTGATTCTTTCTTAAGAAGAATACAAATCCTTCATCCCTTCTTTACTTTCTTAAATTTCCATCCTTCTTTATTACTTTCCTCCTTGTTTCTCCTTCACCCATGACTCCTCATATCCTTCAATCATTCTTTACTTCTCCTTCTTCCTTTACACCCATTATTCTTTATTATTAGTTTTCTTTCTTTCTTTCTTTTTTCTGTTTCTATTTATTACTATCATAGGTAGACCACTATGTATCCTCCTTCCTTAAGTTGAGGCCAAAAGTTTACGTATACTCTGTTTGTAGAAGTGTTATTTAGTTTCACTGCCTTTTAATTTCTTGAACTTGAGTTGGAATTTTCTCCTCGTTCCTCCTGACAGAACTGCTGTGACTCAGTTAGGTTTGTGGGCCTCCTCTCTCAGAGACACATTTTTCAGTTCAGTCCACAGATTTTTCTGTGGGATTCAGCTCAGGGCTTTGTGATGGCAACTCCAACAATTTTGTTACAGCTTTGGAGGTGTGTTTATGATCATTTTAACTTTCTGCATGATGTCTTGAGGTGTAGCTTCAGTATTTCTACATAATCCTCCTTCCTCATGATGCCATTTATTTTCTGAACTGCACCAGTCCATTTTCCAGAAACATGATGCCGCCACCCCCATGCTTCACAGTCAGGATGGTGTCCTTCAGATTTAAAGCCTCGCCATTTTTCCTCCATACACACCATGACCAGAGAGGCTCCGGCACACTTCAGTCTGCCCTTTTTTATGCCGATCTTGGAGTAGCGGCTTCTTCCTCTCAGGCCACGGCAATGTAGGACTCGCTTAATTGAGGATGTACACACTTTGGTACCTGCCTCCAACTCCTTCATCGGTTCCTTTGTTGTTGTCTTGGGACTCAGCAGAACCTTTCAGACCAAAGTTCGTTCATCCTGGGAGATAATTCATGCCGCTTTCCTGAACGACACAGTGTCTGTGTGCTCCCGAGATTTTTATATTTGCACACAGATGTTTGTACAGATGCTCGTGGTACCTTCAGCTGATTGGAAATTGCTCCAAGGAGGAACTTGGTTTGTGGAGGTCCACAGTTTGTTTTTTTTTTTCTGGCTCAGTTGCTTGGATTTTCCCCACAGGCTCTAAAGCTAGGTCCGTTTACCAGTCTAGGTCCGCCACATGTGCACTCCCATTTACCTCCTAATGATGACAATCAGCCAATCAGAAGAACATCAGATCCACTGAAAATCTGACACAGTAAATAAAAGCTAAAAATAAATTGGCTTCTTAGCCATTATTATGAACTGAACTCTTATGGAAATAAAGTAGATACAGTAATGCACTTAACACAGGAACTGGACAGTAACACGAAATGTGTGGAGTTTTTTTTCTTTCCTTTCCTTAAACTTATTATTTCCTTACCTCTTCCTTTTTACCACAAAAATGTTTCTTTTTTAATGTTTTACTTTTTACTACTCCACCTCCTCCCGATTTCTATTCAATTAGCATCAGTTATACTCTCTCTCTAAACACACACACACACACACACACTATGTAGTTGTTTAATTGATGAGGTTATTAATAGCAAGTGTTTTAATTATTCATTCACGTTAATGAGTTTAAACACCTGAAAAGACTGAATACAATCTAAAACATCACAAAGAAAATGAGAGAGAGAGAGAGAGAGAGACAGAAAGAGATAGAAATACATATAGAGAGATAGAGAGAAACAAAAAGAGACAGAGAGACAGACAAAGACAGAACAGAAAGAGACAGAAAGAGAGAGAGGGAGAGAGAAACAAACAGACAGAAACAGAAAGAGATGGAGAGAGAAAGAGAGACACAGACAGATAGAGAGACAGAACAGAAAGAGATAGACAGACGAGAGAGAGAATGAAGTTAAAGAAAAAGCACAAATGTGATCACAGAAAAAAGAAAAAGAAAAGTAAATCAGAATGAAAGAAAAAGAAAAACAGAAAAAAAAAGAAAGAGATATTGACATGAAGAAAGAAAGGAAAGGAAGGAATACAGAGGAAGGGGAATTAAATAATGACAGAAATAAAGAAAAGGATAAAGGATGAGTATAAGAAGTAAAGAAAACAAAAAAGCGAAATGAGAAGTGGTGAAATTCATCTTTCTATTCTTTCACTTGGTCTTCTCTTCTTTTTTATTCTTTCTCTTTTTTCCCTTATCTCTTCCCTTCTTTTTCCCCTTTACCTTCTCCTTCTATTTAAAATTTTTTTTTTCTTCTTTCAAGTTTTGATTTTTGTTCCTTTTACTTTATTTCTCTTCTGACCTTCTGAGTTTCTTTCCTTTTACACTTTTTCTTCTTTCCTTAATGCTTTCTGAAAGTAAAAGGGCTCGCTAAACCCACTGACTCTTCTTTATTATTATTATTTTTTCAAAATCTTCCTCAGATTTTTTATTATTTTCATTCTTTATTTCATTTGTTTCCTTTGCTTTGTCTTCGTTTACTTTCTTCCTTCGTTCTTTATTTAGGCACCTGGATATTTTTTCAGATGTTTTCAAATGGCTTTTTAACTAAGTCTATTGGAAAGAGCTCTGAAAAAGAAGAATTTTGGTCTTTAAATATTCAAAATCGGACCAGCGGTTGTGGAGAAATGGATATTTTAGCGGACCTGTAAGACAAAGAAGACGTTAAAGGAAATAGACTTCGGCCTAGTCCCAAAAACTGTGATTGAGTTTTAGTCCTTCCAACTTCAAAGCTGAAATAAAGGTTTTAAATTGCCTGTAACTATAAAATCGGCTTCAAAGTCATATTTAATTTGACCATCCTTTCGTTTGGAATCGTCTAATAGACAGTAAACATGTTATATTACATTTTCATATCATTATTTTGATGTCAGATGTCCGCAAAAGATGTTTTTGATGGGGTGCAAAATCAGCATGTCAAGTGGATGATCCTAGGCCCCTGTCCACAGCGGCCGCCTTTTTGACTCGAGCGGGAACTTTGACGGGGAAGAAACAATGTTTGATTGAAAGTTTAGACATCAAACTACGGGTCAAAAGTAATTTTAAGGGTGTCGTATGAAACGCACTTACCTTGGCATCCTTCTGAAAACAACCAAATTTTCGTTTGCTCGGATCTTCATGAAAAATTGACGGATTTTTTCGGGCAAAGTCCGAGCGTGTTAGGGCTGCACCGAACTACTAGGAGGCATAGAACTAGTCGGAAACAACGCTTTCTGCGAATGTGCGGTGTATTTTTTCAACAGGGACATTCCCCTGGTTGTGCGCTCCGCTCACAGGTTTGTATATAGCGCAATGTCTTACGCTGCGGCGATCGACTGACCCAGATATCCAGGTGCCTACTTTATTTTTACTTCCTCGGGTGACAGAGGAGAGGCGGAGAGATGTCTGCAGTCGACAACCTGTAACCATGGCAACCTGTGACGGCTCCTGCTAACATCACATCTGTTACCGTGTGTGTGTGTGTGTGTGTGTGTGTGTGTGACTCCTATAACTTCACCTCACATGTAGAATAATTGAATTCATTTAAAATAAATAATTATCGGCGTTTGTTCACTGAAGTGCTCTTCTGCCCCCTGGTGGTCACTCACACACACACACACACACACACACACACACACACACACACACACACACACACACACACAAGAAAATATTCATAACACTAGTATGAAAGTAAAATTTTATATAATAAATAAATGAATAAATTAGTTTCTTAATTCTCTTAATATAATTTGACGTCACTCATTTTAATTATAATTCTACAAATTATAATTAAGTCTTTTCTAGCGTTTTGCATTAATGGTTTATTTTTGTATTCGTTCTATTAAAAATAAAATAAAATAAGTGACGCTAAATATTTATAAAATAAAAAATAAAAAAAAATCAAAAATAAATTTAAAAAAAGAAGAAGAAGAAGCAGCAGCAGGTTTTGACCACAAGAGGGCGCCAGACAAGCCAAAAAAAAAACAAAAAACCCTACTTAGGCTGTGTCCCAAACGACTGATCACTGCCCTAAAGTCAGAGTAGTACCCAAAAAAAAATTAGAGAGACAAATTTAACATTAATAATAATCTGATTTTTGTTGAAAGATAAATCGTTAACAGGACACCGGTGCACTCAGCGTGTTTCAGTAAGAAGTAAGGACTGTTTCAGTAAGAAGTGTCTAGGGGAAGTCATCAAGTCTGAATTGGAAAAAGTCCCAGGCTCCAGGACAACTTCAGTATCAAGGATTCTGATACAGTATGTAGAAATGTGAAAGGGAAGTGAGCTGTTCAGAATTGGAACACGGCCCACTCATTAAACTACTTAAAGATTCCCATAGTGAGTGCAGAAGTGTCTAGGGGAAGTGAGCATGTCTGAAATGCAATACGGTCCAGATTGCAGACCCTTAAACTGTATTAATGATCCCATTTAAGCAACTAAAAAGGGTTGGGGAACTCTCCTGAAGGACATCTACACAGAACTGCAGGACCGGCTTAACTCTGAGGTAGAAAGTGGGGGGAAAGGTTCCTGGAACTATAGTCCAGGAACTAAAATCCTATCTGATTAATATGCACATGCAGTTGTTGTGTTCTTGATTAAAAGTTCAAGAAAAGGTTCTTGCAGCATACACAGTTGATTCTGCAGCACAGATGATTGTTGTACAAGTGTGTAGGGGTAGTGTGTAACTGTTATTTGGAATAAGACGTGGTGTAATGTGTAACACACTCACTCCTGCACTTGGCACAGCGGCTCTTGTCGTACTCGAGGAGCTCGAGCGATCGGCTTCTCTCCGTCACCAGACGTCTGAACGTCGCCTCCTCCCTCAGACGCGCCGCTTCTTCTTTCGCAAACACACCCAGGTCCTGTGTGTAGCGTCCATACATCTACAACCAGGGGGAAAGAGATGCGGTTACACACTCCCGCTGACGGAAACACTTAAATCAGGTTCAGGGGGAAAAAAAGTCTCATCTGAGGTCCTAATTTTGGCCAAATCTGAAATACGACAATAAAATATCAATATGCAAAAAAAGACCCGCTTAAAATGTAACTTAACTGACTCCAAAAATCTCTTTATACCCAGCTAATGTAAATGCAACCTCGCTGCTGATGTAGCTAACTTTCTTGTTAGTGCTTTTCACTAATCAGTGTGGCCAGGGATCCGCCCACATTCACTATAACAGGCCGGACCTTTCTGTAGCTCGTCAGCAAATACGTCACCAGCTAATAACAACGCGGCGTAATAACTTTTAAACCCGGGACGCTGCGAGTCTTACGATCTTTTTTTTTTAAAATCCAGTGACTAGAAAAAACTGAAAAACTGTTTGTGTTTTGACTGAAAATCAGTGCTTTAACGACGAGCCAATGAAATGGTAGCCTGCTGCTTTTGGCCACAGGAAGTGTAAGAAACAAAGCAGAAACATAGCTAGCTTCAGCTAGTTGGAGATCCGTCGTCAGGTAAAGTAGCGAGTGATAGTGAAGACGCGCAGGGTGCCAAAACTTATGACTAGTACACTATGGACTATGAAATAAATATAAAATGCTGCCCTGTGTGTACACACACACACACACACACACACACACAAAAAGGAGGAAAAAGGCTGATTTCCGAAATTCCATAGCCGACTCCCAATTCCTGTAGGCGATCTCCATTTATCTATGCAATTACAACTGTGTGTGTGTGTGTGTGTGTGTGTGTGTGTGTGTGTGTGTGTGTTCTCTTTTCTGCTGACTGAGTGTGTGGGTGTTTTTCTAGCCTTAAAGCTCTCACAAAGCACGGCACTGGGGGCCAAGCGAGCAAAGGTCAAGGGGCATTTATGAAAAAGTCCGCTATCAAACACACACACACACACACACACACACACACACACACACACACAGTGTGCAAATCTGTTCACTATATAAGCTTTCAAACAGGATACGGATCATCAGATGTTTCTGGGTTAACGTGGGCGGAGCTTAAATGACATTCTATCTCATGAGCCAATCACAAACCCGATATATCATCGCTCTAATACTCGATATAAATGTTGTATAATGTCGGGGAAACGTTATGGTATGATGCTGTCGTGATAAATTATTATTTTTACTAGTACAAAAAAAAAAAAAGTCTGATTAATATTTTTACCTGAGAAAATCCAAATATCATGACGTATCTAAGTATCATGATAATATTTTCATCAGATCACAGATCAACGTTTAATGTAAGATAATTAATTTAATCACACAGGAAAATAATTTACCACTGCAATTTAAACTTGGCTGCTGGTTTTAATTCCACAACACAAACATCCACAGTTTAGATAGCTGCTTTACCTGAGATAAGAGTTAGGCTTATGCTAGCTAGCATACTAGCAAATTTGGAATATCAGACATAACATTAGCTAGCTGCTGTGCTTAGCATAAAATAATGGACTTAATCACAAAAGAAAATAAATTACCTTTAGTTAGTGATTTAAAATAGCAAACCTGCCCACTCGTCTTAATTACACAATATATAGTCAGCCTAATGTTAGCTGGCTTGCTGGCACATTTGGAACATCAGAATAAATAGATAGTTAGTGCAGTGCTAACGTTAGCCATCTATATATTGAGCTTTGCTAGTGTTAATGTTAGTGGTGTATTTAGATAACTGGCTAGCATAGGTAATATTGCTAAACTAAAATATTGCTGTTATTTTGTGTCATTTATGGCAGTTTTTAATACTAAGCACAACATCCAGCCGAATAAATATAAAATAATAAATAAAACCTGCATCTGTCTGCCATCTTTTGAAGAAAAACCACCAGCAAATGTTACTTAAAATGCTAATTCTGCCTCTCTTAAAAGTTGACATAAAAGTTCATTATTTCTGTGGCAGGTTAAAAACAAATGATTTTCTAACTATTGTTTTAATGCGCAACTAGCAAGTGCTAGATACTGAGCTAGTGAATGAGCTATGCTAGCTAGCTAGACAAATAGCTGTGTTTTTAAACATATCTTTTAACTATTTCAATTTAAATACTAACTTGAAAAATTAAAATGGAACACTATGGAACAGAAGCAAAAATGACTTATTATTTATTTATTTATTTATTCATCATTAAGATGGCAGGTTGCGGCTGAAACAGAGTGAACGTGACGGTGAATCTGGGTTTGATTAACGATGTCTGGAAGCCGCCGAGGCCGCTGAGACTTCAGAGCAACGAACTCCGACTCGAGCGATCGCTCACTGCTAGCGTGGGCGCTAATCGTCAGACAGAAGCTAGCTGATTAATCGCTCTGAGCAAAAACAGCAGCTCGCAGGTGAACGTGATCCAAACACAGAGACCGACGGAGAAAGTGAGCCTGTAATGAGATTTGCAAAGACAGGAAGACAGATGGAGGGAAGAAAAAACAGCAATAAATGGGTGTGTGACGGTTTCTTTGGCATTCGGGACATTCGGTTCGGCTTATAAGTAACCGCAAAGCCACATCAAGGATGTTATTAATGAAAAAAAAGGGGGGGAAAATAAATACAGCTGGTAAACAAGTTTCACACGAACGGAGGCCTGAATACAGAATTCACAAAACGTCATGAAACTAGTGAACGTGCACGAGGAACAAGGGAAGCTGGAAAGCCATAATTACAGCAGGCTGACTGAGGAAATGGCTGCCAGATGAAAGAATGATGGATGGATGGATTGAAACTTCTAGTCTTTATTAATGAAGCTAAAGTCATAATTTACAAAAAAAAAAAAAAAAAAAATCCTGACTTTAGGGAAATCCAAAACTGATAGATAATCTGTGTTTACTGAGAAGAGAAAATCATCACGACAAATAAAAACAGTTTATCACAAAAGTTGTCAAAAGATTTGCCAGACAATTACACAATAAGGTGGGGCAACGGTGGCTTAGTGCTTAGCACATATGCCTCGGATCTCAGGGGTTGGGGGTTCGAGTCCCGCCTCTGCCCTGTGTGTGTAGCGTTTGTATGTTCTCCCCATGCTTTGGGGGTTTCCTCCCCCAGTCCAAAGACATGCGTTGTAGGCTGACTGGCATTTCTAAATTGTCTGTGAAATGTGTGCAATTGTCAGCACCCTGTCCAGGGTGTCCCCCCACCTTGTGCCCCAAGTTCCCTGGGATAGGCTCCCTGCGACCCTGTGTAGGATAAGCGATGCTGAAAATGGATGGATGGATTTCACAATAAATACACTATTTCTTTCGGGCAAAATAATCATGACTGCTGAAAAACATCAATATAAACCATTCGCGAGAGACAGAGCTATCATGTTTCTATGCACTAAATTTGGAGAAGACAAGAAAAAAAAGCAGTACTTCAGCAACAGAGCAGCTAACCAATAGTTTCTCTCCAGCGGCCAGCAGAGCACTGAAAGAAAAAAATTACAGAACCAAAAGATAAGTTGCTAAAAATGACTGGTTTGACAAAGAATGCCAAATTTCAAGAAAAGAACTATGATTCCTATCAAATAAAAAACAAAGACCCCTCAAGTCAACAAACACGAACCATTTGCCAGCAGACCCTTAAAAAATACAAGTCCTTACTACAAAGGAAAAGAGCTGAGCATATGACAGCAAAGCTCAGGATACATCTACATGAATCCAGATAAATGTGAAAAAGCATATTTTCTCTACGTTTTGTGCCTTCCGGCCTTCTCTCCCAAGTGGATACATTTGAAAATGCCGTTTTCACGTTGTAGTGTGGACTGAGAAAACGGAGATATTCAAAAAGGATAACGTGTTTTTAGTCATGTTTGTCAAAACAAACAAGATGGTGGATGATGTTGTACTGCAGTTGTGCCTGATGTCTAGTTTGATAGCTTTGGTAAAGATAGATGTCACTTTGTACAACCTTCAGATTGCATTTTTAAATAAACGCCTGACGGAAATGACGCAGGCCAAAGCTTCTTACGTTTTTTTACGCATGCACAGTATAGGGATGTAAGTGTTTTCAGACGTTTCGGTGTGGACGAGCAAGTCTTGGAAAAACTCCAGTGTAGACGGAGGGCGTTTTAAAACGGAAATGCAGTTTTCAGATCTGTCCGGATCAATGTGGACGTAGCCTCAGTAAGATCGAGGAAGTGGTCAATCAGAATTCATTCTTGGAATTATGGGAGAGTTTAACTCCAAAAAAGAAAAACATATTCCCATTCACGACCCAAACATCTGGACAGAATGTTTTGGACACCTCTGCACTCAAAATGAGCCAAACCTCAACCAAATATATTTGACCTCCCAACTACTCAACCTGGAATGTGCAAAAAAAAAAAAATGGATCAATTAAAGCCTTTGGACTGCCCTATATTATTAAACAAACTGACTGAAAAGATCAAATCACTCAAAAATAAAATGTGGCTCAGATGGATTATACAATGAGATGTTGAAACATAGTAGCGCCAAACTGAGAGATGCCTTTCTCAAATTATTCAATCAGGATGCTTTCCTGGGAATTGGAAAGAAAATGATATCACCTCAATCTTTAAACAAGGAGACACGTACAACCCAAATGATTACAGGGGCATTACAGTGAGCAGCAACCTCAGTGAATTATTCTGTAGTATTATTGAATGCCAGACTAGTAAACTTCCTCCAAGAACACAAGACTTTACACAACTGCCAAACTGGATTCACGCCCAACCATAGAACAAGGAGGACAGACATATGACATCATGTACAATGAGAACATGTGCTGTGTTAAAATCATTCACAAAAGAACTGACTATTTTTTTTTTACCAGACTAGATGAGTTTGTCAAGGCTGCAGCCTGAACCCAACATTATTTAATATTTACATTAACATTTACATTAACTGGCCACAACCCTTCAGGAATCATCCTGCCCTGGACTGACCCTTGGGGGCAGAGAAATTAAATGTCTGCTATACACAGAAGACCTGCTGCGGCTGTCCCCAAACGAGGAGGGACTACACGAAAGCCTCTCACTGTTAGATAATTACAGTTCCGACTGGGCCTTACCAATAAACATGGAATAGTCCAAAGTTATCATATTTCAAAGGAAAAAGAAATATATCTATAAACTTGGCAAAACAACCCATAAGCATTATTCGGACGGGACTAGTTTTCCAGGGGGACTTTAGAGAAGTTTCACAGACGTAGTTTTTTACGATTTTAATCCCGTCCGAATTTGCCAAGTCTATGTTTTTCTCACACAAACTCTGTAAAAGTTCCAGACCAAATTACCTACCGTTTTTCGGCTAACTCGGTAACTCTGAGAAATATAATCCCGTCCGAATGCGAAGGTCTGCGATTGCCGATAATATTTTTTCACAACGTTTTTCCTTGTGCGTTTTGGCCAACGTGAACTACCGTAGAAGCTCTTACGCGCTCGTTTTCTGCTTGCTACGTGCAATTCGGTATGGATGTACATTTTTTTTTGCTACTCGGCAAAGAAATAAAAAATAAAATCAACAAGAAGAGCCAAATCATGTAAACTGTTAAGACTGGCCACTGTAATATCAGTGCCGGGTGATTACTCACCTTCACTTCTGCACTCAATTTATATAATGTTTTAATTTAAGTAATCATGTCTTTATTTCAGCGGGTTTATTATAAGCGGCCAGTTCTATAAAATCTTGAAGTTTATTTTAGTATGTTTTTTTTTAAAATACTTAAAATCAAATCAATACATTAAGAAATGTAACTTTTTTAAGTGTAAAGTACTTATGCACGCAATGCACACATCCACAGCACGTGATCTTCTGCAACAAAGCTGTACAAAACAGACACTCCCTCCTCTGTAATAAACATGGAGATGTTAGTCCCATCCGAATCAGTACATGGAATCACAGATGTCGGGTGGTAAGAACTGTAACTCAAACTACGTTTCGAAAACTGGTCCTGTCCGAATAGTGCTTTAGTCGCACTAACAGCAACAATTATTTGGGTCGGACAATCTCTGCATCCGGACAGTTCGACGTGGCTATGAAGGATCTGACCGAGACGTCTCGTAGAGCTTACTGCAGCATCAGAAAATCTCTCTCTACATTCAACCTCCACGTTAAACTGTGGCTGAAAATATTTGACCAAAATTTTCCATAATGAATTTTGCAAAAATATATTGGGAACTCGTAGAAATGTTCCAAACCCTGGTTGTAGGACAGAGCTCGGCAGATTTCTTCTTCTAGCTGATATTCAAGAGAACAACTAAATTCTGGTTCCACCTCTCAGACACACCCCCAGAAAACTACCACCACCGTGCTTTTACACACACACACACACACACACACACAGGGACACCCAGAGAGCGACCAGTCACGATATTTAGCAGAGAAACACCATTTAAACCCATCCATCTGGTTCAGACAGGCAAAATGAAAACAAACAGAAAAAAACAACACCGGAAGACTGCATTCAAAACAAAATCAAAGTAAACAAATGAATCTACTTCCACAGAATTAAAACCGATTACAAATTGACACCATACCTTATTAACATTAAAGATTAGCAACAAAGAAAGCTATCGTCAAAGTATGGTCTCAGTGAGCACAGTGTGGCGGTGGAGACGGGCCGACACAGGCAGAGCCGACAGCCCAGAGAGGACAGACTGTGCTCACACTGCAATGAAGGGGCAAACACACAGCCATTAGAGACACATATTTTAAACCCATAGGGCAAATTCTACCTGAATTCCATCAGATAGGTAATCTAGACAAACTCTCTCAAACTATCTTTTGGGGGAGAAGACAGAATGTATTCATCTGGCAGCTCAATATGTGTCCTCCTGTCATTATATCAGGGAGAGAGACTGACTCTTCATTAACATACAGCATAGTTCTACTGAAACTGCTACTTTCATTTACAACCCCAATTCCAGAAAAGTTGGGACGCTGTGTAAAATGTAAATAAAAACAGAATGCAATGATTTGCAAATCTCATAAACCCATATTTTATTCACAATAGAACATAGAAAACATATCAAATGTTAAAACTGAGGAAAATTTTAAAGAAAAAAATTAAGTAATTTTGAATTTGATGGCAGCAACACGTCTCAAAAAAGTTGGGACAGGGCCATGTTTACCACTGTGTAGCATCCCCTCTTCTTTTAACAACAGTCCGTATACATCTGGGAACTGAGGAGACCGGTTGCTGGAGTTTTGGGAGAGGAATGTTGGCCAATTTGTGTCTGATACAGGATTCTAGCTGCTCAACAGTCCTGGGTCTTCTTTGTCATGTTTTTCGTTTCATGATGCGCCAAATGTTTTCAACTGGTGAAAGGTCTGGACTGCAGGCAGGCCAGTTCAGCACCCGGACTCTTTTACTACAAAGTCATGCTGTTCTAATAGATACAGTATGTGGTTTAGCATTGTCTTGCTGAAATATACAAGGCCTTCCCTGAAAAAGACATCGTCTGGATGTCCACTTTGCCTCAGTCCATTTTATATGAGCTTTGGCCCAGAGAAAATGGCTGCGTTTCTGGATCATGTTCACATGTGCCTTCTTCTTTGCATTATAGAGCTTTAACCTGCATTTGTGGATGGCACGGTGAACTGTGTTCACAGACAATGAGTTGTGGAGGTGTTTCTGAGCCCATGCAGTGATTTCCATTACAGAATCATGCCTGTTTTTAATACAGTGCCGCTGAGTGCCCGAAGATCACGGGCATGTAATATTGATTTTCACCCTTGTCCCTTGTGCACAGAGATTTCTCCAGATTCTCGGAATCTTTTGATGATATTATGTACTGTAGATGATGGGATATTCAAAAAGTCTTCGCAATGTTATGTTGAGGAACATTATTCTGAAATTGTTCCACTATGTGTAGATGCAGTTTTTCGCAGATTGCTGAAGCTCTGCCCATCTTTATTTCTGAGAGACTCTGCCTCCCTAAGATACTCTTTTTATACCCAATCATGTTACTGACCTGTTTTCAATTAACATAATTAGTTGCAAAATGTTCCTCCAGCTGTTTATTTTTAGTAACATTTACTTTTGTACCCTTGCTTTCCCAACTTTTTTGAGATGTGTTGCAGCCATCAAATTCAAAATTACTTTTTCTTAAAATGGTACATTTCCTCAGTTTAAACATTTGATATGTTTTCTATGTTCTATTGTGAATAACATATGGCTTTATTTACATTTTACACAGCGTCCCTACTTTGTTGGAATTGGGGTTGTACCTTTTCCACTTCTTTCCCATTGTTCTCTTTTTTGCCATTTGTTTGCAATTTAAAAAAAAAAATGTTTTAAATGTGTTTTAAATTCTACTAAACGTTTATTAATAGATGCTTTGGCAACACTGTGGTACAACACAGCCATGCCAATAAAGCTTATTTGAATTGAACTGAGACAGAGAGAGAGAGAGAGAGAGAGAGTTCAAGAAAAAGCACATCTGATCACAGAAAAAAGAAAGAAGAGTTTGAGAGAGTGAGAGTTACTGTAACTACAGAAACTAAGGAAATGCTTTCAGTTGACCAACTTCAGTCTGAATAGTCAGGTAATTAATTACTGTCTCTCTCTCTCTCTCTCTCTCTCTCTCTCTCACACACACACACACACACCATTATTCCTTGATTGAGAAAAATAAGTTAGAGTAAAAAATAAATAAAGTGAACACAGGAGGTAAAGTAAACGACAGAGGGAGAGAAAGAGAGAGAGAGAGAGAGAAAGAGAGAGAGAAGAGGAAGAAAAGTTTTGGCACTCCTCCTGCCTCTCCATGCCAACTGAGGTCCTGACAGAGCGACAGAACAACGGAAGACAAGCGTAAGGACAGACGAGTGTGGACGGATGGACACTGAATGGAAAGGGAAAAGAAATACTGGCGACCCAAAAAGCCAAACTGCAGGAAGGAAAAATAAAAGAACGAGAGAGAGAGAAAGAGAGAGAGAGAGAAAGAAAAGGTCTTTGTGTTGACGGAGGTGACTGTGTCTTTCCTGCCCACTTTTGCGCTAATTCATCACTCCATGGGAGAAGAATCCGAGTTTCAGGAGGAGTAGGAAGAACCTCCGGAGCCATGAATTAACCTATTGTTTATATCGCGGTTTTAAAGGAGGTATAATTCTTCATACAGCCACGGGGGGCAGAGTAGAGCAGAGCTCTACATATCTAACATGATTATCGTCTTATGCTAGCTAAAATTGCGGATGTTCTTTTTTGCGTGTATTTACAAATAAAAATAGTTAAAACATCACATCACTTAATCACATCTGAAGATAATCAGAAAATTGTCACATCACGATTATAAAAATATCACAATATCAAGATGAATCTGCCCAGAGTTTAGTGTGTGTGTGTGTGAGAGTGTGTGTGTGTGTGTGTGTGTGAGTGAGTGTGAGAGAGAGAGAGAGAGAGTGTGTGTGTGTGTGTTTTGCTACTTTCCTGCAGTGAATGGGACAGCCTGTCCGTAAGCACCCTCAATGACAGCTGCGACAATAGTGAAATTGTGTGTGTGTGTGTGTGTGTGTGTGTGTGTGTGTGTGTGTGTGTGTGTGTGTGTGTGTGTGTGTGTGTGTCTTCCAGTCACAAGCATCACCTCTTATTATTCTTATTATTATTATTACTACATCCAATTACACAGCTTCTGTTTGATGATAAACACAATGTTCCAGTGTTTTTTTTTAAATCAGAAGTATTTCAGAGTTACATCACACACACACACACACACACACACACGGTCCGTGTTAGCCGATTAGTTTAGTATTAGTTTAGTGGTTTACATAACACACACACACACACACACACACACACACACACACCCTTCTTTCACACCCTTATACAAACACCTACTACAATTGGTGACCGTTTATAAATCTATTATTTGTACACTTAAGCATATTCCCTTAAAGCATATCAGCCATTAAAATTAGCAGAATTTCATTTTTTATGCTAATTACAATATGATTTATATTTCACAATATTCAACACAGATGACTTTGTTTTAATAGACAATTCGAAATTCCACTCACAAACCCTATGTTTTTAATTCAGAAGGCAGGTAGAGAGTTTCATCTAAAGTTTATCAATTAGGACTGTGTTAAAGATCCGTTTAGAGTCATTGAAAAACTTCAAAATAGACAGAGCGGTGGGTCCTGGGGACTAGAGTGGAGAACTGCACTGGATTACCCTGCTCTGGATTACCAGGGTTTTTGGATGACCGGAGTTAAAAACGCCTGTTCTGCAGGATGAGTCTAGAAACCCTCTCTGGGGTCAAAGACAGAAATCTCTGCTCTGTTGGACCAAAATGGAAACTTCTGCTCTAGGGTTGAACTGGGGTTGAGAACCCCTGCTCTGGAAGACCAAATTTAAAGAACCCCTGCTCCCAGATTTTAAGAAGACCAGAGTCAAGATACACTACTGTTGAGAACCAGTGTCATGAACCCCTGCTCCCAAGGACTGGAGTTGAAAATACATTCCCCTAGAAGCCCCTGCTAAGGAGAACCAGGGGTGAGAACCCTGGTCTAGAAAACTGAAATCATCCTGGATCCTGGAAACCAGACTCAAAATCATCTGTTCTGGAAGATTTAAGTCAAGAATCTATCCTCTAGAGGACTGGAGTCAAGAACCCATCGTCTGGATGACTGGAGTTAAGAAGCCCAGCTCTAGAAGGCCTCCTCTGGGGGACAGTCAGGATCTCTTGCTCTGGAAAACCAAATCAAAAGAACCCCTCTGAGGAAGGCTTGGGTCAAGAACCCTAAACTAGAACACCCGAGTTGAGTACCACTACTCTGGAAGACTGGAGTCAAGAACCCCTACACTGGAAAACCAAATTCAAGAACCCTGGAAGACTGGCATTAGGAACCCTTCTCTGGTGCACCTGAGTAAAGAATGCCAGCTGGGAAGACCAAATTATAAGAACCCCTGCTCTCGTAGACCAAAGACAAGAACGCTTCTCAGGAGGACTGGGGCCAAGAAACCCTGCTCAGAAGTTCTGGGGTCGAGAACCCCTGCTCTGGAGGACTATAATCCAAAATCCATGTTATAGAAGACTGAAATCAAGAGCCCCTGCTCTGAGGACCAAAGTTGAGAGCCCCCTCTCTGGAAAACCAGAGTCAAGAAAAAATGCTCTAGGAGACTGGAATCAACAGCTCCTGCTCTGAAAGATCAGAGTGGAGAACCCCTGCACTGGTACACCGACATCAAGAACTCCTCTCAGTAAGACAGGAACCAAGAATCCCTGCTCTGGAAGACTGGAGGCAAGATCCCATGATCTAGAAGACGAAATTAAGAACACCTGTTCTAGAAGATGTGTTGAGATCCCCTGCCATGGAAGACCTAAGACAAGAACCCTTGCTCTGGCAGACCAAAGTCAAAAACCCCTGCTATAGCAGACAGAAATCGAGAACCCTTGCCTGGAAGACCAGAGTTGAGAGCACCTGCACAGAAGGACTGGAGTCAAGAACCACAGCTCTGGAGAAACAAAACTAAGAACACTGATCTGTTTAGCTTTGTTTAATTTATTCAAATGTACCTTCTCATTGGTACCCAGCAGAACCCGGAGTCTACTGTTGCGGTACTGAACTATAAAATAATTCAGGGACATTGCTGTGTTGCTACTGCTGTCTTGTAACATTTTTATTCTGATTTATTTTTTAGCTTCTCCTTAACATTTTCGTAACTGTAATCGTTTAAATCTAGAAGGAGACTGTAGAATAATCTTCGGCTAAAATTTTGCTAAAATTATTATATAGTATTATTGTGTGTGTGTGCGTGTGCGTGTGTGTGTGTGTGTGTTTAAAACGTTAATGTGAGAGTTTTTATTTGTGACATATAATGTGTTTTTATTTTTGGATTGGACACTATATAATAAAGATCTACACTACGTCAATAAAATGACTGTGTATTGGACACATTTCATAACCCGCTGAACGTTCACTCAGCCATGTGAATTGTAAGAAGAAACCACACACACACACACACACACTTGAGGTAAGAAATCAGTGGGATTCACACAGATGTCAACAGCTGCGGTTTTCTCACGACATAACATGCTCTTCTCAGCATGTCTACCACACACACACACACACTGTTTATTGGACAGGGAGGCAGTGATTCAACATATCATCCATTAGTACTGGAACGTTGTTGAATCTGTTGAATCCGAGAAGTGACAACACACACACACACACACACACACATTATATATATATATATATATATATATATATATATATATATATATATATATATATATATATATATATATAGATATATATATATATATACACACACACACACACACACACACACACACACACACACACACACACACACACATACATATACATATATATACACATATAGTACTGTGCAAAAGTCTTAAACACATGCAAAGAAATGCTGCAGAGCAAAGATGCCTTCAAAATAATGAAATTAAATGTTTCTACATTAAAGAAAAAAACCATAAAGAGCAGTAAAGTCAATATTTGGTGACAAAAAAAAAATACAAATAAAAATAAAAATAGTAGTCTCCAGTACAATTAGTGCAGTTTTATAAGGAAATGAGCTCGTAAGTTTTATTGAGCATCTTGCAGAACCAGACACAGTTCTTCTGGAGACTTTGACTTTCGCACTCGCGTCTTATTTCTGCAGTGAAACCCAGCAGCCTTCATTGTGTTTACTGTCTGAAAAGTGTCTCTTACGTAATATGCTGCTTTCTTTAATGACATACAAACATTTTTCTGTAACATTTAATTTTGTGCTAGAAAACTAATGTTTGGGAATCTAACATGTGTATGTGATATATATATATATATATATATATATATATATATATATATATATATATATATATATATATATATATATATATATATATCACATACACACACACAGTATCTCACAAAAGTGAGTACACCCCTCACATTTTTGTAAATATTTTATTATATCTTTTCATGAAAAATCTCCAAGGATCACAGCTGGAGAATTGCAGAAGTTAGTTGTGTCTTGGGATCAGAAAGTCTCCAAAACTACAATCTGAAGTCACCTACATCACGTCAAGTTGTTTGGAAGGGTATCAAGAAAAAAGCCTCTACTCTCATCCAAAAACAAACTCAAGTGTCTTCAGTTTGCCAGACACTACTGGAACTTCAAATGGGATCGGGTTCTATGGTCAGATGAAACCAAAATAGAGCTTTTTGGCAATAAACACCAGAGGTGGTTTTGGCACACAGAGAGGTAGCCTTATGGAAAAGTACCTCATGCCCACGGTTAAATATGGTGGTGGCTCTTTAATGTTTTGGGGCTGTTTCTCTGACATCATGGATTCTATCAAATATCAACAGATATTAAATGAAAACCTGACTGCCTCTGCCAGAAAGCTTACAATGGGCCGTGGTTGGATCTTCCAGCAGGACAATGATCAAAAACATACATCAAAATCAACACAAAAATGGTTTACTGACCACTAAATCAAGGTCCTGCCCTGGCCATCCCAGTCCCCTGACTTGAAACCCATAGAAAACCTGTGGGGTGAACTGAAGAGGAGAGTCCACCAGCATGGACCTCAACATGTGAAGGATCTGGAGAGATTCTGTATAGAGGAATGGTCTCAGATCCCTTGCCATGTATTCTCCAACCTCATCAGGCATTATAGGAGAAGACTCAGAGCTGTTATCTTGGAAAAGGGAGGTATCAAAGTATACATAAAGGGTGCCAATAATTGTTTCACACCTATATTTAGCAAAGATCTTTATTTGATAAACCTGTGCTGTGTTTGCAATTGTTTGATATCCATGAGAGCAGAGTATTTTTGTGATTTTTTTTAACAAAAAGATCAAAAGGTTAAACAATAAAGACAATTTTTCACAGCCTTCTTTGACCTTTCTGGAAGTGTATTTAATGCTTCAACTACCATGAAACTTTACAGTCAGCAGTTATTTTAGATACTTCTGCTTTTTTTTACTTCAACATTTAGAAAAACGTCTTATAGTACACAAAAAAAGAAAAAAAATCCCCGTTACTTTACATTTACATAAACAATATATATATATATATATTTTTTAAATGTCATTTTTGCATGAATTTTTGTTTTTTACATAAAATTTTAGTACAGCTGAAAAGTAAAACCCACCTACAGTGGGTATAGAAAAGAATCCCCCCCCCCTTTAAAATAATCACATTTTGTTCCTTTTCAGCCTGAAATGAAGACGGACACAGTTTTTGTTTCATCCAGCTGTATTTACTCAGTGCAACTTATAACATCCAAGTGAAAGATATAACACCAACATGTCAGAATTTTTTTTTTTTTTTTTTTTTTTAATTAAAAACCAGAATCACTGAGTTGGAAAAAGGATCACCCCCTCCTAAAAATGACTTGTAAACTCAATCAGGTGTAGCTAATCACCTTCTCAATGGCACACAAAGCCATCTGACTTTCATCTGTGATCAACTATGGTCATTTTGATTAACTCAGCATGAAAAGAGCTTTTCTGGAGCATTCTGTAGTGCAACTGAAGCAAACAATCAACTATGGGTGGCAAGGCACTGTCAAAAGATCTCCGGGATAAAGTTGTAGACAGGCACAAGTCAGGAGATGGATACAAAAAAAAATCAAAGGATTTATCATTGCCTAGAAGCACAGTGAAGTCTATTATTAAGAAGTGGAAGGTATTTGGTACAACACAGACCCTCCCTGGATCAGGATGTCACTCCAAACAGGATGAAAGAGCCAGGAGGAAACTGGTCAGAGAGGCTACCAAGAGGCCTACAGCAACTCTGAAGCAGTTGCAGGAATGTATGACAAAGAGTGGTCATTGTGTGCATGTGACAACAATATCACAAATTCTCCACAAACGTGGCTTGTATGGGAGGGTTGCAAGAAAAAAGCCACCCACGACTGAGCTTTACCAAAATGTACCTTGAAGATTCTGAGGCCACATGGAAAAAGGTGTTATGGTCAGATGAGACTAAAATGTAATTATTTGGCCTCAACACCAAATGATATGTCTGATGGAAATCCAGTACAGCTCACCATCCAAATAACACCATTCCTACAGTAAAGCATGGAGGTGGTAATATCCTGTTATGGGGGTGTTTCTCTGCAGCAGGGACTGGAGCACTTGTCAGGATAGAAGGAAAATGGATGGGGCAAAATACCGTCAAATTCATGAGGAAAATCTGCTGCCCTCCGCCAGAAAGTTGTCAATGGGAAGAAGGTTTACATTTCAACATGACAATGACCCAAAGCACACAGCAAAACTGACCACACAGTGGTTGAAGGAGAAAAAGGTGAATGTCCTTGCATGGCCTAGTCAGAGCCCAGACTTAAACCCCATTGGAAATCTGTGGAATGACTTGAAGACTGCAGTCCACAAACGGTCATCATCAAATTTAAGTGAACTTGAGCAGTTCTGCAAAGAAGAGTGGGCAAATATTGCAAAGTCTAGATGTGCAAAGTTAGTAGAGACATATCCCAACAGACTAAAGGCTGTAATTAAAAAAATAAGGCAAATTAAAGCAAGGGGGTCCTTTTTCCAACTCAGTGATTCTGTTTTTTTATTTAAAAAAAAAAAAAAAAAAAAAAAAAAAAAAAAAAAAAAAGTTGACATGTTGGTGTTATATCTTTCAGATGTTATATATTTCGGATGTTATAAGTTGCACTGAGTAAATACAGCTGGATAAAACAAAAACTGTGTCCGTCTTCATTTCAGGCTAAAAAGCAACAAAATGTGATTATTTTCAAGGGGGGTGATTCTTTTCTATACCCACTGTATATTGAAAAAAAAGAAAGAAAGAAAGAGAAAAAAAATATATATTTTAGCAAGTAAAAGTATCTTTAATATGGGCAAATTCCAGTAATATTTCTCTTACTTAAATTGTTTTTACACAAATATATGAGTATTAAAATGATTACTGTGTATTTTTTCTCAGTTTAAACTTAAAACGGTCTTAATTTATCAGATGTTTATTTCAGGCATTTATTTCTACAAAAAAAGCAAAATTATCTGCAATCAGAACAAGATATTTTTAAGAAAATAAGAATTTTTATGTCAAGACAATTTTAAGCTTAAAATGAATAAATACATATGTCTTAAAAACAGGTTTAATGGTTTTACATTAGTTATATATAATAATCTCATAATAGGAAATATTAAACAGTCGTTCCCTCAGCAGTCATGTTATCGAAAAACCGCAAAGAAGCGTAAACTACTCTGTCCTGAAAATGTAGGAAAACTTGAAGTTACAGCTTTACCTCTGACTGTTACAAAGCGCTGACACTGGAGACTCCTTCCATAAATGTTACATAAATAAACATCTCCTTACAGAAAACTTCATAACAATATACCGCTATATCAACGCTTACGCAAGTTTTTTAATCTGTTTATGTGGATAGTGAGAAACAGAGAGTACCGGCGGAGTTAGAACGGCTCGATAACCCATGACACTCAGGAGAATGTATCATGATAATTAGATACTGCGATATTGAGATCATTGTATTGTCCAGCTTTATCAGAATCTCAGTCTGATTGTGTTTTATTGTGTGTTCACTGTGTTTATTTCGTTTGTTCCAAAGTGTGACCTTGAGAATGAGTGTGAGAGTGTAAGAGTGTGTGTGTGTGTGTGTTGGAAGACTAGTGAATTACTGAAATCTATTAGGACTCAAGATTAAAAATTATTTTATATATATATATATATAAATAAAATATATAATTTTTTTTTTTTTTACCTAATTAGGTGTGTCGATATATACCCATGAAGATAAATCACAACAATGATTACAAAAAAAAAAATTGTGACATCAGCACAATTGTGTGTGTGTGTGTGTGTGTGTGTGTGTGTGTGTGTGTGAGAGAGTGTGAGTGTGTTCCAGTGGAATCTTGACATGCTGTTCCTAAAGTTAGCGAACTGCAGCCACATTCTGATCATATCGAAACAATCACACACACACACACACAAGGGGGAAAAAACAAACACACAACATTGTCATCTGTTTATCGGTCATCTGCATCACAAGTCAGCAATAACACTGGATCTGAGAAAGAGGACTTCAACCCCTCTCACACACACACACACACACACACACACACACACACACACACACAGGGTTCGAAGGTGGAAAATTTGTTTGATTTCCTTGATAAAATTAATACACCACTATATTAATTATCTGTGTGTGTGTGTGTGTGTGTGTGTTTCTGTCCCTGACTGACAGTTCTACTGATTTTTTTTTTTTTTGGAACACTCTGTTCCTGATTTTATCAGCTAAATGACGTTTGAGTCGCTCGATGTAGACTTATGTGTGTTAATAAGCATGCGTATACCTAATTTACATATTTAATTTACTCATTATTATTATTATTATTAATGAATCTTCTAATTAAACATTCAAAATCACCAAAATACGTCTCGGAAAAGTGATGCAAGCGATCCACTGTTTTTGGAGTCGCTGTTTTATTGTGAATTAATCCCAAATCGGGTTGTGCTAAACATGTAGTGCAGTACGTAGGGTGCACAACAGCACTATGTAGTGAGCAGGAAGTGGTTTGGACTGAAATTCGCTGCGTTCGAGGTGGCGGACGTTTACGTGCATTTCGGAAAATCAAGTTAAATATCAACATTAGCTTTAAAGTTGACGACCACCAACACCCCACAAACCCCCACCCCCCGCACTTTCTGTCATTTCCGCTGATCTTCACTCATTCTGCGGGTTTATGGCATTATACACTCATTAATATTCATATACATATTTAAACATAAATTTTAAATTTTTAAAAAGACTGCCATAGTGTGTATCTTTTAGCTAAACTTTAAAGGTTGAAGATATTGATCCAGTCTTTACGACATTTTTAGTGCCTTAGCATATCTTAGTGTGTGTCTGTGCCTGTGTGTGTGTGTGTGTGTGAATGTGTGTGTGAATGTGTAGAAAACAGAAATGCTCTTAGATCAGTCCCTATAAGAACACTGTAGTCACTTTTATAATAATTGTTACATAAATCTTTCCCCTTACACGTCAGAGGTTAGATTTAGGACTGAAATTATTGAAATGATGTATATTATTTAGTTAAATTATTTATTTTATTTATAAGTCTACATCACGCACAAGTTGTCCAGTAGCATTATCATGTTTAAAGCTAAAATATCACCCTTTGAACACAAATGCCATCCTAAAGCCAGAGAAAGGACAAAATCCAAAGTCATGTGACCTCAAACTGTGAATTATTCACATTGTTCTCAGACACTCCTACACACACTGAACTGTTTAAGATCTCTCTCTCTCTCTCACACACACACACACACACACCTGACAAGGAGGATTCAGAAACCCTGCTAACTATTCAAGCTGAAAAATACTTTCAGTATCTCACAAAAGTTGTTTACGCTGTACACCGAAGACATTTGGGTTTGAGATCAAAAGACAAATATGAGACGATAGATCAGAATTTCAGCTTTGATTTGCCCATATCCACATCTAGATGTGTTAAACATCTTAAAACATGGCACCTTTGGTGGCAGACCAGCCAATTTTTCAAAAATAGTAGAACGTGTGACTGATCGGTGTTTCTTGCTGCCCAGGGGTGCCCTGTTAAATTGATGGTTTAAAGAATGTACCGCTCTGAAAGTCTACTCTCGGTTTGAGCCCTGGGTTTCACCTGTGAAGACTGCATTTGTTGTTTAAAAAAGGATAAACCAGCATGAAGTCCTCAAAACCAACACGAGGAACTCAAACCCAAATGTCTTCAATGTATAGTGAAAATAATAGAATTGGGCTTGCTGTTCCAATACTTTCAGAGGGGACCGTGTTACACTAAGAGTTAAAAGTATGAATGTATATATTTATACAATATTAATATTTCTAAATGAAATAGTGTTTATTTTCAATAACATTAATGTAATGTTATAATATAAAATGAACAATAATGATAATGTATCTTGCATAACATTCTCATGGAAATGATATTTTATTTTATATAATATTCCCACAGAAATTCCACCCTGTGTATTTTACAGTTTATTTTGTTGCTGAACTTTATCCATTTCTACGAAGACTTTATCTTTATAGATCTTTGCTGTACTTTAACGATTAAAAGAAACCTTTTGTGCTTGACTGTTCTATTTTACAGCTCTATAAACGTCAAGGCAAATTAAAAGATCAGAAATTAAGTTTTATATTTATTTTGGATAGTCTCAGATCCTAAGAAGGGATTAGTACAATTTATTCACGGTAAACACCAGATTCTAGCATGTTTTTAAATGAAATAAGATCATTTTTAAACAGGAGTGTGTTGTACAGTATCTCACAAAAGTGAGTATTTTTGTAAATATTTTATTATATCTTTTCATGGGACAACACTGAAGAAATGACACTTTGCTACAATGTAAAGTAGTGAGTGTACAGCTTGTATAACAGTGTAAATTTGCTGTCCCCTCAAAATAACTCAACACACAGCCATTAATGTTTAAACCGCTGGCAACAAAAGTGAGTACACCCCTAAGTGAAAATGTACAAATTGGGCCCAAAGTGTCAATATTTCGTGTGGCCACCATTATTTTCCAGCACTGCCTTAACCCTGTTGGGCATGGAGTTCACCAGAGCTTCACAGGTTGCCACTGGAGTCCTCTTCCACTCCTCCATGACGACATCACAGAGCTGGTGGATGTTAGAGACCTTGTGCTCCTCCACCTTCTGTTTGAGGATGCCCCACAGATACTCAATAGGGTTTAGGTCTGGAGACATGCTTGGCCAGTCCATCACCTTTACCCTCAGATTCTTTAGCAAGGCAGTAGTCATCTTGGAGGTGTGTTTGGGGTTGTTATCATGTTGGAATACTGCCCTGCGGCCCAGTTTCCGAAGGGAGGGGATCATGCTCTGCTTCAGTATGTCACAGTACATGTCACAGTACACTCCCCAGTGCCGGCAGCACTCATGCAGCCCCAGACCATGACACTCCCACCACCATGCTTGGCTGTAGGCAAGACACACTTGTCTTTGTACTCCTCACCTGGTTGCCGCCACACACGCTTGACACAATCCGAACCAAATAAGTTTATCTTGGTCTCATCAGACCACAGGACATGGTTCCAGTAATCCATGTCCTTAGTCTGCTTGTCTTCAGCAAACTGTTTGCAGACTTTCTTGTGCATCATCTTTAGAAGAGGCTTCCTTCTGGGATGACAGCCATGCAGACCAATTTGATGCAGTGTGCGGCGTATGGTCTGAGCACTGACAGGCTGACCCCCCACCCCTTCAACCTCTGCAGCAATGCTGGCAGCACTCATACGTCTATTCTGCAAAGCCAACCTCTGGATATGATGCTGAGCACGTGCACTCAACTTCTTTGGTCGACCATGGCGAGGCCTGTTCTGAGTGGAACCTGTCCTGTTAAACCGCTGTATGGTCTCGGCCACCGTGCTGCAGCTCAGTTTCAGGGTGTTGGCAATCTTCTTATAGCCTAGGCCATCTTTATGTAGAGCAACAATTCTTTTTTTCAGATCCTCAGAGAGTTCTTTGCCACGAGGTGCCATGTTGAACTTCCAGTGACCAGTATGAGAGAGTGTGAGAGCGATAACACCAAACTTAACACACCTCCTCCCCATTCATACCTGAGACCTTGGGGAGGGAAAATGGCTAATTGGGCCCAATTTGGACATTTTCACTTAGGGGTGTACTCACTTTTGTTGCCAGCGGTTTAGACATTAATGGCTGTGTGTTGAGTTATTTTGAGGGGACAGCAAATTTACACTGTTATACAAGCTGTACACTCTCTACTTTACATTGTAGCAAAGTGTCATTTCTTCAGTGTTGTCCCATGAAAAGATATAATAAAATATTTACAAAAATGTGAGGGGTGTACTCACTTTTGTGAGATACTGTACAACACACTCCTGTTTAAAAATGATCTTATTTCATTTAAAAACATGCTAGAATCTGGTGTTTACCGTGAATAAATTGTACTAATCCCTTCTTAGGATCTGAGACTATCCAAAATAAATATAAAACTTAATTTCTGATCTTTTAATTTGCCTTGACGTTTATAGAGCTGTAAAATAGAACAGTCAAGCACAAAAGGTTTCTTTTAATCGTTAAAGTACAGCAAAGATCTATAAAGATAAAGTCTTCGTAGAAATGGATAAAGTTCAGCAACAAAATAAACTGTAAAATACACAGGGTGGAATTTCTGTGGGAATATTATATAAAATAAAATATCATTTCCATGAGAATGTTATGCAAGATACATTATCATTATTGTTCATTTTATATTATAACATTACATTAATGTTATTGAAAATAAACACTATTTCATTTAGAAATATTAATATTGTATAAATATATACATTCATACTTTTAACTCTTAGTGTAACACGGTCCCCTCTGAAAGTATTGGAACAGCAAGCCCAATTCTATTGTTTTCACTATACATTGAAGACATTTGGGTTTGAGTTCCTCGTGTTGGTTTTGAGGACTTCATGCTGGTTTATCCTTTTTAAACAACAAATGCAGTCTTCACAGGTGAAACCCAGGGCTCAAACCGAGAGTAGACTTTCAGAGCGGTACATTCTTTAAACCATCAATTTAACAGGGCACCCCTGGGCAGCAAGAAACACCGATCAGTCACACGTTCTACTATTTTTGAAAAATTGGCTGGTCTGCCACCAAAGGTGCCATGTTTTAAGATGTTTAACACATCTAGATGTGGATATGAGCAAATCAAAGCTGAAATTCTGATCTATCGTCTCATATTTGTCTTTTGATCTCAAACCCAAATGTCTTCGGTGTACAGCGTAAACAACTGAATTGGCCTTGCTGTTCCAATACGTTCAGAGGGGACTGTATATTTTAATTATACAGCAGGATCTCACACAGCTAAAAAGAAAGGACACGTCTTGGTTTTATAAATAATGTCTTTGTGAAATGACCGCAGCAGTAACGACAATAACGATGAAATATAAATATAAGAAATATATATATACACACACACACTTTCTGGGAAATCTAGGGAAAAAATATATGCATATGTCTGCGTATAAATATGCTGTATAAATGTACAGTAAATAATGTGTATTTTACACATATGCTTATTTACACACACATTCATGGAAGGAGTCTCTAGTGTCAATGCTTTGTAACAGTCAGAGGTAAAGCTGAAACTAAGTTTTCCGACATCTTCCGGACAGAGTTTACGCTTCTTTGCGGTTTCTCAGTAACATGACAAGCTACGTTTTTTTCAGAGAAAGGGAAAAAAGAGAGGCTGGGGAGGGAACGAGTGTTTATAGCTGTATGTGTGACTAGTTGTTCTTTAATAAACAACTAATTATAATCATTAACATTGCTGCGGTATGAGGGGAATAAAACACTTTTGGGACATGCTGTTATATTAAAATAATCAACTTCAGGGTGGTAACAGTAACTCAGCTTCATGACATTGATTTTTTTCTTAGAACAGCACGTCCCTCAGGCGCTTTATTCTTCTTATAACACAGCAACTGGGCGACCGTTATAATTATTAATTTATTAAAAGAACAACGCGTCATACTATTCATCACGTTAATTTTGAACATCTGTGAAACAAGTTAGCTCCTGTTCTCACTTTCATTATAGCAGCAGCTATAAACAGTCGTTCCCTCACCAGCCTTTTTCTCTCTCTCGCTCGCTCTAAGTGAGCGTTAGGTTTAGGATGAGAATGCTTTAGATCAAATAAAGTGGTGTTAAGGAGGACAGTGTGTGTGTGTGTGTGTGCGCGTGCATGAGACGTCAGGAGAGCGATCCATTTCATCCCATTCATCAGCATTCCCGAGAGAACGAGTGCAAGGATAAACAATGCTGAGGGATGAGTAGAGCTTTCACTCCATGAGAGAGAGAGAGAGACTGAAAGTGACAGTGACGTTGACTAAGTGCACAAACACAGCTGGGCAGAGCCGAAGAAAACGAGTGGAGAGAGAGAGAGAGAGAGAGAGAGTGAAAATCTAGTTCATTCTCAACAGTAGCCCTTATTCAAAGAAACTCCAAGGAGACGGAGGCGTATCCTGTGTGTGTGTGTGTGTGTGTGTGTGTGTGTGTGTGTGTGTGTGTGTGTAGCAGCTGCAGATTGAAAGAGAAATACCTGGACCCATTCCATCCAAGGAAAAGTTTTCTTAGCTACTTGATGATTCCTCGTCACACTGTACGAGATCCGAATAAACTCTATCCTATAGAATAATCCTATATCCCTCGAATAATCCTATAACAGACTGTGTGATAGCGTGTGTCTCCGTGTCAGATTATACGATAAAGATCCTCGAACGTTAGACCTGTGATTAAACAAAATGAATCGGCGTAATCTGGTAATCAGCTCGAACAGAAACACACACGTTCTTCACAGTGAGCTCGAGGTAATAGGGAGATCTTTACTGTCCGTTAGCACGTTTCCGTATCTGTAGCTGTTCAGCGAGTTTGCCGTCATCCTGTTGGTGGATTTATTGGACGAGTGTCATAGCAACACTCACACTCAGATTTTAAATCACAAATTTCTCACACTGACACAACTTTGTGTAAATAAATCTTCTCGTTACGCACTGTTACACCGCCAATCTCAACTCACGTAAAGAGACGAAGGATTTTTGTCTCGAAAATCGTACCATGTAAACCCAGCCTAAGGGCGTTTGCAGACCTGGCTCATTTGGAGCGTTTGTTTCAGAACCTTGTGCGTTTTCTTCCTTGGTTCATTTAGACATACAGTGCATCTGGAAAGTATTCACAGCACTTCACTTTTTCCACATTTTGTTATGTTACAGCCTTATTCCAAAATGGATTAAAATCATTATTTTCCTCAAAATTCTACAAACAATACCCCATAATGACAACGTGAAAGAAGTTTGTTTGAAATCTTTGCAAATTTATTAAAAATAAAAAATGAAAAAAAAAAAAAATCACATGTACATAAGTATTCACAGCATTTGCTCAATACTGCAGCACCTTTGGCATCAATTACAGCCTCAAGTCTTTTTGAGTATGATGCTACAAGCTTGGCACACCTATTTTTGGGCAGTTCCTCCCATTCTTCTTTGCAGGACTTCTTAAGCTCCATCAGGTTGGATGGGGAGCGTCGGTGCACAGCCATTTTCAGATCTCTCCAGAGATGTTCAATCGGGTTCAAGTCTAGGCTCTGGCTGGGCCACTCAAGGACATTCACAGAGTTGTCCCATAGCCACTCCTTTGTTATCTTGGCTGCGTGTATGTCTCTGTACATTGCTGCGTTCATCTTTCCCTCGATCCTGACTAGTCTCCCAGCTCCTGCCGCTGAAAAACAACCCCACAGCATGATGCTGCCACCACCATGCTTCACTGTAGGGATGGTATTGGCCAGGTGATGAGCGGTGCCTGGTTTCCTCCAGACATGACGCTTGCTATTCAGGCCAATTTTTCAGTTAATTGTTTGTTTGTCATGGTCTGAGAGTCCTTCAGGTGCCTTTTGGCAAACTCCAGGCGGGCTGTCATGTGCCTTTTACTGAGGAGTGGCTTCCGTCTGGCCACTCTACCATACATGCCTGATTGGTGTTATGCTGCAGAGATGGTTGTTCTTCTGGAAGGTTCTCCTCTCTCCTCAGAGAAATGCTGGAGCTCTGTCAGAGTGACCATCGGGTTCTTGGTCACCTCCCTGGCTAAGGCCCTTCTCCCCCGATCGCTCAGTTTTGCCGGGCGGCCCGCTCTAGGAAGAGTCCTGGTGGTTCCAAACTTCTTCCATTTATGGATGATGGAGGCCACTGTGCTCATTGTGACCTTCAATGCTGCAGAATTTTTCTGTACCCTTCCCCAAATCTGTGCCTCGATAGAATCCTGTCTCGGAGGTCTACAGACAATTCCTTGGACTTCATGGCTTGGTTTGTGCTCTGACATGCACTGTTAACTGTGGGACCTTATCTAGACAGGTGTGTGCCTTTCCAAATCATGTCCAATCAACTGAATTTACCACAGGTGGACTCCAATCAAGTTGTAGAAACATCTCAAGGATGATCAGTGGAAACAGGATGCACCTGAGCTCAATTTTGAGTGTCATAGCAAATGCTGTGAATACTTATGTACATGTGATTTTTTCGTTTTTTATTTTTTAATAAATTTGCAAAGATTTCAAACAAACTTCTTTCACGTTGTCATTATGGGGTATTGTTTATAGAATTTTGAGAAAAATAATGAATTTAATCCATTTTGGAATAAGGCTGTAACATAACAAAATATGGGAAAAGTGAAGCGCTGTGAATACTTTCCGGATGCACTGTATATGCAATAATGAAAGGAAAAAATGACAATTGGTTCTTATAAGAGTCCTTAATTACCCAATGAACCCTTAAAACCTTTTTTTCTACGAGTGTGTTTATAACGCCAAATTATTGCTCATTATTTTCTTCTTAGAACCTGTCAGGAGTTTACCATCAGAGTTTACCATCAGAGTTTACCATCAGAGTTTACCATCAGTACTCTACATTCCACTATGTTCTATGGTGCTGTTCTATAAAATGGTTCCATGTACATGCTTTAAAAAAAAAAAAAGGGGTTCTACAAGGGTTCATTTGATAATTGAACTGGGACGTGGTAGGAAAACACTGTGCTGGAAGGTTCTACACAGATTCTTTAACAAAAGAAGCCTTAAAGAACCCTTTTCTCTAAGTGTGCGGTACACACTCGTTATTTTCTTCTAAATATCTAGAGCCTGTCAGGAATTTAACATGTATTTTAGAGGTCGACTGATTGATTGTTATTCCCGAATAATCGGCAACCAGGACCGTTTGCTGGAACTAGCGGCAAAAATCCACACCTATAGTTTTTCCCGGTTATTAATAGTTAATATATATTAATACTTATATATTTATTTCATTTTTAAATAGTACAGTGCATTTTCATGGTACAGTCAGTACTGTTTATTTTTGTAATAAAGTACAGCGGTATTTTAATTTGAGCGTTATGTTTTCATTCAGTATTAATTTTAAGAACTAACGGTTGATTCATTGGTTAACGGCAGGTACTGCCCTACTTAGTGGATTTTACCGATAACTATCAGTCCACCGCTAATCTGTTCATTCTTTAATAGGTTCTTTCAGACTGTTAGCCTTTTCAGAGAGTTCTGTTTCCATTCTGAGAAAAAAAACAAAAAAACAAAACACATTAACCAGTACACAGAAGAACAAAAAAAAAAGAGCCATTAAGTGTTCTAGATTTGAGCTTTTTTTAAAGTGTAGGCTGCATGACTTGAAAACACACACACACACACACACACACACACACACACACACACACACACACACACACACACACAGAGGTCAAAACCCAAACTAATAACGGATGTCATGCGGTATGTACATGTACACAGTTTCCTCTGTGTGTGTGTGTGTGTGTGTGTGTGTGTGTGTAAGTAAAAGATCTCATTAAGGTCATAAAAGTTACACAAGTGTTGCTTTTTAGGTCCAGATGACAGAGCAGTGAGCTGTTTCAGTGACCAGAAGAGGAAGTTCTGATTTTCCAGAAATAACAGCCTGTGTGTGACCACTACACAGCAAACCGGCAACACGTTAACACATGAACACATGAACACGCAAACACACTACGTATCAGGATAACATCGGAAACTTCCGACAGACTCTTGCTTGCTGAACCGATTTGTGGGATTAATGTTTGCAGAGAAACACAATACAGGTTGACAGACAGACAGACAGACAGACGGGTCAGATGGACAGGTGAAACAGTGACACAGACCAACCAGTTAGACAGCCAACCTGGTTACTCATAAGAAAGTGCAAGAGACATAGAACGCCCAGATTAAGACAGACAGAAAGGTAGGACAGACAGATGGGTAGACAGGACAAAGAGATAAGACAGGAACGTAAGACAGGTTAGCTGCTTTACACTCGTGCGGTACGATGGATCACGGGTTCCTGTCTCACGCTCTCAGCATGCGCTTTGTGTGCATACAGTATCACCCAGCCGTAGTTATAACATCCTCAGAGCCAGACTCACGTTTACACAAAGTCTGTAAACACTGATAATATTTTAAGTGCATTTGAGAAACAGCAGCTGACAGCATGATCGCTAAGGCGTGCGATAGACAGACAGCTAAGATATGCAGACAGGTAAGGCAGACAGACAGTCAGACAGACATACTGTCAGACAGAGGAGTAAGATAAGGCACACTGACAGGTAAGACAGACAGACAGACAGACAGACAGACAGAGACAGACAGACAGAGAAGTAAGATGATAAGACACACTGACAGGTAAGACAAAGAGACCAGACAGACAGATAACAGAGAAACAGAACAGTCAGACAGACAGAGGAGTAAAACAGGCAGGTAAGACAGAATGACAGGTAAGACAGACAGGTAAGGGATATAAATAGGACAGACCAACAAACAGAAAGGTAAGACAGACAGGTAAGACAAGTAAGACGGTAAGAGAGAGAGTGACAGGTAAGACAGCAGGTAAGATAGACAGTATGATAGGCAGGGAAGGCAGACCAACAGACAGGTAAGACAATTAGCGCAACAAGTAAGACAAGTAGACATGACAGACAGACAGACAGACATACAGGTAAGACAGACAGGCAGAGAAATAAAATGGTAAGACAGACCAACCAGTAAGACAACCAGACAGGTAAGCCTGTAAGACAGACCAACAGACAGACAGGTCAGACAAAGAGGCAGATTAGATGACAAAGATACAAGATAAACATACAACGAAGACAGACAGGTAAGAGAGACAAACAGAATAGAACGTCCACATCCATATGGGAGCAAATCACCTTTTTTTTAAGCCCCGCCCACAGAGATTAATTAAATGTGTTGTTCTGGTCTGGGGTTAAACTGATATTTATGCCCGTCGTCATGGTTACAGCGTATCAGGAACGCTGGATTAGAACTGTTATTAAATTTATATTAAAAATAATAAACCGAGCCTTCGGGCTATGAATATTTTGTGTGCGTAAAGCACATGGAGATTGGAGCAGAAGTTCCACATACGGCGGGACATGTTCTACAGCTTTAGAACTGACCGTCTCCATAAAAGACGCTGCAATTTAAAGATTATAAAAGCATAAAAAAATCTTTTTAATAAACCAAAAAAAAACAGTGATGAGCTCTTATTCTGAAAAACTAATTACTTTAAAATATTTCCTCTCGTGCCTGAGGTGAGGGTCAGGAGTTCAGTACACGATGTACTGCAAACACCTCACAAAGTGTGTGTGTGTGTGTGTGTGTGTGTGTGTGTGTGTGTGTGTGCTGTTAACATTTTATAATCAGAACAGAGGATTCCAATGCTGTAGTGTTTACTGTAACAACCAGATTTAACTGGAGCAGACCAAGCACACGCACACACACACACACACACACACACACACACACACACACACACACACACACACACACACACACACACACAGACTTACGGGTTTTATCTGTAACTAATGTGTTTTTACTGACAACAATAGGGTCACCTCAAGAGAGAGACAGACAGGTAGTGAAACAGGACAGGTAAGACAAATAAGTAACACAGAGACAGACAGACAGACAAACCGGTAAAATAGACAGAGAGATACACAGACAACTAAGACAAGAGTAAGACAGGCAGGTATGACAGACAGATAGTTAAGCGAGAGAGAGACAAATAGAACAGACCAACAGGCAGACAGTGGAAGACAGACAGTCAGACAGACAGTTTCACTAATAATCCAGTGTTTACTATAGACACAATGGGTGGAAAACTGCTGCAAGTGACCTCTGACCTCTGCATGTTAATATTAACACATTACATCCTTGTCATTGTACTTTAGTGAGGACATGGTTCACCTCACATGCACACGCCGTCATAAATGCTCGACCCAGAGCTACCGTTTATAAAAAAAAAAAAATAAATAAATTTTAAAAAATCCTTCAGTCACAACGACACGTACATTACATTTACACGCTTATATTTATATCATCAGCGTTGGCAGCACTGGAGTTGCCAGTCTACGCTAAAATATAGCTACCCGTCTGACACTCGCGCAGGACAACAGTTACCCGTCTCACGCTCTCAGCATGCGCTTTGTGTGCGTACAGTATCACCCAGCCGTAGTTACAACATCCTCACAGCCAAACACACGTTTACACAAAGTCTTTCTGTTAACACTGATAACATCTTAAGTGCATTTGAGAAACAACAGCTACGCGATTAGCCGACTGGAACACAGGACCTTGTATGTTTCACACTGTCAGAACTCGTGTGTTAGCAGCTTCATGTCCAATCTGTGTACCAGACATGTTCACAAGTCCCTAACGTCCAAGTCAAGTCTCGAGTCTCTGAGGTGGAGTCCAAGTCAAGTCTCGAGTCTCTGAGGTGGAGTCCAAGTCAAGTCTCGAGTCTCTGTAAATAAGTCACGAGTAAATAATTTAGTTATTTTAGGCCGTTAGTTGTGTTTTTTTAGACTTTCCAACCGAGCTGTTTAGCCTTAAAGTCCTACACTTCTTACATTTTAATATCTTTAACTTTCCAGTCAAAAGTTGAACTCCTACAAGTTTGAACTTTTTAAACCCAAGTTCTATACATCTTTTAATTTTTACACCTCAGGTCGTACACGTTTTAATATTTTGCTCTCCAAGCTTCAATTTTTAGGCTTTAAATCCTATATTTTTTTTATTTTTAAGCCTCAAGTTCTATAAATACTGATTCTTTAGATGTCAGTTCCTACAAGTTTTAAATTATTAGGAATTATTTATTCCTACAACCTTTAATTCATTAGACAGTTCTACAAGATTACGTTTATTTTTGAAGCTTACTATGTCCTTTATGTATATATGTATGTTTTAATTTTTCAGGTTGCAATTTCTACAAATTTTTATGTTTTCAAAGTGTTTTTAAAATTTTGGACTAAAGTTTTTTGCTTCAAGTCCTATACCTTTTACTTTTTTTTTTAGCCCCATACAAATTTTTCTAGGATTAAAGTGCTGCAAAATTGACATTTTTACTTTTTTTTTTAAAGCTTTAATTCCTACATTTTTTTTTTATTTAAATTTTTTTTAGATTTTTAAAGCCTACTAATGTCATTTTTTTTAGGCACTAAGGATGACAAACTTATATTTTACAGATTTTAAGTTTCAAGTGCTATTATTTGTCATTTATTTATAGGCTAATCTACATAAAGTTTTCTACTCCATGTTAGGCTAAGCTGTGCCAGCGGACTGTAGTCTACATTAGGCTAGTCTGCATTATTTCAGTCTATTTTCCACCCTCACTGTAGGACCAACTTACAACTTTTAAGAGTGTGCATTTGCATAGCCCCGCCTCTGCTCCACCTCTCCCCCCTACCCCCAAACTACCAGAAGATAATCTCGGAAATTATCCTAAATAAATTAAGACGTTTAAATGTTGCTGAAAATTGGAACTTGAGTTAACTTGATACCAAGATTCTAAACTCACCTCCTCGCCTCAGAAATTAAATATTTTTTCTGAAAATGGGCATCAATTATGTTATATCATCATTATGTATAATGACCCAATTAGCATAGATTTGTTATAATATATTTGAGCAAACTGTGCTGTAAAAAGAAGAGGAAATGACATGAAAACATCTAAAATAGAGAGGGATCAAAATAGGTTTTTAAAAAAAATTTTTTTTTTTAATTACATTTTTTTTTTTTTTTTTTTTTTTTTTTTAAAGGCACACACACACACACACACACACACACACACACACACACACACACACACACACACACACACACACAGACAGAGTCATTTCCGTCTTTAACTAGCTTTAATTTGGACTCTCCTGTGTTTACTGTGGCCAGCAGCTACACTCTTTCTTTGTGTTGTGGTCTGTTTGTCCTTCATTCTTTCACTCACTCTCTCTCTCATTTACTCTCTCTGATCTGTTTTTACCAAAGGCCAGACTTCTCCGCTTCGATATTTATCATTCCTGTGTAAGAGCACGTTTGTAAGGCGTGTGTGTCGGCATGTGTGTGTGTGTGTGTGTGTGTGTGTGTGTGTGTGAGTGATGCCGGATCGATGCGTAATCATCTTGTATGAATACTGTAAAAATATTATTCAGTTACGAAAACATAATTCACGATAAAATGGCTGACGTGTCACCAACATCAAAAGAGCGCCAATCAGGTAGGTTACCGTGGTTACTGTTGTTGGGGTATCATTATGACATAATTAATTCGGTATGACATGGTTTAGACCATGATCGTGGTTTTGCTATCATGTGGCTTCATTACTGCAACCGAGAAAGCCGTGTTGTGGAAGCAATAATGTTTAATTGCTACCTAACGGTTACACCAAACTATTTCCTACATCTTGATGAATAAAAACAAAAAATAAATAAATAATCAAGCAATTAAGCTTGGTTCAGTAAACAACTATCTAATTTTATGTTTTTATAGCTAGCTAGTTTGTTTTTCAAACTTTACGCAACAAGTGACATAGGTAGAAGTCTGGTGTGAACTTCAATTCTCCTTCATTACTCAATTTATATATTTACTAGGTTTGTTTATTTATTTACTTACGTATTTTTCCAGAAAGAGGAAACCATTGCCCCGCTCTCTTGTTTGCTATTGCCTTACGCTAACTTTGGAAATTTTTATGAAGAATATTGTATGTTTATGTGAACGTTATATTAAACTGCTTTTTGTATTGTTGCACTAATAAAATCCTAGATAGCTAGAATAATTTATTAAGTGTAATAAGTGTGTACATTAGAATAACGTTATTAATGTGCGAGATATTTTATATATACGCACATATATATACACATATATACACACACACACACACACACACACACACACACACACACAAGAAAACTTTGGAGACCATAGATCAAACAGTTGCCGCTATCTCACTTTGATGACACACTGTAAAACACACACACACACACACACACACACACACTTTTTGGCCTTCTGCCAGAAGACGTGATCAGACCTGAGATTTACAGAGAGTTAAGGGAATGAAAAAGAAACTACTTGTAAAACTACCTTTAGACAACACCTCGTCCTAGAAAAAAAAAAAAAAAAAAAAAAAAAAAAAAAAACAAAGACCATGAAGGAAGTAATGACAAACCGCACAACCTCACACCGCACATCCCCGGCTGAGATTTCATCACGATGGGATGATTTTGGTGAACTCAGCTACTGACGTTATTTACACAATGCAGCCTAACACTTATATATCTGTACAATAGAAAATTAATCAACACCTTCTGACCGATCGGAGTCCAGAACCCGACAGCGCTGTGATGTAATGCTGATTAGGACGACTTAGTTTATTTGTGTGTTAATATGTGGAATGCTGCGTTAAAATTAACAACGTTCTAGTAAGAACTCTAGATAAAAATACATTTTCTATTTAGAATATTCTCTGTTTCGGGACAGTCCTACCCATAATGCCTTGCTGCATAGAAACTGTTTTCAGTATCGTATGAGAATCTGTGGGAGGCTTCGGCGTTCAGAAAGCATCGCTGACAAACTGTGGATCCTTTCAGCTCACACACACACACACACACTGTGCCTTTGTCTTGCAGCTGGAGTGTGTTTGTGTGTGTGTGTGTGTGTATCGGGGACAGCTCGTCCCATAGCGGCTGCACAGAAATGTGGCTGGTCATCTCTAACTAGACAAACACAAAGGCTCATGTGCTTACACACACACACACACACACACTGTTTACAATATTAAATGTACAACATCAAAAAATCTGATTTGCTTGGATTTTTGCAGTTAAGACCTTTCAGTCAACACATAGACTCAAACACACACACACACACACACACACACACACACACACACACACACACACACACACACACACACACACCTCTGCAACCATCAACAGTGCATGAAAAATGAGAGAACAAAAGCTAGAAAAAGAAAGAAAGAAACAAGTATATACACACACACTTATCTAAATCAGGGCTGGTCGATAGATCAGTGTCAGTGTCAGTATTGTGATAATATCGATCTTCTTGTTACTGATATCGGATTATGCTGCCATATGCAAATGAGCCCTTTAACCAACCATAACCATTTCTACAATACACAATATGTATTACGATATTCGGCTTGATAATTACATAATGTCTACAAATATTAATTTGTTATATTTTATATAGAGATGCACCGATTGCAATTTTTTTTGGCCGATTCCGATTTCCGATGTTTTTGTAAGTGTGACCTGCCGATACCGATCTTTGCCGATTCAGATTTTCTTTCTAAGAACTATAACTGACAGCGTATACAAACAAAAATCTACTTTTCTTCAATGTAAAATTTTATTTTCATAATAAAAGAATTATTAAACATTACAATTTCCCCCAAACTGCAGTAAGTTACAGGATCTTCTCTCACTTAAACAACTCTCAATATAAAGTGCTCTGTGACTGGAAAGAGGAAGAAATAACAATTAACTGAAAATGAGTTGCTTTATAGAACAAAACAGATATCATTTTCCACTGTGTTTATAAACTGACCTTTTTCTCTTTTTTACTCGTCTCACAAAAATCCAAAGATTACAAGCCTATGAACAAAACTGAAGTGTACAAATATTACATATAAATATAATATAATACTCTTCCAAATATTAATGGTCAATGGGTTTTCGGATTTTTGCCTACGACATGTTTACATGCGGCTGTGAGCGTGGCTGTGACGTTATTGCCTGTGCCTCTGGCAACAACACGGACCGGCTCGGAATCGGAAAGAAGTCACCGGTCCGGGCCGAGCATGCGCAAAATCGGCTGATTCCGATCCCTGGCTGGTCGATCGGTGCATCTCTAATTTTGTAGTTAAAAATATATATTTATTAAAAAATATTACAAATGTTTAACACTGAAAAAGGGAAATTGTAATTAAATCACAGCGAGTGTAGAATGTGTGTTCTGGAGCAGGACTGTGAGAGTCAGAGTTTGAAGTTGGAGTTTTTTTGAGTAGGGAGTTTGGAGTCAGGAGTTTAGACTGAGAAGTTTGGGGTCAGGAGTTTAGACTGAGAAGTTTGGGGTCAGGAGTTTAGACTGAGAAGTTTGGGGTCAGGAGTTTAGACTGAGAAGTTTGGGGTCAGGAGTTTAGACTGAGAAGTTTGGGGTCAGGAGTTTAGACTGAGAAGTTTGGGGTCAGGAGTTTAGACTGAGAAGTTTGGGGTCAGGAGTTTAGACTGAGAAGTTTGGGGTCAGGAGTTTAGACTGAGAAGTTTGGGGTCAGGAGTTTAGACTGAGAAGTTTGGGGTCAGGAGTTTAGACTGAGAAGTTTGGGGTCAGGAGTTTAGACTGAGAAGTTTGGGGTCAGGAGTTTAGACTGAGAAGTTTGGGGTCAGGAGTTTAGACTGAGAAGTTTGGGGTCAGGAGTTTAGACTGAGAAGTTTGGGGTCAGGAGTTTAGACTGAGAAGTTTGGGGTCAGGAGTTTAGAGTGAGAAGTATGGGGTCAGGAGTTTAGACTGAGAAGTTTGGGGTCAGGAGTTTAGACTGAGAAGTTTGGGGTCAGGAGTTTAGACTGAGAAGTTTGGGGTCAGGAGTTTAGACTGAGAAGTTTGGGGTCAGGAGTTTAGACTGAGAAGTTTGGGGTCAGGAGTTTAGAGTGAGAAGTTTGGGGTCAGGAGGTTAGACTGAGAAGTTTGGGGTCAGGAGTTTAGAGTCAGAAGTTTGGGGTCATGAGTTTAGAGTCAGAAGTTTGGGGTCATGAGTTTAGAATCAGAAGTTTGGGGTCATGAGTTTAGAGTCAGAAGTTTGGGGTCAGGAGTTTAGAGTCAGAAGTTTGGGGTCATGAGTTTAGAGTCAGAAGTTTGGGTCGGTAGTTTGGAGTTGGAGGTTTCGGGTCAGGAGTTCAGAACCAGAAGTTTGGGGTCAGGAGTTCAGAACCAGAAGTTTGGGGTCAGGAGTTCAGAACCAGAAGTTTGGGGTCAGGAGTTCAGAACCAGAAGTTTGGGGTCAGGAGTTTAGAACCAAAAATTTGGGGTCAGGAGTTTAGAATCAAAAATTTGGGGTCAGGAGTTTAGGGTTGGGAGTTTAAAGTCAGACGTTTTGTGAGTCGGAATTTTCTTGGAGTCAGAAGTTTAAAACTGGGCGATTTAGATGTGTTTAGATCATTTACCTTCACTGTTATCTCACACAGAGAGTCTAACAGAAAAGAGTGAAGATAGATAGATAGATAGATAGATAGATAGATAGATAGATATGAGCAAAAAGCATATAATAAAAGAAAAAAGAACTGAAGTCAGTAAAAAGAATAATAAATAAAAGAAAGACGTGAAAATGTATAATAAATAAATGAAAAAGAAAGAAGTAAATAAATAATAATAAATAAAAGCAATAAAGATGGAATTGAGCAACAATAAATAAAATTTAAAAAAGAAATAAGTCAGAAGAGAATAGAGCAAACTAAAGTAAACAATTAAAGGAGTGACACAGAATACTATATAATAGTATAATAAATAAAAGAAAAAAGTAAAGAGGTGAGAAGAATACAATAAGAAAATTGTTATAAACAATGCAATAAATGAAAAAAGACAAACAAATCAACTAAACAAATTCAGAAACAGATAAATAAGAAACAAAATAAATAAGAAGCTGATAAATGTGTTTATATCTCAATACTGTATCTACAGTCCGCGACCGCAATAATAACGCACGCGCCGTAACACACGGAGGAATTTGAAAACAAAAACAAAACAAACAGACAAAAAAACAAACAATAACCAACACGCGCGATGTTAAGTGATCAGTCCCGTTAGAGTCAGAGCGCTCGCGCAGTGTAGTGGAAACTTGAATGTGAACTCACCAAAGTTTGCTCGTACTGCAGCGCACGCTGATCCGTACCGTCTCCGGCCATGGCTGTGTGTAGACGCTCGCGGAGACCAGTAGAGGAGACGGGGAGAGACAGAGGCTGAGCCACGCGCGCACACACCGGAGCTCGGGACACGAAGTGAACCCCAACACAACACACGCTGAGCACGCTCACACACGGACACTGAGGATTTATGCGCGAAACTGTGCCATAAAGTCGGCGCGCGCGTCACGCGACGGTAGTAGACGGAGAGCGAGTGTTGCATAACGTAAGCCGGAGTTTGTTCATCTTTTATATCCCGCAAATAGTCCCCTTTCCTCACGCGAGCCGAGGCGGGACCACGGCGGAAATCAGAGGTTACGTCTAAAACCGCACACTACCGCACTACAAAGTGTGCCACATGAGTGAGCCACTTTGGGCGGCATACTAATTTGTCATACTTTTGGGAAACAACAGTGTGCTGTTTTGGACGAAGCCAAAGTCTCTCTCGCTTTCTTTCTCCACCCCCTACGCTTTTTCTATAATGGTACAGTCCGCTCTCTGAAGTTATGTAGCGCAAGCAGCTCAGCGTGTTCCTGAATCCGGGTTTGGGTTCATTGTAGTCTGTTAGCCTTTAGAGTAACGTGTGAAACAGTTTGTCAGTCGGTTCGAGTTAAAGTTTACTTCAGTATCAGAAGCCGACGTTTTTTTTGTTGTTGTTGATGAAAGTTAACTGATAAAACGTCTAGGCTTTTAAGGTTAATGATCAAAGAGAGAGGACAATCAATTAGCGGACAAACAATAGTTTCTCTTGCTTGCTAATGCTACCATTTTACTCAGTTTAGATAAGACAGAACAAACCTCATGTGATGATGTTAAAAAAAAATCATGTTAATGTTCGACAAACGTGTCACCTAAACCTACTTTACAGCTTCAAAGTACATTTCAATGACTTGTTTTTGTTGCAAAGTAATCTAATTTGGTTTTTAAAAAAATTCAATCTTGCCTATGAATACTGAATTATTCTGGAAAGCCATGGAATGCTGTAGATCAGGTTTCCAGTCCAACATGTAGTACAGCTATCCTGTTTTAGTGAGGTCCTGAGAAAGTGTTGAGATGGGCTGCTGAGCTACTGAGATTATAATTTACACTATGGAAAAAAGTATGTGTACCCCCTGACCACCACAGCCATATATGCTTGTTGGACATCTCGTTCCAGATTTATTCCCCTTCTGCTGTTATAATAAGCTCCACTCTTCTGGGAAGGCTTTCCACTAGATTTTGGGGCGTGGCTGTGGGGATTTGTGTTCATTCAGCTACAAGAGTATTAGTGAGGTCAGGCATTGATGTCAGATGAGGAGGTCCGGGGTGCAGACGGTGTTCATCCCAAAGGTGTTCAGTGGGGTTGAGGTCAGGGCTCTGTGGAGGACACTCGAGTTCTTCCAGTCCAACCTTAACACATCATGTCTGTCTGGAACAGGTTTGGACCTCTTAGTTCCAGTGAAGGGAAATTGTAATGCTATAACATACAAAGATATTTTATAAAATTGTGTGTTTCCAACTTTGTGGGAACAGAAGGACCACAAATGGGTGTGATGGTCAGGGGTCCATACTTTTGGTCATATAGTGTACATTATAAACAACATTAAATACAATAGTTTAGTTCTATTCCTGACAGAACATTCCGAAAGTAAGGACTTAGGGCCACATTGGATTAAATGACTTTTAGGAAATTAGCATTTGTCCATAGTTTTATGTGATGAAAACATACAGTGGATATAAAAAGTCTACACACCCCTGTTAAAATTGTTTTTGTGAGGTACAAAAAATGAAAGCAAGATAAATCATGTCACCTTTTCTATCTTAATCATGAAATTTTAACCTACAGTGCTGTGAAAAAGTATTTGCCCCATCCTGATTTCTTCTGTTTTTGTGTATCTCTCATACTAAATAGTTTTAGATCTTAAAAAATGAAATATAACATAAAAAGGCAACCTGAGTAAACACACAATACAGTTTTTACTTCATTTGCAATTTATTGAAGCAAAAAAAAGGTATCCAACACCTATCACCAGTGTGAAAAACTAATTGCCCCCTTAAACTTAAAATCTGGCTGTGCCACCTTTAGCAGCAATAACTGCAACCAAACACTTCCAATATCTGGAGATCAATCTTTCACTTACTTCTAGGACTAGGATTTTCTCCTATGCTTTGGATCATTGTCTTGCTGCATAATCCAGTTGCGCTTGAGTTTCAATTTACGGACTGAAGACCGGACATTCTCCTTTAGGATTTTCTGGTAGAGAGCAGAATTCATGTTTCCCCTGAATTATTGCAAGTTGCCCAGGCCCTGGAGCAGCAAAGCATCCCCACACCATCACACTTCCACCACCATGCTTGACCGTAGGTATGATGTTCTTCTAGTGGAATTCGGTATTTGGTTTACGCCAGATGTAACGGGACCCCTGCCTTCCAAACAGTTCCACTTTCCACTCATCAATCCACAGAACATTCTCCCAAAATGGTTTGAGGATCATCATGTGTTTTAGCAAAATTCAGACAAGCCTTAATGTTCTTCTGGGTTAGCAATGGTTTTCACCTCACCACTCCTCCATCAATGCTATTTTTGCCCAGTGTCTTTTTGATAGTGGAGTCATTGACAGTGACCTTTATTGATGCAAGAGAGCCCTGTAAGTCCTTTGATGTTGTCCTTGTCTATTTGTGACTTGCTGGATGAGTCGTTGCTGTGCTCTTGAAGGAATTTTGGAAGGTTGGCCACTTCTGAGAAGGTTCACTAATGTGTCGAGTTTTTCCATTTGGAGATAATGGCTCTCACTGTGGCTCTTTGGAGTCCCAGAGCCTTTGAAATAGCTTTGTAACCCTTTGTTCCCAGTCTGATGTATTTCAATCACCTTCTTCCTCATCATTTCTGGAATTTCTTTCAATTTTGGCATAGTGTGTTACAGGGTGAGGCCTTTTAACCAACTTCATGCGTTTGAAAAAGTATGGGGGCAAATACATTTTCACACAGGCCCAGTTGGTATTGGATAACTTTTTTGCTTCAATAAATAACGTTATCATTTAAAAACTGTATTTTGTGGTTACTCAGGTTGCCTTTGTTTTGTCTTAGATTTTGTTTTAATTTGTGAAACAATTTGGTATGAGATATACACAAAAACAGAAGAAATCAGGATGGGGCCAAATACTTTTTCACAGCATTGTATCAATTAAAGTGAAAAACAATAAGAAACATGTTAGGGGAAAAACATGAAAAATAAAAAATGTACAATAACCTGGTTGCATAAGTGTGCACACCCCTAAACTAATACTTTTAGTATTTTAGATTTTATCACAGCATTCAATCTTTTTGGGTAAGAGTCAATGGCACAGCTTGACTTAGCAATATTTTGCCATTTGTCCTTGCAAAAGCATTCTAACTCTGTCAAATTGGCTGGGCATCTCCTGTGCACAGCCCTCTTCAGGTCACCCCACAGATTTTTGATCAGGACTCTGGCTCTAAAACATTGAACTTGTTTTGGTGAAGCCATTCCTTTGTTGATCTGGAGGTTTGCTTTGGGTCGTTGTCATGCTGAAAGGTGAAATTCCTCTTCATCTTAAGTGTTTTAGCAGAAGCCTTAAGGCTTTGCACCAGAATTGACTGGTATTTGGAGCTATTCATTATTACCTCCACCCTGATTAAAGCGCCAGTTTGAGCTGAAGAAAAACAGCCCCAAAGTATGATGCTGCTTTGGTGGTGTTTTTTTGTGCCAAACATATCTTTTGGTATTATAGCCAAAAGGTTCAACTTTGGTATCATCAGACCATAACACATTATTCCACATGGTTTTCGGAGATTGGGTGTATTTATGTATTTATATTTTGGTTAAAAAAAGGCTTCCGTCTTGCCACCCTACCCTATAGCCCAGAGATATGAAGAATTTGGGAGATTGTTTTCACATGTAAGTAGCAACTGTTAGAGTTTCCCCTCGTTCTCTGAGTCGCTCGCTAGGCGAGCGGCGGACTCGACTACTTCCTCATTCCACGGAGCGCATTTCAGCGCCATTCAGAAAGACTCACGTTTGTTTATGTTGCCACGTGCACTTTGTGTTTTCCTACTCACATCATGTCTCCGCCTCCTGTGCTTCCCCATGTGCATTTGTTATTGTGTTGCGTCATGTCTCTGCCCCATTTCCTCATTGGTTCTCTGTCTAATGTGATTATCATGTCCAGGTGTCTTTGATTGTGTATATGATTTGGTGTGTGTTTAAAAACCCCTGTTTGTGTCCGCTTCGGCGCGGAGTATTAGTTAGTCATAGTATAGTTTAGTTTGTTAAAGCTTAGTTTAAATGTGTTTAACCGTGCGCTTTGTTCCGGTGATTCCCAGATCACTACTCTTGTTTAGTACAGCCTGGATTATAGTTTGTTTTGTTCGTGGTATGGATTCTTATGTTTGGAATAAACTCTTCTGCATTTACTGACGTCTCCCCAGCGCATGCATCCTGACCCCCTCTTCCGTCCTACACGTCTGTGTTACGTAACAGCAACCAGTACTTGCCAGAAATTGCTGCACATTTCTCAGTTCTAGAGGGACGTCCTGTTCTTAGTAGTGTCACTGTCATGCCATATTTTCTCCACTTGTTGATTATTGGATTCACAGTGTTCTATGGTACATCCAATGTACTGGAAATTTTTTGTAACCCTCTCCTGATTGATATTTTTCAACAATGAGATCCCTTACCTGCTTTGTAAGCTCTTTGTGGCTTTGTTGGATGTTACCAAGAAGATGTCAGGAAAATCCTGTAGGAACAGCTGTACTTTACTTGGGGATAATCAGGCAGGTTAATTGATGGCAGGTGTTTACTAATTAGTATTTAACATGAGATTGAATGTAATTGGTTGATTCTGAACACTGCCACATTCCCAATTATAAAAGGGTTTGCACACTTATGCAAGCTGGGTATTGGAAGTTTTTTCTTTTTCTTTTTTCCGCCCAAAAACATTTCTGGGTCTTTGTCACTTGATACTTATATGTTGCAATTTCACAATAAAGGTGAAAAAGGTTCTGACATGATTTAACTTTTTAACAGGGGTGTGTAGACTTCTTATATTCACTGTACTGTGATAAAAGGTAAAAGGTTGATCTAAGATAAATAAACAACTTCTGGACAATGGAACATAACCAGTGTTGGAAATGAGGAAATAAACGAGATATCATCAGGCTGATAAGAATTCAAATGTTTTACTTATTGTTTACTTCCTGCTGAGTTCGTATACCTGACAGAGAGCGTCTAATGATTACTAACAATATTATCAAAGATAAATAAAAGTAAAGATTAGCAAAGATATACATAAAAAAAAGTAATAAAGATAAATAAACTTCTACACAACTATACGAAATGAATGTTTTGGGTTGTACCTCTCTAAAATTCACAAATAGTTCACATTATAGTGAAATGTGTATTTCTTTAGTGTATATCTTTACACATTATGTGTATCTGTATCTGTGTGTACTGTATCTGAGATATAGTATGTTTGAAATATGTAAAATATCTGCAGCTGATCATCCACAATATCCCAATCTACAGTGTTTTAACACTTTCTTGTTTTCTGTTTTCTCACAATGCAAGGCTGGCAGTGTAGTTAGTGTAGCTGTTCCTGCACATAATAAACTGTTTGTCATGTTCATACATAGAGACTGTAATGTCTGTTGGACATTCAGACAGTCGCCTCATTAATCACAGTGCATGTAAGCTGCCTAAATAAAACCGGAAACATTAAAAGGTTTATTGCCCTTAATAAATCTACAGAGGTGACATTTTACAGTTTACCGTCATTGAATTATTAATTTTGATCACTGGCGATTCATAAGCCGTTGTTAATAAGATGTCACTTTGGCAGGTTTAGGATCAGGTTTTGGTTGGTGTGTTCACTCACAGCAGTGTTTATCACACACACCCAGGCCCCGAGCTGCAATAACACACACACTTTCCCTTGATGCCTGAAATCCTGTCGCTGTGTTACTTTATTAGCTCAAGTAAAAGTTGAGAGCTTTTTATTAACTCTGTCTCAACTGCAGATTCCGAAAGAACTGTGCATATTTGCCTTAAAATCTACATGATTATTATTATTATTATTATTATTATTATTATTATTATTATTATTATATAATTTACCTCTGACCATTACAAAGCACTGACACTGGAGACTCCTTCCATAAATGTTAAATAAACATCTCCTTACAGATAAAATATAACATGAAATATATAATATATAATAATAATGCTAACAACAACAACAACAAATAATAATAATGATGATGATGATGATGATGATAAGGACAATAATCAAACAACAAAAAAACGTGGTAGCTCACCTGCTGTACAAAAATAATAAATACACGAATATAGAGTAAAATGTAGTCTAAATTCAAATATAAAAATGTAACATTAAAATAATGAGGTAAAAATATAAATACCACAAACAAAGGAAGTACACTTTTAGAGCATTTAGAACCTTTAATCAGTCCCTCCAGGATTTAGTGATTTTGCGATCACAGAAATAAAACTCAAAATCAAGCAAACTCCGCAATATTCAGAGGAGCTTGCAATTTTTCAAAATTACCTCGGATTTTCCCCAGATTTGGCCCAAGACGTGTGGTGTGACATCATCACAACGTGCATTCGGCCAAAGCCCTCTTCGATCCATGTGCGTTGAACATGAGTACAGCTAAAAGGTCTCATTTACCAACAAACATCTCCGTGAAAGACCGTGCAAAACATATTTGTGCAATTGCAAATTTTGCCAATTCAAGTAGTTTTCCACAAAAAAAAAATCCACAAATTTTGAAAAAAGCCCCAACAAAATCAAGCATTTTTGGCCGCAACAATCACGCAAAAAAAAAACTCTGTGAAATCCTGTATGGACTGTAACAGTTCTTTGGTTGTTCCTGTGATGGAACCTTTAAAGTTTCTCAATTTGGAGAATGCAAAACAGTCTTTCCCTATAGGAAAGGCTTCCAAGTAGAACATTTTTAAGCAGCTGAGAACCCTTAATTATCCTTAAAGAACCCTTAAAGAGTGTATTTTTAATCAAATGCTAAAACTTTGGCAAATGGTTGCACATGCAAGGGGCTACATTATCATGACAATAAAAACTCTATTTTTAAAAAAAAAAGGTGTACTAAAGTAACATTAGCTAATTCATCATGCTGGAGGAGTGTTGCATCAATCTTTCTTGTGTTTTTAAATAAGGTCTGTCTCCAAAGAAAACCTACAAAAATCCTCAGAATGTCCTCACTGAAATTTAACAGAGGGTGAAATATGTCAAATTAACTTTTTGTTGTTCAAATGAACACACACAGCAGGAAGTAGGCAAAGAGTTTAAAAGCGTTTAAAAGTTTAAAAGTTCGCACACTGTTTACTCTGCTATTTAGCAAATAATTAAAGTACTCTTCACATTTGTCCCCACTGAGCTGTAAGTTTAATTATTAACAGATTATTAGGCTGCATATAAACATAGCCGGTTACACAATAAGAACACGATTATCTTTATGAATGTAAACCGGACCAGTAAAATTATATATAACTCTGATCATCTCCATATCACTGCACTTATACGGCAGCTGACTGAACTTTATAACTTGATTCTTCTAGCTAGATAATTAGAAAAATGTTGCGTAATTCTCACACACACTCCCCTCGTACACGTCAGAGATTTAAGAGACGTGTTGTAACAAGGGATGTATAAAACATTTTTTAGAGTTGATAACACCCATTACAAGAGTGATGGGGGAAAAAACGAGGGCCGCGTGGACACAGGTGTGTTAAAAACAGGAGGGTGAAATCGGCTAGTGTCAGAGAAAAATATTAAAACGTTCACACACACACAAGTGTGTCAATCAACCAGGCTTTAAATCCGCCTCAATCACACAGAGTAACAAACACGTCGACATGCACAGTTAAGAGTAATTGTGTGTGTGTGTGTGTGTGTGTGTGTGTGAGATGATGATGATGATGATGATGATGATGATGATGATGATGGGTTTCCTTCTGAACATTTTCCACTTCTTTTCATCTTTGTTCTTCTGGAGTGTTGAGCACAACGTAAATCAATCATATGAAATCATTAAACTTGTGTGTGTGTGTGTGTATGTGTGTGTGTGTGTGTGTGTGTGTGTGTGTGTGTGTGTGTGTGTGTGTGTGTACCATTCATTTTCCAGTAAGAATAATGCTGCCCTCAATTTCAAGAAACGTCCATACACACACACACACACACACACACACACACACACACACACACACACACACACACACACACAGTTTAATAGCTGGAGGTGTAGTGCTTAATGATTACAGTAAATTGTAAAAAGAGGACAGACTGAAGGTCTAGAAAGTTCTGTCATGGTAAAGATACACTCCACCCGTGTGTGTGTGTGTGTGTGTGTGTGTGTGTGTGTGTGTGTGTGTGTGTGTGAATTTATCCCTGTTGAAGGACCAAAAAGAACCAAAAGTCCTCACACTGTCTCTCGTATATCAGACCAGATATGAATAAATTTATTTCTAAATCAATCACAGTAACATTTGCACAAGAAATTGATGATGAAAAGTTTGGAAAATTGTTCGTATCCTTCGCTTTACTCCTGAGTTTCTGTAAATTTCTGTGAAAGGAGACTCACTAATGTGAACTTCAAGTGATCAGTTTTATATATGGATTACACTGTCAAGTTTAAATCACTTATTTATTTCAGTTACACTATTTAACGAACATTTTGTGGAACTCAGTCGCTTCATATAAATGACCAGAAAGAAAACGATTCCAAAACAAATCCATAATCAACACAAAAGGACAAAAGTACAGTATTGGCACCTTATGACAGGATGAGTTTTCACTGGACTCTTTAACCCCCCCCACTTTCATGCATTCACTCAGGTTTGTTCATGGTGGACTGGCTGGTCGTCTTATGTCTGTGTTACCTTCTGGCTCTCCCTTATAGTTATGCTGTCATACCAATCTTGCCGGAGTCCCTGCTTGCACTCACACAAAATACATTGTCCTTAACCATTACAGGGCAATAAGCATACCTAATAATCTTTCTCTTTCTCTCTCTCATTCTTTCTGTTGAGCTACACATGATACTCCTGAGATGCCAGTGATCCCGACCCCTTCTGCTCTCCGGACCTGCCTGATCCATCCTGATGCCCTACTTCTGGTTGGAGGTCTCATCAACTGGAAGTCACATGCTGCTGCTGAAGATGGCCCCACATGGTGCAGCCTAAAGATCACTGAGATTACTGAGGATGGTACCATTTAAAATCACCGATTGACCGGCCAGGGACTGGAATCAGCCGATTTTGAGCATGTTCGGCCCGGACCGGTGACCGGCCGGTCAGTCTCACGTCTTTCCGATTCCGAGCCGGTCCGTGTTGTTGCCAGCGGCACAGGCAATAAGATCACAGCCACACTCACAGCCGCATGTAAACATGTCGTAGGCAAAAACGCACAAACCCATTGACCTACTGGAGGATCAACAAAGATGGTTTCCCTGCGCTTGCTCCACTTGCCCGAGCCTATACCTCTCTGCTCCATGTACAAGTGTTGAAAGTGATGGCTTGTTTACCTTGGCTGGACATGTGATAGATGAAAGGAGAAACCGATTATCAGGTGACGAGGCAGAGATGCTTCTGTTTGTGAAGAAAAACTTGCCATTAATGCTCAAGTATACATACAGTATGTTGGCAACACAGAAAAGGTGCCTTGTGTAACGCTTTACACAGAGAGGCCGGATAGCCTGAATGGTTGTAGCCAGGTGTAAGCAAAACTCACGTATCTGATATTTCACAGTGGTTTATTATCAGCGTTGTCGATCCCCCGCACACATGGGGCAGTTTGCAAAACACTCCACTAACAACTGCGTTACTGAACATAAATAAAACAGGGCAAAGAGCAACAGAAATATAACCAGGCTTTACATGCATACATGCGATGATCACAGCTCGCTCTCCGTCTACAGACTGCCCACTCATCAGTGAGGGAGTAAGAGAGAGCGTTCCGCCTTAAAGGGGCAGTAACTAATTCTACTTGTTACACTTGTTATTTAATTATTAGCCGCTGCACCTATTCATATTTGGAAGAGTATTATATTATATTTATATGTAATATTTGTACACTTCAGTTTTGTTCATAGGCTTGTAATCTTTGGACTTTTGTGAGACGAGTAAAAAAGAGAAAAAGGTCAGTTTATAAACACAGTGGAAAATGATATCTGTTTTGTTCTATAAAGCAACTCATTTTCAGTTAATTGTTATTTCTACCTCTTTCCAGTCACAGAGCACTTTATTTTGAGAGTTGTTTAAGTGAGAGAAGATCCTGTAACTTACTGCAGTTTGGGGGAAATTGTAATGTTTAATAATTCTTTTATTATGAAAATAAAATTTTGCATTGAAGAAAAGTAGATTTTTGTTTGTATATGCTGTCAATTATAGTTCTTAGAAAGAAAATCGGAATCGGCAAAAATCGGTATCGGCAGGTCACACTTACAAAAACATCGGAAATCGGCCAAAAAAATTGCAATCGGTGCATCTCTACTTAAAAACCATAAAGATGGCTTTGGACCTCAATTTATATGAACAGTTATGCTATGATGGCTTTAGGACTACAGTTGCCACAAACAGTTTTGCACTCAAGTCTCCATCAGTGAACAGTGGAGAAGTTCAACAAAACTGTAAAACTGTAATGGATTTTCCTGGTTACACAATTGCACTATTTGACCATGTACAGAGCCGTTGAAAAAGAGAGCTGCGACACTCACATAGACTCCTATAGGAGTCGGAGAATGCGGAAGTGACGCGTGTCGTGGGGCAACCGATATTTCCAAACACTGAATAGTTCCAGCACTGAACCCCATTCATTTCAATGTTTCCCAAACACAGTCGCTGGAAAATTGACGAAATTACTGAATTTTTTTTTACATTTTATCGCATTAGCTGACCTCTCATAGATCTAGTCAGTAGTGGTATTTTATGTAGCCAGCTTAGTTAATGTTTATCGTTATATAATAGCTAGTTAGATTCTAATTGCAGTTAGTTAGCGTGAGCAACACTTCACTAGCTACCATAACCTGATGTCAGTTGGCCTACATTTACCTCAAATTAATTGCAGTTATTGGCGTTTGTTAACATACAGAGTTTATATTCGGTTATTAGATTTGTTGTTAAGGTTAGACTGTATTAGTTTTAGCTCGGTGTACCTTATAAATTGGCAGTTGGATTTGCAGCCCAACTTTGATTAGACTGATGAAACATTTATGTGTACATAAAGATTTTGTTGAGTGCAGCCTAAAGAGAACATTACAGTGTGATTATTGGACCAGCATCATTTGGATGACATTTAATTTTACAATATCTTAAGTGAGTACCTTTTTCTCTCTCTTTTAGGAGGTGATAGAGACGTCTAAAGCAAGAGACAGCCCTATAGTCACTGATGCAGTAAATCTCAAGTTCCAGCTGTTGAATAGATGGGATTTTCTTCTTATTATTTCTTTAATTCATGCAAATAATACAATATAACCACACACACACACACACACACACACACACACACACACACACACACACACACACACACACACACATCAGACTGGTCTGTTATTATAAGCAGGTATTCTTCTGTTTATGAAGGATGTTAAAATTCCCGGGGCTCATTAATACTTTACTTTTTTCTTATTTCTTTTTTATTTTTTTGCATCTAAATGCTGCACATCTATTTTATTTTTTCTTTATATATATATATATATATATATATATATATATATATATATATATATATATATATATATATATATATATATAAATTTTTATTTATATAAAATTAAAAAAAAAAAAATGTAATAACGAAATAAATGAAAAACTTATCTAGCATTCAGCTATTATGTGATAATTATACTACACTGAACATCACCACTAAGCTGACACCAGGGAAGCCTTGGCCAGTGGAACTTAAGCTGATTCCGCAACATCCGTCACCACAGACACTAGATATATATGTATTTATAGGTATATATAATATATATATATATATATATATGGATATCATTTTGTTTATCAATTTCACTCATTAATTTCAGCTTAATCACTTTCCAGGAATTGCATGAAAGTGGTCTGCTTTCTGCCGTCTTTCTCTCCCTGTAGGAGGTGGAATGAGTTTCTATGAAGATCGCCCATTCAAGGAAAAACTTATCTGCCCTCTCCCTGGATATATTATATAATAAAATGTTTTGCTGAATTCAATTGTTTGCCTCTTTTAACTTTCCACTACTGACCAAACTTCTTTCTTGGATTAAACTGAGCAGTTGCTTGCATTCATTGATATTCACTTGTTGTGCATGATTATGTGAGTGTCTTAACATAAGATAACATTAGGATGTGAGTAATTATTACCATAGAAGCAAGAGAAAAATATCAATGCATACATGCATTTGCAGTATGTAGTGATCCCCTTTTCCTCCAAAAGTGAACACAGAAAAACTGATTAATGCTGTCTCTCCATCACTCCCCAGAAAAAAAATGCTACTATAAATGTAGTCAACGTAGTAATCAGAGCACACTATGCGTTAATATATACAGAAAATTGCTGCAAATATAGTCGCTGCTGCTGTCTGTCCCGCTTAAACCCATTCAAACAGGTTGACAGCGCGGATTTGTTTGGAACTATTGGGAGATACATGAACCACGTGACTGGGTTGCGGTGAGATCAAAGATTGTCGCAACTCTCTTTTTCAACAGCTCTGACCATGTAGTATTGGTACATTTATAGAAGGGATTTATTTATAATCGCACTATCCGGTGTCACCCAGATGAGGATGGGTTCCCTTTTGAGTCTGGTTCCTCTCAAGGTTTCTTCCTCATATCGTCTCAGGGATTTTTTTCTTGCCACCACCACCTCTGGCTTGCTCATTAAATTCATATTTAAAATCTATATCCTGAATTTATATATTTCTGTAAAGCTGCTTTGGGACAATGTCCACTGTTAAAAGTGCTATACAAATAAAACTGAATTGAATTGAATTGTTTAGTTGTCATTTTATTGTTTTCAGCTCTCTGTGAGCTTTGCCTTTTATGGAGTTTTTGTAGGTGTGGCTGAATATAAATGTGCCATGAATGCACTTTGTGATTTACAGTTGATTGGCGTTTACATTTGTAGGAAGAAAATCAGCTAAACTTTGAATCAGACCATCACAGAGAGATGAAAGAAACTTTGAGGTTTTGAGAGTTTTTGAGTGTTTAGTTTTCAGCTTCACCGCACGATGAAATGACGACCTCACTGAACTTGCATGACCTTTGACCTGTGTGAGGATGATGAAGTGGGCTTCAGAGATAAACCCCTGATGCAGTTTCAGTCTTTCAAAACTTTGAACAGTTCCAGGCTTTGAACTTTTAACTCCGCCTCCTCACCAAACCTTAACATATTAACAGTTAACTCCACCCCCTCGCACAAATTTTAACCTATCAAAACTTTACATACAAGTTAGCTTGTGTGAATCTTTGCCTAATTTGTAATCAGGACATTGGCTGCAAAAGTTTTTTTCCCCGAAAAACGTAGTCAAAAAAGAGGCGGGGCATGGGGCAAGTTCTTCTTTTATAAATACAGCTATGATGTGCTGTGATTCGGGGGCGGAGCTATGTATGAGCTCTGTTTGTTATGGACCCAAATAAGGTCAACATCTTTGGCCCAATCCCACTGAAGATTAGAGCATAGCCAGAGACAAGCTAGCTATCTAACCTAGCTAATGTCCGTGTTGAACAATCACAGGACAGAGGAGTTTACGCTTTGCTCTTTCTTGGTAACATGACAAGCTGCATTTGATTTTTTGTCTTATTAACTTGAAGACAGAGGGGGAGGAAAGGCTGGTGAGGGAATGACTATTTATAGCTGCTATATTGTAAGCAAGAATAGGAACTAACTTGATTCATAAACATTAAACATAACTTTAAATGGATTAAAAAATAGTATGACGATGTTTTTCAATAAATAAAAATTGTAATCATTAACAAGTTGCTGCAGTATAAGAGGAATAAAACACTTGAGGGTGTGATGTTACAGGAAAATAATTTTAATAAATAATAATAATAATTCAGAAATTAAAACAAAATCTAAGATAAAACAAAGGCAACCTGAGTAAACACAAAATACAGATTTTAAATGATAATGTTACTTGTTGAAGCAAAAAAGTTATCCAATAACAACTGGGTCTGTGTGAAAACATAGTTACTAATTCCCCAAATCTATGAAACTGCATTCATAATGGGGTTCAGCTGGACTAGACACAACCAGGCCTGATTACTGCAAACCCTGTTCAATCAAATCAACACTTAAATAGAACTTTTTCAACAGCATGAAGTTGGTTAAAAGCTCTTACCCAGTAACACACTGTGCCAAAATTGAAAGAAATTCCAGAAATGATGAGGAAGAAGGTGACTGAAATACATCAGTCTGGGAAGAGTTACAAAGCTATTTCAAAGGCTCTGGGACTCCAAAGAGCCCCAGTGAGAGCCATTATCTCCAAATGGAAAAACTCGGAACAGTAGTGAACCTTCCCAGAAGTGGCCGACCTTCTAAAATTCCTCCAAGAGCACAGCAACGACTCATCCAGGAAGTCACAAAAGAGCCAAGGACAACATCAAAGGACTCTTGCATCAATAAAGGTCACTGTTCATGACTCCAGTATCAGAAAGACACTGGGCAAAAATGTCATTCATGGAGTGGTGAGGTGAAAACCACTGCTAATGCAGAAAAACATTAAAGCTCCTCTGAATTTTGCCAAAACACACCTTGATGATCCTCAAACTTTTTGGGAGAATGTTCTGTGGATTGATGAGTGGAAAGTGGAACTGTTTGGAAGACAGGGGTCCCGTTACATCTGGCGTAAACCAAACACAGAATTCCACTAGAAGAACATCATAGCTATAGTCAAGCATGGTGGTGGCAGTGTGATGGTGTGGGGATGCTTTGCTGCTTCAGGGCCTGAGCAACTTACAATAATTGAGGGGAAACATGAATTCTGCTCTCTACCAGAAAATCCTAAAGGAGAATGTCCGGTCTTCAGTCAGTAAGTTGAAACTCAAGAGCAACTGGATTATGCAGCAACACAATGATCTGAAGCACAGGATTAAGTCCTAGTCCTAGAAGTAAGTGAAAGACTGATCTCCAGTTATCGGTTATTGCTGCTAAAGGTGGCACAGCTAGATTTTAAGTTTAAGGGGGCAATTAGTTTTTCACATGGGTGATAGGTGTTGGAGATTATTTTTTTTGCTTCATTAAAATAAGTCTTAAATAAATAAAATAAATAAAAACTGTATTGTGTGTTTCCTCAGGTTGCCTTTGTTTTATGTTGTATTTGTTTGAAGATCTAAAACTATTTAGTATGAGATATACACAAAAACAGAAAAAAATCAAATACTTTTTCGCAGCACTGTACATCCAGGACAAGATAGATGTCGTTTTTGGTAGCTATTGTAACCCATTGTAGCATAAAGATTTTGACGTCAGTGTGCTAGTGTGTGGTTTTTTTTGGAACCAGAGATAAGGGTTAGGGTTAGTTTTTCTTCGTCTGGATATTCATAATAATCGCTGTAATGATGCAAGAGAAACAGATGCTTCTCCTCAGTTTAGTGATACATATGGTGGCAGAAGTCACTGTGAATTTCACAAGTAGGGCTTGACAGCACTTGTTAGAGACACGTGTATCATTTGAACAGTTCCTGGATTGTGTTTGTTTCTCCAGGCGATATAATTATGACTGCACAGACCTGAATAAGAGTCAACAGGTTCCAATCCATTTTAGACTGAATGTACGCTTTTGTTGTTCTAAGGTCATTGCAGATCACGGGGTTGGGCATAAAGTATAAATGTTCCTTTACTGCAAATTTCTAGGAACCATTAGTTCGAAATGTGCCTCATTTATTTACATCTATTTTGGACAAATGATACAAACCGCATCTTCTTTGATATTATTTATTGTTTCAAATAATGCCATTCTACTTTTATTAGCTAATATTACTGCAGCAGTTTAAAAAGCAAATACAAGCCAGCTAGTGTTAACATTCTGCAAACACAGCCATGCTAACTGCCATTATTTCTAATTCTTTGTTAACAGTTTTAATGTTTAGTTCTCCTCTGATCAAATAATCTAGAGTTAATTATTTATTCATATTAATTATATTTGATGTACACTGTCCAATAATGTGTTTCATATTTCATATTAAATGTTTTCAATAAATGTGCATTTTCTTTGTTGGTTTGTAATAACTTAAACCAAAAAAAAAAAAAAAGTTTATCTAGGTTTATTTTAAGAAAAACATTTAGTGACACAATATTTCCCGGAGTTTTTCAGAGATTTCAGGACTTCAGTAAAGGATTTCAACACAACACAAGATTTTCAAGTTTACTAAAACTATACTAATGTAAACTCTGAGAGTAGTACACTAAATGTATACTAGCATGTCTAGAGAATTCTCTTAGAGAAAAGTATATGTAGTATATGTATGTAAAGTATACACTTTAGAGATATATATTAAGTGTAAAATAAGATATTTTAGTGAAGTAGTTTACTTGTGTTATATTAGCATGTATACGTATACTCATAGAGAAGTACACTAAGTGTAAAGTAAATTATTTTAGTAAACTATTTTACTTTGATATAATAACATGCATAGAAGTACACCAGGTACCAAATAAACCACTGGTACACTTGTAGAATTAATAAAAAATGTTGGAGTTTACTAAATACTCAGGTCCACATTATTTATTAGATATTTTATTCGTTTTAATTCAGTGTAATGTTTTTATTACAAATTGGGCTTATGTAAAAGTCAAGTTTACTAGCTATTTTAATGTCAATTTTGAGAGAAGTATAATAACTGGATTTTTTTAAGTGAAGTAGTTTGCTTTTGTTATACTAATAATAATACAATTCTGGAATTAATAGAAGAATAAATTAAAATGTCAGTATAATATATATAATAACTCTTTTTAGATTTTTATGGGAGCGAGTATAATTTTCTAAATAACATCTTAACTTATCTTTGAAAAAGACTGAACGTGTATCTGGGAAGATCCCCCCCCCCCCCTACAAAGTCAATATGTAGTAAGTACACTCTTTAGTAAATATATGGCTAGTTTAAATATTATTTAAAATAAACCCAGAACCCTGCAATACAATGTCTGTCTAATTTGCCATAATTCCTGGATAGTATGTAAAGTAGTAAACTTTAAGTATACTATATTTATACTAAGTATACTATAATCATATCCATCCATCCATTTTCCATAACGCTTATCCTACACAGGGTCATGGGGGAGCCTGCAGCCTATCCCAGGGTATTCAGGGCACACCCTGGATGGGGTGCCAACCCATCACAGGTCACAATCGTACACATTACAGTTTGGAAATGCCAATCAGCCTACAATGCATGTCTTTGGACTGGGGGAGGAAATCGAAGTGCCCGGAGGAAACCCCTGAAACACGAGGAGAACATGCAAACTCCCCGCACGCAGGGCGGAGGGGGGAATCAAACCCCCAAACCCGGAGGTGCGAGGCAAACTTGCTAACCACTAAGCCACTGTGCCCCTCTTCTATAATTATATATTATATACAATTAAGTATACTATAATTATTGTGCTTATAATACTCTTTAAAACTACAGTTTTTTAAAGCTGTGTACAAGTTCCATAATTACTGTATTTTTTTTTAAATCTCTCATTAAGCCACTAAAATAAATGAAGCGAATAGATAATTAAATAGTAGCAGCATTACCAGATTATAATTAGCTTCAGAAACTGCCTCAAGTATTCCAAGTAATGGCAGAACACATACAACATAAAAAAAAACTAACTAATTAACGAGAAAAAAACATTTCAGCCAAACCAAAGCATGCTGTAATTCTGTCCTCAAAGTGAACATGCCAGAAAATGATCACAAGCCATTTTGCAATATTTGGACTGAATTAAACAAACTAAACTTCAAATCAAACCTCTTAGCTAAAATAAGACAAAGAAAAAAAACAACAAAAACTTCTTCATGCAGGTTGATTGGAAACTATTCGATTTATTGACACAACAAGTGGATTTGTTCTCAGTCATGGTGGCTGGCGATGTTCTTGAGGTTTATATTTATGATCCTTTATGCTCTAAATATTTTACAACACACACACACACACACACACACACACACATACACACACACACACACATATACACGTGCCACTCGGCCTGGATGCCACATAACTAATGACCCAGAATCAAAACTTCAAGCTGAAAGAAGAGGAGACATGTTAAATGTGACGAAGAAAACAAGCAAAACATCGAATCTGTCCCCTGAACCTGGATGCTGTAAATCAACAATTATTTATTTAATCCATTCACTATATTTACACAATGGAATCCATGTAAGCCATAAAGTTAATATTTATAAAACATTACAGATTTCTAGTGGATTTTATTATGTTTATGGTGGTCTGTAATGGTAGTTTATTGGATTGTATTATCCTAATGGTTTCTGATGGAATAACTAATTTGATTCTGATAGTATTTATCTTTAAAAAATAAGGCCTTATTGCAGAGGTATTCAAATTAAGAATTTCAGGTGGGTGAAGGTGAGGGGTGAGATGGAAAATACCAAAAATAAATATTTTAAATATCAGACCTTCCAAACTTTTGTGCAGTTTGTGCAGGAGATTTTGAATTTGATCCATATTTTGACTCCAATATATGCCAAAGAGCTGTCTTTTCTATAATACAAATGACAGATTAACCAGTGAATCTTTGCCTAGGGGTTTTCAACTCTCCGCTATTACCTGACACTCTCTGGAAGCCCTAAATCTGTAATGAGATGTTCAACGAGGACGTACGGGTGTGATGGTCAGGTGTCCACAAACTTTTTTCCATATAGTGTTTTGTAGCATTTGAACATACACTGCTCAGCCATAACATTAAAACCACCTGCCTAATATTGTGTAAGTCTTGTGCTGTTGAAACAGTTCTGACTCATTGCGGCATGAACTCCACAAGACCTCTGGAGGTGTGCTGTTGTACCTGGCACCAATACGTTAGCAGCAGATCCTTTAAGTCCTGTAAGTTGCGAGGTGGGGCCTCCATGGATCGGACTTGTTTGTCCAGTACATCCCACAGATGCTCGTTCAGATTGAGATCTGAGGCGTTGGGAGGCTGAGTCAACACCTTGAACTCTTTGTCATGTTCCTCAAACCATTCCTGAACATTTTTGCAGTAGGGCAGGGCGCATTATCCTGCTGAAAGAGGCCACTGACATTAGGGAATACCGTTGCCATGAAGGGGTGTACTTGGTCTGCAACAATGTTTAGGTAGGTGGTACCACTTTCGGAGGTTGTTGCAGCATGGACACTCTGACCAGTTTGCGGGCTATGCAGCCCCATATGCAGCAAGCTGCGATGCACTATGTGTTCTGACACCTTTCTATCATAGTCAGCATTAACATTTCCAGAATTTCCAGCAATTTGTGCCACAGTAATCAGGTCAGACGGGCTAGCCTTCACTCCCCATGCGAATCAATGAGCCTTGGGCGCCCATGACACTGTCGCTGGTTGACTGGTTGTCCTTCCTTTGACCACTTTTGGTAGGTACTAACCACTGCATACCGGGAACACCCCACAAGACCTGCCGTTTTGGAGATGCTCTGATCCAGTCGTCTAGCCATCACAATTTGGCCCTTGTCAAAGTCGCTCAGATCCTTACACTTGCTCAAACACAAAAGTCATAACCTTGACAAAACTAGGGAAAGACCTGTAAATTGCAGAGCCGTATCACTGTTGATGGTTTCCTATAAGCTGCTGGAACACCTCGAACTCCAGAAACTTCAGAAAGCACATTGATCAAATGTTTGTACTGACCAGACACATCAAAATGGCTTCCAAAAGAACCTAGAGCCATGTTCCTCCAGCTTATCGACCACATGAGCTTATTTGTGAAGTGCTTAATGTTCTATGTGCTCAAAATAGTGGTTTGAAATCATTGCAGGTATGATGATGTGAGCTCATGGAAAACTCTGAGAAATGGTCTTCCCCAGGGTTTCTGTCTGAGCGCCAGTGCTGTTTAACATTAATACAAAGATCTCTCAATCACCAACAGCCGCAGGTTCATTTATACTGGTGATATCTCCTGGGCATTTCATGAAAGAACATTTGAGTAACTAGAAAATATTGAGAAGACATGTTGAATATACCCAACTGCCACATGTATATTTCATCTGAACAAACACAGAGGCATCCTGCAAGCTCAATGTCACACTGGATGACAAAAAAAGGAAGCATGACCTTAATCCAGTCTAACTCACTTGTAACTCAAAGTCACATTTGACCACACAAATCTCATTTTAGAAAACTTGTCTCAAAAGTGGCAAAAAAATTCCTGAGTAATAATTTCCTGAGTAAACTTGCTGGTACGACACAAACTGCAGCCGCTTCAACCTTATGAACCTCAGTGTTAGTGCTGTGCTATGCAGTGGCTGAATATTGCTGTGTAAACAGTTGGTGGACGTCCAGCTGCACAACACGATACACTTAGTAGAGACTTTAAGCAATGATGGAGAATTTTTGACTTCGACTTGCTGCATCACTGCTTCGGTTCTACTACAGTAAAAATGCCAAAACATGAGGTTTAGGTGAGTTAATTTCACATTTTTAATGTGTGTTAGAACCCTTAGATTTAGCATCTGAACCATGTTGCTTCAATGAACTCGGAGCAATCTGGTCAAAGACACTTTATTATTTAATCCATTTTTCTGGATATATGTCAGAAGAAAAAAAATCTCTAAATAACACTTTTATTAGTCAATAAGACTAATTAATAGCTACGATTTGCTGCATCAAGTGTTTCCATGTATTTGTAGTTTCCAAGTGTTTCCGGATGTAGCAACAAAACGACACACACACACACACACATCAAACAAATAAAGTCTGGGTTTGGGTTTAGTTTGTGAGTTTGTACTTCACTTCTCTGTAGGATGGATTACAACCAAGCTAACTTCCTTAACTGATAAGGCTCTGTTAAAAAAGTGAAAGTTATTTGACTTTTATTCCCATTGTTTTAAAAATTAAATAATTAATTGCAAAAATAAACAAAAAATTATTTAAAAAAAAAAAAAGAAGAAGAAGAAAAGAAAAAAAACCACAAATCTCAACACGCTGCTTGTGTGAATTATTTCTGGCTAAAGGTGTGAAGTATTTAACAACTTATACTAATTCTGTACTAATTCCAACATTGAGAAACCAATAACATATTGCATCTAAAAAAAAATAGAATATCGTGAAAAGGTTCATTTTTTCTGTAATTTAATTCAAAAAGTAGAACTTTCACATATTCTAGATTTATTACACATAAAGTGAAATATTTCAAGCCTTTTTTTGTTTAATGTTGATGATTACGGCTTACAGCTCATGGAAATCAAAAATCCAGTATCTCAAAATATTAGAATAAAGAATTTATAATACAGAAATGTCGACCTTCTGAAAAGTATGTTGGTCAATACTTGCTCTTGGCTCCTTTTGCACGAATTACTGCATCAATGCGTCGTGGAATGGAGGCAATCAGCCTGTGGCACTGCTGAGGTGTTTTGGAAGCCCAGGTTGCTTTGATAGCGGCCTTCAGCTCGTGTGTATCGTTGGGTCTGGTGTCTCGCATCTTCCTCTTGACAAAATTCATGTCAGGTGAGTTGGCTGGCCAATCAAGCACAGTAATACCATGGTCAGCAAACCAGTTACTAGTAGTTTTGGCTCTGTGGGCAGGTGCCAAGTCCTGCTGGAAAAGGAAATCAGCATCTCCATAAAGCTCGTCAGCAGATGGAAGCATGAAGTGTTCTAAAATCTCCTGGTAGACGCTGCATTGACTCTCGACTTGAGAAAACACAGTGGACCAACACCAGCAGATGACATGGCACCCCAAATCATCACTGACTGTGGAAACTTCACATTGGACTTCAAGCGACTTAGATTCTGTGCCTCTCCACTCTTCCTCCAGACTCTGGGACCTTGATTTCCAAATGAAATGAGAAATTTACTTTTATCTGAAAAGATTTTGGCTCACATTTAACAAAAACCCACCAATTCACTATCTCAACAAATTAGAATATGGTGACATGCCAATCAGCTAATCAACTCAAAACACCTGCAAAGGTTTCCTGAGCCTTCAAAATGGTCTCTCAGTTTGGTTCACTAGGTAAGCCACAAACATTCATTGCCAAAGAAGCTGGCTGTTCACAGAGTGCTGTATCCAAGCATGTTAACAGAAAGTTGAGTGGAAGGAAAAAGTGTGGAAGAAAAAGATGCACAACCAACCGAGAGAACCGCAGCCTTATGAGGATTGTCAAGCAAAATCGATTCAAGAATTTGAGTGAACTTCACAAGGAATGGACTGAGGCTGGGGTCAAGGCATCAAGAGCCACCACACACAGACGTGTCAAGGAATTTGGCTACAGTTGTCGTATTCCTCTTGTTAAGCCACTCCTGAACCACAGACAACATCAGAGGCATCTTACCTGGGCTAAGGAGAAGAAGAACTGGACTGTTGCCCAGTGGTCCAAAGTCCTCTTTTCAGATGAGAGCAAGTTTTGTATTTCATTTGGAAACCAAGGTCCTAGAGTCTGGAGGAAGAGTGGAGAAGCTCATAGCCCAAGTTGCTTGAAGTCCAGTGTTCAGTTTCCACAGTCTGTGATGATTTGGGGTGCAATGTCATCTGCTGGTGTTGGTCCATTGTGTTTTTTGAAAACCAAAGTCACTGCACCTGTTTACCAAGAAATTTTGGAGCACTTCATGCTTCCTTCTGCTGACCAGCTTTTTGAAGATGCTGATTTCATTTTCCAGCAGGATTTGGCACCTGCCCACACTGCCAAAAGCACCAAAAGTTGGTTAAATGACCATGGTGTTGGTGTGCTTGACTGGCCAGCAAACTCACCAGACCTGAACCCCATAGAGAATCTATGGGGTATTGTCAAGAGGAAAATGAGAAACAAGAGACCAAAAAATGCAGATGAGCTGAAGGCCACTGTCAAAGAAACCTGGGCTTCCATACCACCTCAGCAGTGCCACAAACTGATCACCTCCATGCCATGCCGAATTGAGGCAGCAATTAAAGCAAAAGGAGCCCCTACCAAGTATTGAGTACATGTACAGTAAATGAACATACTTTCCAGAAGGCCAACAATTCACTAAAAATGTTTTTTTATTGGTCTTATGAAGTATTCTAATTTGTTGAGATAGTAAATTGGTGGGTTTTTGTTAAATGTGAGCCAAAATCATCACAATTAAAAGAACCAAAGACTTAAACTACTTCAGTCTGTGTGCACTGAATTTATTTAATACACGAGTTTCACAATTTGAGTTGAATTACTGAAATAAATGAACTTTTCCATGACATTCTAATTTATTGAGATGCACCTGTAATTTTGCACTGATTTTATTATTTTAACCTTCAGTAGTTTTAACAGGAAGAATGTAGAAATACAGTTTTCCCTGAAACGGAGATCAGCTGATTAATAATCTTGTAACTCCCTAAAAAATGTGTTATGTTTTAATCAACAGAAGTGTCACATAATTATCCGTATCATGTTAGGGATAATAGTCTAACACGCGCGCACACACACACACACACACACACACACACACACACACACACACACACACACACACACACACACACACACAGTGTATTTAGTGTAAATACAACAAGTTCCTTCAGTGAATACAACACTGCCCTCTAATGACGTCAGGGTGCACACACAGTGTATGTTTAGGACTTTCCTTTCCTTTCCTTTCACTTCTTTTCCATTCTTCTTTCAAACCATTATTTCCTTTATTTAATTACCATTCTATTACTTCATTTCTTTTCCTTTCCCAGTCTTTCCTTACCTTCCTTCTTTCCTTCTCCTTTCCCTTCTTCTCTTTTTTTTTTTGCTCTTTCACCTTTTTTCCCCCTCATTTTCCTTTTCCTTCTTTGTGCTTTTTTTTTGGTATTTTTCTATCCTACTCCCCCCCCCCCCCCCCCCCCACCCCCCACACACACACAGATGAATCTCCACTACAGACATTAAAGCTAACACTCTTCATCTCCTCACACTTTCAGTTTAGCTCTACTTTCCCAAAATCCACCAAACATTAAAGACAGAAAACACACACACACACACACACACACACACACACACACACACACACACACACACACAGCTAATCCTGTCCACACACTCCTCATTAAAGGGTCATAAAGACTTGAATTCATAAACTGTCTGACTGTAAGTAAGTGTGTGTGTGTGTGTGTGTGTGTGTGTGTGTGTGTGTTTAACTTATCCAGTGAACTGAATTATGGGATTGCCTTGGGTGTGTGTGTGTGTGGTGGGGGGGGGGGGATTAGCTAATGTTAGTGACATTAAGGCGGTTACTAATGTTCTTGTTCATGCATATTCATAAATCATGATGCTTTTATGAGGAAAGGTGCCCATTTTAATCATTTACTGGGCAATAAAAACACTTAAAGTGTATTATTCTAACTAGATTCTAACCGTTAATCCAATGGTTTAAATTATGAATATTAATTAAACCCTGGAGAGAGTAATTCAGTCCTCTGTAGAGCGTTTTTTCCCTTCTTTTTCTTTTAAGACTATTGTTAGCAGTGACAGGAGAACGTGGGGTTTGCATATTCCTGAATATTCATAGATCTAGGTGTTTTTAATAATAAGGAAAGGTGTAGCCCACTTTAATCGTTTCTTGGGCAATAAAAATACAAATGTATTATTTCAACTAGAATGTATTTATTTATTGGTATACTTATTTATTTATGGTTTACATTGTAAAAATAAAGCCCTGTAGAAGTTACTTCAGTACTCCGTGGAGGTATTTACTTAACTTAAAAAAAAAGTTCATTCATTTAAAAAAAAAAACAAAAAAAAACATTGTTAACACAAGCTAATTAGCATATCAGTGTTAACCTGGTGCAGGTGTGTTTAGTTCATTTCTTCTCTCTGCAGGTGTTTGGGATGGAAATGGCGGGAAGAGCGCGAGCTCGTGGCGATGAGAAGTGACGTGAAAGAGCACATGATAAATAAATAAACCTTCAAAAAAAATTTAATTAATTAATAAAATCATGCGGTCACATGCCGTCGCTTGTTTTTACTCACGGTTATTTCCGTTCTAATCTCGAGCTTTAATCTCTGAACGCGGAACTGAAACACGTGAGACCCCCGGTCTTGCGTCACGTGCGCGATCCGGTGCGCGGAGGCTGTGACGCAAAGTTGCGCAGACTTTATTTCTTTGGTTTTGTTTCTTTTTTCCCCCCTTTTCTTTCTCGCGCGCGCTCACAGGCGTCCATGGGGTGTTTATTTCATCCACACCGAAAGTGATGATGCTCAGGTCTAAACTTGAAGAGCAACCTGAAGAGCTCGTGCGCGTGCTAGATAATCGCGGACACCGAGAGGCTCGCGCGGAGGTGTTAGCAAGCACGTGGGCGGAGGGGAGGGGGGAGGGGTGGATGGAAGTGGGTGGGGGGGGGGGGGGGGTTCCGCAGCTACATATAGAAAATAGAGAGAGAGAGAGAGAGAGAGAGATGGAGCGCGCGCACTCGTGTTGCAATGCGGGTGCAGTCTTCTCTGTTGCGCTCCGAGTGTCGCGCGTGGTGTGTGTGTGTGTGTGTATATATATATATATATATATATAATAGTGTAAGGGGGTAAAGTGTAAATTGAGATGCTACTTGATTCAGCTGAATCTTTCATCTTTATGCATCTCCAAAATTCCAGTCATCATCACAGCGCATGCGCGAGAGCCACTAAGAGGGTTATGGATAAATACTCGGCACTTTTACTGAAATACTGCAGAGGTTGAAAGGCGATTTTGGTTCAGGACCACGCGAGAACACTGACGAGACATATAATTTTGCATTTGGGACAAAACATGGCCCTTTTATTCCAGCATTAACAACTCATAACTCATTTAAAGTCACACTGTTAGGTAATGAAGTCACACTTAAACATAACAGTTGACATGAACTGCTAATTTATCTTCTAAAATCAGAATCAAGATGGCGCTGAGAATGGCCACCATTTTGCGAGCTCACTATTTCACTATTTAGTGCAATATACAGTTATATCAGTAATATAGATTTTTTTTCACTTAAGCTCAAATATAACTCCTAATTTGTTCTCCCGGATATTAGATACTCTGTTTTTTTTGTTTGTTTGTTTTTTGTAGGTCTGTAACGTAAGAATCTCACACCTTTACCCTTTTTTCCTGTGTAAACTATGACGTGACACTAAATGTAAACGTGAAATGTAATTACAGTAGTAATGTGCGGCACTTCTCTGCATGGCCACTAGATGGAGACGAAGTGGCGCTCACTTTTCTGTTAATTATTGGTGGAAGGTTATAATGCACCCTCTTCCTTGAGAGTTACCTTCCTCCAGGTAGGTAATGGGGGCGTGGTGGCTTAATGGTTAGCACATTTGCCTCGCACCTTTGGGGTTGGGGGGGTTTGAATCCCGCCTCTGCCTTGTGTGCACGGAGTTTGCATGTTTTTCCCCATTCTTCGGGGGTTTCCTCCCCCAGTCCAAAGACATGCATTGTAGGCTGATTGGCATTTCCAAAATTGTCCGTAGTGTGTGATTGTGTGTGCAATTGTGCCCTGCAATCTGTTGTCACCCCATCCAGGGTGTCTCCCACCTTGTGCCCCGAGTTCCTGACCTGGACCTGATTTACAGAACATTTTCAACATTTTCAACACACGCTCTTACACACAGTGATTTATAAAAAAAAACATTGTTAAATATGGAAATACTGTATATAGAACCCATGGGCAATCTTTCCCTCATTAATGTATATTAATTGTGTAATTAATGAGATGTGTGATATATTGCATGTGTAAGATAGTATTCTTATATACAAACAATGGAAGGATTTTAAGATCAATTTAGATCAAAAAGGCCTAATTACCACTTCATCAGTAAAAACTGGGGAAATTGTTGTGAGAATTTTGGAGCCATAAACTTTACTAAAAACAAAAGCTTAAATATATTCACCATTAACTTTCAGGAGGGGAAAATCAAATCAGTGATGTAGTTACAAGCTAAAACACACACACACACACACACACACACACACACACACACACACACACTTTCTCTCTCCATCATGATGAAGATGGCTGGTGAACGAGGCAGCAAGAAACCGAGAGAGCAGCTTTAAACACTTAGTTGAAGAGCCGAAGGAATGCCCTGTGAGAAGCACACTCACTGGCAACAGATGTCCCACATAATACACACACACACACACACACACACACACACACACACACACACACACACAAAAGATACTCATCAGTGCATTATTTAAATCATATGCATATCATTCCCACACGTCCAGCAGTGCAACATCACTGACCTTTGACCTTTCCGTGCCTGGTGCCCGGAGTTTCTACAGGTGGTTCATAAGCTCACGGCCCATATTTCCCAATGCGTCCAAACATGCATATATGTGTGTGTGTGTGTGTGTGTGTGTGTGTGTGTGTGTGTGTGTGTGTGTGTGTGTGTGTGTGTGTCTGAGATGAGCGTGTGTTTGTGATTGATCAGTGGCAGAAGATGATACAGGTCACATATGGTTTGCATTTGTCTAACACAGAAGAACAACCCTGTGTGTGTGTGTGTGTGTTTGGAAGACTTCCTACAGAAGATATTGTGGCTTACATATGGTCCGGCTCTGTTCAACATGGGAAAGATCCCTTTAACCAGAGTGTGTGTGTGTGTGTGTGTGTGTGTGTGTGTGTGTGTGTGTGTGTGTGTGTGTGAGGCCCGCATCTGTGTGTCACATTTCCCCCATTCGTTAAATCCAGATGAAGAGAAGAGAAGGCAAAAGAGGGGAAAAGGAGCAATGGAGAAAATGGAAATGAAACAGCAAGAGACACTTAAATTACAGAGAGACAGACAAGAAATGACAGAGAGACAGAAAGACAGAAAAGAGAGAGACAGAGAGAGAGAGAGAGAGAGAGAGAGTTTTGATCAAAATGATAAACATAAACCTTTCTGTTATCATGTGGAAGTTTTCCCACTTTTAAATCCATCCACTGCTTCGTGTTGGAGCAAATCCAAAAACAATTATTGGCAAGCGGTTGTAAAAAAGCGAGTAAGTGTCACATGAAAGAATTGTAAAAGAACTTAAAAGTGGAAGTGGCATTTTGTAAATCAAGATCAGTCCTCACTCGCTCTCTTCTTGAAGGCCTTGTCTTAGTGCACTCCATGAGCTCGCCCTCTGAGTTGGAGCCTGTCCTAAAATGATTTTGTTGTGAAACCTTCAAGAAGTGAGGACTGATCTTGATTTGCAAACTGCTGCTTCCACTTTTAAGTCTTTTTTACAATCCTTTTATGCAACACTTGCCATAAACTGGTTTTGGATTGGATGATTTTATACCTCCCAATCTTTAGGGGGGCAAATAAGATTAGGATATTCTGTTGGCAAATGGCACCACAGCACCTACTGGGCAACCAGGACATGGACACCAGACCACCAGGCCTGAAACAAGGACACCAGACCACCAGGCCTACAACTAGGACACCAGACCACCAAGCTCACAACAAGGACACTAGACCACCAGGCCTACAACAAAGACACCAGACCACCAGGCCTGCAACAAGGACACCAGAACAATAGGCCTACAACAAAGACACCAGACCACCAGGGATGCCACAAGGACACCAGAACAATAGGCCTACAACAATGACACCAGACCACCAGGCCTGCGACAAGGACACCAGACCACCAGGCCTGCGACAAGGACACCGGACCACAAGGGCTGCGACAAGGACACCGGACCACCAGGCCTGAGACAAGGACACCAGACCACCAGGCCTACCACAATGACACCAGACCATCAGGCCTAGAACAAGGACACTGGATCTGCAACAAGTGCAATGTGCCTATGACAAAACTACTAGACCACCAGGTCAGTGACAATGACACCAGACGATCAGCCCTGTGACATGACACTAGACCACTGGGCCTGGGGCAAGGACACCAGATCACCAGGTTGTGGCAAGGATCAGATGACCAGGCCTGTGACGAGGATACCAGATCACCTGGCATATGACAAGGACAGTCTCTTCATTTATCCAGCAGGCATAAAAGTGCATTTAAAGTGCATTCTCTATTTTTGATTACACCTTTAGATGTGGGATTTTTGTGTGAAGCCCTTTGTCTCACATTTATGACATCTGATGCCTTTGAGGTGAATTTATCCTGGTCAGGGGTGCCGTGGATCCAGAGCCTATCCTCGGAACACTGACCATGTGACAGGAATAAACCATGGATGATAAACATGTTGTCCTTCTTTTTTGTACCTTTAAAAGGAAATGGGTCAGAGCTGAGCAGTGGCATTCTGCCCAGGGGTGGAGCTAATGTCTGGTTCAGAAAAATGTAAACACAGCCCTGAAATCAGCAAGGATATAGCAAGATCAATAACATGGTGATATTGAAAATTAAGAATTTTCTAAGATATCTTTCAAAAAATTTGATTATTACAGGTCTAGAAACACTTTTAAAAATAACAAAATTTTTAGTCCTGCACAGACACCAGTCTACTGTCAGCTGATTGATCACAGTGAAGAAACTGCTTCTTATAAAGAACACTTTTACTGCATTTTTTTCCCAGTGCACTCAATAAATATGAAATGCAATATTCATCATAATAATCAGACAGCAAATAATTATAAAATATTACAAAAAAGGGAGACAGGCAGGTAACGACATCAGGTGCAACACAAAAGGGGCGAAGCCAATATGAACAAACTCAGAGCTCCGCTCTTTAATTAGCCAATCCTTTCCACTCGAGGAACAAAATCTCCAATCAGGCACTTTGTAATAGAATAATATGAGACAGCACGGCTTATTGGCTGAGATGAAACTGAAATTTGCATATTCAGATAATATAAAGATGATGAACACTGTAGAAACACAACATGATGCTGTATTTGTGGAATCATATTGGAATTTGTGTGTGTGTGTGTGTGTGTGTGTGTGTGTGTGTGTGTGTGTGTGTGGTCACATGTGTGTGTTTTACATTCACTCATTGCCACCCAATGAGTTTATGGCTGTCTGCACCTCGCCAATTTAACACACAAGCTCTCTCTCTCTCTCTCTCTCTCTCTCACACACACACACACACACACACACACACACACACACACACACACACACACACACACACACACAGACACATCATACCACCCATCGTCAAGAAAATGTATAGCATGTGTGTCTCTGTTTGAAGTTTGCTCCAAGTCCAAATATAAAGCAAAAAAAAAGCATTCAATTTTTGAAAAGTCAGTCACGAAGGAATTTCATCCAGCGCAGCAGCTTGGTCCTTTTCGCTTAGTTCCTTTTGTTCCTTCTCCTTCAACATTTTTCCCTCAGAGGCTCTTGTTCTGCCTCACTTGCTTGTTTATTTCCATGTTTTCCCTTTCTCTCTTTCTCTGCTCGTGTTTCTGTCACTTCTCGAACAGTTCGCCAGCGGCCCACTCGAGAGAGGGATGGACAGACAGACTGACTGATGGACGGGAGGATGGATAGATGGGGCTGAGGCCAAAAAAAAAAAAAATGGGACAGGACATGCAGATCAGTGCCTCTTCTTTTTCTCCTTCTTCATAATTTCTTCTGCTTTGGTGAAATCATCTGTAAGAGAATAAGAGAGTGTAAGAGATGAGAATTTGGCGATTGTCAAATTTTCAAGCACAAAATCGCGTGTGCGCGTGTGTGTGTGTGTGTGTGTGTGTGTTTTACCTGCACACTCAGGGCAGCACTTGCTCTCACTTTGTAGAATTTTGCTGCAGCTCAATAGTGGACACTGTTTCCTCTGACACTTTGTGTTGCCGTGCTAAATGCAGAGAGAAGGGAAAAAAATAGTACGTTAGAAAAGCAAAACCTAAAATATTTTTTCACAGCAAAACACGTCCCAGATTTGGATCCAGATTTCAAAGAAAATAAACATCATTCTAAATCATTGCCATGTAAATAGTCTATTAGCTATAATAACTACTATATGTTAAAATGATCATTCCAAACAAGATTAATCTATGATTACGACGTCCAGGCTACAACACATTAAAATGGTTAGGGATTTTATTTGTGTAACATATAACACACAAAAAAAGCCATTTACTATTCTTTTCTGTAGGTGACTTACATCATTTCTGATTGATATTATCTCTGATTGACTCAAGCAAAGTCTCTGATTGGTTAAAGCTCATTTACAGCCGCTCCGTTGCGAGCTGCTAGCTGAAAAATGTTTGTTTTATCCACTAAATGCAAGCATGTTGCTGCAATATGATCTCTGATCGACACGATCAAGCTCTCTGATTGGCGATAGTACTTTAGTTACTTACATCACACCAGCATGTGATGCACTTCATCTCCCCAACCAGTGGCACATGAGGATGCCAGTTCTCACTATTCTGATAGTAGTTTTTACCGAACTTGCATTGCTGTGGCCCGTCCCCCTGCATCATCTCACCCTCCTCCAGGAGGGGCGTGTCCTCAGCCGGGCACTCCTTGCAGCAGTCCGAGGGGTTGCGTCTGATTGGTCGGCCGCAGGTGAGCAGGGGACAGGTTACTTTCTCGCAGTGCACTTCTCCTGTAGACCCCTAGAGTATAGGTGAAGGTTAGAATGAACCGAGGATTATTTTCAAATATTTGACTAGAAACTTCATGGTTACATTAGCAGAGATGACCAAAAAAAACAACAACAACAACACAGGAGTGACTGACAGGTCACTACTATACTGTAACTGGTGTATCCAAACAATTTTATGCTACGTTTGTGATATAATCTCACCTTGCAGGTGCACACAGCGCACTTGATGTAGCCGAAAGGTGGCACGAATGGGTGCCATACAGTTCCAGGTGCGTGCATCTTCTGATCACCTTCAAAATAACACCCTGAATATAGCCAAAAAACAACAAGACGTTAGCCATAACCCAGTTTCTTTTGCTCTGCAAAAACAGTCTATTATTCCAGAGCTATTACTCTCAGGGAAAATAATGGATTAAGACATTTAATTATATTATAGGTAATTAGAGTATAAAAAAATCTCTTAGATTTTGGATAGATTTTAAATAATAAATATCTGTTTTCATTTGATTTTAATCTCTGTATTTTATGAGCTCACCTTCTGGATGCTCCCCAACTTTCTTTGCAGATGTGATCTCCTTCGGCACTTTTCTCTCTGAGAAGAAATGTTATGGAAATGAAAATGTTAAGAAATGAAGAAAATGTTACACACTTGTTTCAAAACACTTTACAACATTCCTAATCAAAAGTGTAGAAATAATCGCAACAGTCTTCGGTAAAATCAGGATTGGTCCTTAGCTTCATAAAGGTTTCTTTAGATTCCTAAAGTACTTCTGAAACCCTCTGTTGTCAAAAAAGAGGCAGAATATATTATATACCATATACTAACACCCAACCAAAACTTCTCATTGTTTTTTTATGAATTCCGAGTGCTTCCATTCGGGTTTGCATGAGCACCCATTCAAAATTCGGCTTCAGGATGTTAAACCATGTCAGTAATGTTACATTTGAGATCTTTTTATGTCAAACATTTCCGTAAGCGTTTTTACCGTCACACTTGGGGCAGCACTTGTCCTCAGGCTGGTAGGTGTGAGGACACATCAGCACAGGACACATGACCGGGTCACAGATAACCGTCTTTTTCTGGCACGTGCAGGTGAAGCAGGAGTTGTAGTGCGGCGTCCAGCGTGAGCCGTGAGCTTGATGTTCGCCTTCGAAGAAACACGCCAGCGGATCTTTCTTGAAGGATTCGGGGTCACGGACAAACACGACGTCGTCAAACTCGGCCTCGTCGACCATGGCCTCGGCCCGGGAGCCATGCTCACAGCTGTTCGAGACATGGATCTGCGGGAACGAAAGGGATAAACACATCAGATTCAGTTTCACTGTTTGTGTGTGTGTGTGTGTGTGTGTGTGTGTGTGTGTGTGTGAGTGTGTGTGTGTGTTTATGTGCACACTCACCCGCCCCCGTATCTCTCCCTGAGGATTCATCTTGGTGCTGACTTGGATGAATGCCGTGCCTTTGTCCAAATGCTGCAACAACTCAACGCTCAGATCCTTCAAAACCCCCTGAGCCTGGAGAGAGGGGGAGAGAAAGAGAGCGAGATGAAGAGAGAGAGAGAAACTAAGTTAATGACATTCTGTAATAGTAATAATAAGATGTGATGATTATATTGATGTGAACGTACACCACAATCCTTAAATCTGAAATACTTCTAATGTTAATGTGGTGTTTTACTGTGATAACGGGAAGGAAGGAAGGAAGGGAAGAAAGAATACAAAATATGAAAGAGACATCAGAGAGAAAGAAAGATGGAAAGAGTAAAGAGAGGATGAAGGGCAGGATGAAAGTAAGAAATAAAAAGCAAATTTAGAAATTTTAGCGTGTAAGGTTTTTTTTCTCCCTTAATCGGGCCGTGTCCTGATCCTGACCTGTTCTCCGTAGAAGCCGGTGAGTAGGCGTTTGGGACCAGTGTGTGCCAACTCGCCCATCTCTCCGATCTCAGCCAGGCCGTGCAGGTGAGCGTTCACCGTGGCCTCCTCACCTTTCCCCAATCCGTTCACTATGATCTCATAGTGCAGGTGGCAGTGCTTATCCACTGTCACCCACGCATGCCCACCTGTTCCTGTCCTCACAGGCGGAGACACGAACTGACCGGCCAGAGGGAATGGCAGCTCTACACACACACACACACACACACACACACACACACACACACACACACACATTTCGTGTGTCAGAATCAACTTAATTATGAAGGGCGCTTCATGTAAATCACAGTGCTCCTTTCTTTCTTTTGTCTGTCTGTTTGTCTGTCTGTCTCTCTTACCGTGTCCATGGGAGTCCAGGCCATTGTACAGCAGCATTCGGATCTGTCCCCGCAGTTCCCCCTCAGGGTTCTCTGTCGTGCCGATGTTGATAAACAGCTCGTCATGCAGCAGCATGTGAATGTGCCTTGCCTCCACACGACCGTATGAGCCGACGGCCCGCCCGCCACTCCCACTCGCCACAAACTCGCCCGTCACGTCGTACAGCACGCTGCGCTTGCTCCGTCTCCGTGGCTTCATCTCGATGGTCACGCCCACCACCGTGCTGGACATGCCCTCCACCTGGACCTGGAGTGGGGTTCCAATAATCAATCATTAACCGTCGTGTTTCTTGTGTATTAGCTGGCAATACTGTAATATTAATTTATTTCTAATGAAGCAACATAAGCAAAGAAAGAAGTCTGTCCAAGGATGAAATAAGTAAGAGAATCTCATACCTGGTAGTCAAGGGTGCCATTGTCATTGAGATTAAAAATGGCTGACCCGACTCCGCCTGTTTTCCCAGGGGTCAAAGCGTCGCCACTGGACATCACGCTCTGTAGTGCTTAAAGAAATAGAGAGAGACATAGAGAGAGAGAGAGAAAGAATGTTGGTAAGATGTTAGGTTAGGTTTCTTATAAAAGTCTGCTTGAAAGCCGAGTGTGTGTGTGTGTGTGGGGGGGGGGGGGGGGGGGACAGTGAAAGACGATGCTTTTGCATGCAAGATGAGGCAATTTTTTCGTTCTCACAGCATTCTCCCACGTCTCAAATCCTCGGCCAAGGAAAAGCAATCAAACCCCGATTAACTCATCCAGCCAGTCAGGATGATGTAAACCCCTCGAGAATTATGGGAAAGAGTGAGGGACACGCAGGAGAAATGGTGGGTAAACGGAGACAGAAGAGACGAATGGAAGGAGGGAGAAAGAGAGAGAGAGAGAGCGAGAGAGAGTGAGAAACAGTGAAAGAAAGAGAAAAAGAAACAGAGACAGAGAGAGAGAAACAGTGAAAGAAAGAGAAAGAGAAACAGGAGAGAGAGAGAGAGAGAGAGAGAGAGAGAGAGAGAGAAACAGTGAAAGAAAGAGAAAAAGAAACAGAGAGAGAGAGAGAGAGAGAGAGAGAAAACAGTGAAAGAAAGAGAAACAGGAGAGAGAGAGAGAGAGAGAGAGAGAGAGAGAGAGAGAGAGAGAGAGGGGGGGAGAGAGAGAGAAACAGTGAAAGAAAGAGAAACAGGAGAGAGAGAGAGAGAGAGAGAGAGAGGGGGGAGAGAGAGAGAGAAACAGTGAAAGAAAGAGAAACAGAGGGAGGGAGAGAGAGAGAAACAGTGAAAGAAAGAGAAACAGGAGAGAGAGAGAGAGAGAGAGAGAGAGAGAGAGAGAGAGAGGGGGAGAGAGAGAGAGAAACAGTGAAAGAAAGAGAAACAGAGGGAGGGAGAGAGAGAGAGAGACAGAGGGAGGGAGAGAGAGAGAGAAAGAGAGAGGGAGGGAGAGAGAGAGAGGGAGGGAGAGAGAGAGAGCGGGTTTGTTTGAATTCTCCACTCATAACGTCAGGTTGTTAATCACAGCCTTGGAACACTTGAGACTGCGACCTTGGCAGAAGCAGCCTCTGTGTGTGTGTGTGTGTGTGTGTGTGTGTGTGTGTGTGTGTGTGTGTGTGTGTGTGTGTGTGTGTGTGTGTGTGTGTATACACATATGTAAAACCACTTTCTTCTCAGCACTTCGAGTCAGCCGTGTTCAGCAGTGTGAGCCAACAGCAATTTATGACCGTCTGAATTTTTGACCTTTAACCTTTTGGCCTAAACATACTCCACTCAAAAACAATTAATGTTCAGTAAT